>CM035414.1:126326393-126671393 GCA_020310875.1 Ceratopteris richardii
CACGATATCCACTATGCGGCTACACGTACACGTGCACGTACACACAGATACACACACCTACACATACACATACATATACAAGTACACATGCATGTACATGTACATGCACATACACACATACATATATACATGTATACATACACATATATGCATATGTATATACACATATGCACATATACAAATACACGCCATAGTGGAAAGCAACGTTTTCGCAACGGCAACGGTAACGGGTTAGCAACGGGTTAGCAACGAGGGCAACGTCTGGACCTAGGAGTTTCGATAAAGTTATTTATTTTTCAAAATTTTTATATTTTTTTTTCACATATTTTGGGTCCTATGATATGTAATAAGGTGGGATATGACTATATATACCATAAAATACTTATTACAATATAAGATATATCATAAATAATAGAGATTATCAATCTAACTTGAAAGTTGGAACTTGGTCGTGACTCGTGATTATATCATAACCCTCCACACAGCCTTAAGATTATATCAAATACAATTATCTCAAATACATCATCATCATATCAAAATTCAAATACAATCATAACATCAATAATCATAACATCATCATCTAGATTCTAGATTCTAATTTCTAACAACATAATGATCATAACACTTAACTTTCAAGTTTCTAGTTTCTAAGTAGTAAGTTCTAACTTCTAACTTTTAACAAATTACAATAAACATCATGATTTATAATATAAATGATAACACCTGGCATCATAGTACATACATGTCACATGATCATATCATCGTTCATACATCAAAATAAAACAATAGAGATCACTATGACAAATGATAAATCATAAATCATATGAATCATGACGCATGACATAAATCATAAGTGGCAAATGATAAATATAAAGTCACGACTCACAAGTGAGTCATGATAAGTGTCCACTCAGCACTGTCATCACAATAGTAAATACATATCATGAAATACCAAATGTCAAACATGAAATGTCAAAGCCTCAAATGTCAATAATCAAACTCTGTCACTCTGACATGGTGTCAGATGACAAATCATCACTCTCATCATCATCATCATCCCTAGTAGTAGTGGTATGTGGTCGGCTACTAGTGGATGCATCACCACTACCACTAGGTCCTCTGCGGCTCCGAGATGATCTGGTATCATGCTGAGGTAAGGTCAACTCATGGTACAGCATAGTATATAAGTCCAGATCCTTTGGAGGAATATCTGGAATATCTCTGACTTTCTCTATATCTACTGTGTCCACGTTGACCTCCCTCACATCTCCTGTATGTCCGCCGCTCTTCAAGAGACGCAAGTTGCAGTGGCAATAAACTAGCCGCTCCAACTGCGCTGTAGATAATCTTTTCCTCTTCTTTGTATGGAAGAGGGCCATGTGCTCCAATTCCTTTCACAAGGACTTACGCTGCAGTCCTGTGAAAGGATACGAATAGCTAACTCTCTTTGCATTACAACATAATTCAAAAAATAATTAGTACATAAATCATAATACATATTTATCACATGTCACACAGTACACTAAAGACTTTTGACTTAGTACTTACCAACTGAGGAGCACTAGCACCATACATCTCCCACCATGATACTGGCCGCAACTGAGCAGATCTCAAACAAGCCGTATCCTTTCCAAAATGGCCACCACCATTTTGGAATACCAAGAGCTGTCTCTCCAACTGAAGTCGCAACTCTACATCAGCTGGATAAAGCCTATATACATATGTGTTCCATGCACTCAAGAGCTCCTCATCCACGATGGCCTGCTGAGATCTCCATAAGGGATGCAATAAGTGTGCCATCCCATGGATCGGGCGATGAAACCAATCCCATCGATCCCTCCACACAGCCTTAAGCTGCTCAATCCTATAAACAAAGAAATTATAAATTTTAGAGACTAATTTTTAAGATAATAAGAATTTTAAGTGTCAAAAATTCAAAGTAATAAGTAATAACTTAATAAATACCTGTCCAATGTCAAATGTGGGCAACGTGAAAGGGACTCGCCAACTCGATCCATGAACTCATAGACGAGTCCCAATGTACTCCCCTCCATATCAACGATGCGAAGGACAGAATATAATGGATGTATGGCATGCACAAGTGCCTCTACATCCCTCCAAAATGAATCCGACAAGCATGTAATCCGTACAAAATCTGCTCTCGGGGTAGTGTGTCCATCCCAGGCAGTCCACTCTGTAGACACAACTGTCTGCATCAAAGCCTGCCGCACCCGAAGTAGTCTCTCCATCACTATGCACATGTAAGCAAATCTGGTCTTCGCAGGCTTTAGGATATCCAACTCACTGTATGATATGAAAATAGCTAATAGTTTTGGTCTCTTTGTGAACAAAGAGACCACCTTATGGAAGGTGGAAAAAATAGATTGAATCCAAGGGATCTTTCCAAGATCCTCTATCAAAAGATCAATGCTATGTGCGGCACATGGGGTCCACACAATGGAGGGAAACTCTGCCTCTAACAATCTACCCATGGCCACACAATTACTTCCATTGTCGGTAATGACTTGCACAACATTCTTTTGACCGACATCCATAATAGCCTGGCGGATATGACCATATATAAACTGAACTGTGACACAAAAATTACACCAAATCAGCCATGTACATAGTACATAGTACATACTACATACATAATACATATATATAGCATATGCAAAATTCAAATGCGTATCTTAAAATTAAAACTTGAAATTTCACCTATACATACTTGTCACTGTAAGTCCAGCCTCTGATGCATCGATGGCGCGAAGGAACATAGTGCCTTTGCAACAATGCACTAGTATGTTATATACATTCCTTTTCCTGATGTCTGTCCATCCATCGCACATAATAGTGCATCCATACTTCTCCCATGTGCCCATCATCGGCTCTAACTGCTTCTCCACTATATCTTTTGTTTTGCGTAGCTCACTAGTCCTCAACTCCTCATATGAAGGACCGCTCCATCGATATCCTAATGTGCTCACTAACTCCATGGCTTCCTTCCATGCGGGTGTGCGTGCAAAATTAAAAGAGAGGCCACACTGTATGAAAAGCTTCATTATACCTTGTTTGGCCTCAAGCTCCCGCTGCCTCTGAAAACCCGCACGTACGGATGCCGAAGAAAGTGATCCTCTAGGTGCCTTCACCGGTGGCTGAGTGTCATCCTCAAGATCGACGGTATCATGTCCATGCTCATCATTCCCTCCACTAGAGGATCCCATATGAGTCTGATGTGCTTGAGCATCGTGTGGAGGAGGATAACTGGAGCTAATAGAGGTGGAGGTGGGCCGAGAGCTCTGTGGATACTTTCTAGCTTCCCTGTGAGCTACCCACTCAAGGAGCTCATCCTTGATATCAGCTCGCATAGGCTGCTTGCATGCTGAAATGCCCAAGCCACTAAATTTGGCAAGGTGGGCTTTGATACGATCTGCCCCACCACCCCCTTTGTAACCACATAGGTTACATGTCCATCTTTCACTCCCACCCGATCCAAACTTCCCTTGGCTAGTCACGTACTTCCAACAACTTTGCTTTGGTTTAGGCATGGTGAGTCTCTCTCTCTCTCTCTCAATCTCTCTCTCAGATCTCTCTCTCAGATCTCTCTCTCAGATCTCTCTCTCTCTCTCTCTCTCTCTCTCTCTCTCTCTCTCTCTCTCTCTCTCTCTCTCTCTCTCTCTCTCTCTCGGCTGAGGGCTCAGTGCTCTCGGGTGTGCGTTCGCTCCAAGGAAGAAGGCAAGTAAAATGCCCTCTCCCGCGAGCCCGTTTCGGGCTCAAAGGAGAGGGCAAAAAAATTTGTCTGCAATGCAACGTGTTGCGTATGTCGCAACGCAACGCCGTTGCGTTGCGAACGTTGCAGACGCTACGCAACGCGTTGCGTTGCAACTATGATACACGCATATACACATATACACATATACAATGATACACATATACACACATACACATACATAGACACCGAGACAAACGCTTGCATGTGTGTGTGCAGATATGTACCTACGTACACATTTCGGAAGTGATAGAAACTAAGCTCGTTGACTTTGTTAGAGGTCTTTACTTACAAAGACTCTTTGTTAGAGTTTGCACCTGCTCCAAGGCAATGATAGCGTGAGTAGGGATGTCATAGCAATTTGTCAAAACTATGCATGATAAAGTTTAATTTTGATACTTGTTGTTTTGGACAGGCATATACTTGTAGTTTTTAAGCTTGAATTTTGTATTTTTTAATTCTTGTTTTGTGTATTGGTTTTTTTCTTGTTTGTATTTTTAATGACATATATTGATCTTTTTTTTTGTAGTCTCTTGATGCGGTTGATTTTTGCTTGTGTTTGTGTTTATGTTCTTTATCTTGAGTTCGTGAGTTTGGATAACTCTAAAGTTATGAAGGTATATATGCGCATGCACGCGCGCGTGCGCACACACACACACACATGCACACGTACACACGCAGACGTAGACACACGCACATGCACACGCACACACTCATATTCATACACAGATACACATACACGTACACGTACACGTACACATACACATACACATACACATACACATACACATACACATACACATATACACATACACATACACATACACATACACATACACATACACATACACATACACATACACATACACATACACATACACATACACATACACATACACATACACATACATACACATACACATACACATACACATACACATACACATACACATACACATACACATACACATACACATACACATACACACACGTACACATACACATACACATACACGTACACATACACATACACATACACATACACATACACATACACATACACATACACATACACATACACATACACATACACACATACACACACACACACATACACACACATACACACACATACACATAATACAGGTATACACATACACATACACATATAGATATATCCATATAGACATGTACATATATGTATATACACATTTACATATACATATATTCATATATACACACATACATATACGTATATGCATGTACACACCTGCACATATACGTATATGCATATACACACATATACATATACTTATATGCATATACACACATATACAAATACGTATTTGCATATACATATACATATGCATAATGTGAAGTTGAAGCATAATTACCTTGAGTCTTCTCACTTCCATGGTTTTAGTTGGAGTCCTTTTCATGGCAATCCCTTGCAAAGTTCCCTTGCCTTCCACATATGAACCAACCATTGTTGCTTCCTCCATCTTGATTGGTTATGTTCCTTCTCTATATCCTCTTGTCCCTCCTTTACGTCTTTCATTCCTTTGCCTTTGATCTCTGTTTTTTGATGCTTGTTGACCTTATTTATGATTTCGATACTTGGGCTGATTTTCCTTTGAAGACGAACCTTGAAGGTTCCTTAGGATAGATCAGATGGATAGAGGAGATGGATAAAGAAGATATTACAAGTAGATAGATAAGTAGATTGTGACTCCTAAGCATGGTTTTGAAGGGACCATGGAAGGAGGCTCCTTGGATGAACAACCCCAATGAGTTATAAGCAGTTAAGTTAACAGAGGTTTTGTTTTCGAATGAAGTGATGCAGCAGGAGTCGAACCTATAGCTGACTCATTTGGGATTGTAAACTGCAATAATTGCATTTGTACCTTGCAGAAGTTCTCTACTTAATGAATTCAGTGTATAAAATGGCTGATTATTATGATGTATGACATCTTTATTGACTGTTTGTGATCACGACGATGCATTGCCTCTTTAGTTGTTTTATATCTGTGCCTTTGAATAGAATGAATTTCTTTTTATTCTCGAATATTGGACAAGTCTTTGTGCTATATGCAAGATTAGCACATTCTCTTTCACTGCCATGTGAACTAAAGTAATTTTGGGATCCATCTGTAAAATAACACATGAATGTGTTCTATGCTCCTTACATCAAATGCTTTGTATGCATGAGCATCCTCTCTGATATTCACTGGTTTACTCTTCCTCAGCTACACATCTTACATTTCTTGTGTCTTGCTATTCACAAATCTGAAAGCCCATTGGAATTATGTGTAGGAATTAAATAATTTGTGTGCAGCTCTAATCAATGGTCTTTATCTTGTCTAATCTATCATAGTAAAAACTGTTTTACAGGCCTCAACATGCTTCAAGAGTATTTGATATGGTGGAAGAGTTTTACATTGGCGATTTGAAACTATAGGCAGTTATATGGAATGCAAGGGGAGTTGGTGTTGCTATTTATTTTCAGCAAGTGACTGGCTGCAACTAACATTGATTCAAGATGTCGGCATCCCACGGATTTGAGAGAAAAAGCCAACAATTTGAGTATCCATTTTGTATAATTGGATGTCCACTTTCTATTAATTTCTCAAGTGGTACTTAAATGGCTTTAAATTTCATGCCAACTCTTAGGTTTTGTGTGCATGCATGCTTGTATGTGCGCGTGTTTCTAAGGGTCTGGAGTGGATTGTGGTTGTATTAACATATGACTCGTTCAAGAGATGTTTATTTTAAGATGGTTCCAGAATCGTTCAGTTTGAACGCATGCGTTGTTCCTTTATAAAATGGTTTGTCCATCCATGCATGCGTGTGTAGCACAATGGTTTTGAATAAACTCCATATTCAAGATACTCAATCGTCTCTTGCTTACTGAATCTTGGGAGAAATCTGAATTGCTGACAAAAACACTAAAGAATAGCTCGAGACATAACACTTAACAACACAGATTAGTACAGTGGACGTTGTTTAATCTTGTGTTGGACACTGAAGAGGAGCAAGCAATTAGGCTTTCTCTTATTCCATAAAATAAGAGATTTAGTTATCCCTAGGCCTCTCATAGGTTGTTGGCAGCACCAACTTCAAATCCTATGTTAATAAACAAGAAGGAAATGTGATTATTATGTTGGAAACAAGAGAAGGAAATAAACCATGGAGAATAAGAGCATAATCAGTATCCCATGCCTCCATAAATACATATATCCATATACATACACATACATGTACATTTGCTGTACATGCATACATACATACATACATACATACATACATACATATATACATACATACATACATACATACATACATACATACATACATACATACATACATACATACATACATATATACATACATACATACATACATACATACGTACGTACATACGTACATACGTTCATGTACGTACATTACATACATACATACACACACACATACATACATACATACATACATACATGTACGTACATTACATACATACACACATACATGCATGCATACATACATGTACATACATTACATACATACACACATACATGCATGCATACATACATGCATGCATACATACATATATACATGCATGCATACATACATACATGCATGCATACATACATACATACATACATACATACATGCATGCATGCATGCATACGTACATACATACATACGTACATACATACGTACATACATACGTACATACATACGTACATACATACATACGTACATTCTTACCTATGGACCTACATACCTACATACATACATACATACATACATACATACATACATACATACATGCATGCATACGTATGTACATACATACGTACATTCTTACCTACATACCTACATACATACATACATACATACATACATACATACATACATTCATACATACATACATACATTCATACATACATACATACATACATACATACATACATACATACATACATACATACATACATACATACATACATACATACATACATACATACATACATACATACATATATACATGCGTGCATGCATGCATGCACGTACATTACATACATACACGCATACATGCATGCATACATACATACATGCATAAATACATACATACATACATACATACAAACATGCATGCATACGTACGTACATACTTTCGTACGTACGTACGCACGTACATACATATGTACATACATACGTACGTACATATGTACATACATACGTACGTACATATGTACGTACATACATATGTATATACATGCATGCATACATACAGACACACACACACACATACATACATACATGCATACATACATACATACATACATGCATACGTGCATACATACATACATGTACACACACATGTACATGCATGCATACGTACATACATACACACATACATACATACACAGACACATATATACATACATACATACATACATACATACATACATACATTCATACATACATACATACGTATATACGTACGTACATACATACATACATACATACATACATACATACATACATACATACATACATACATACATACATAAATACATAAATACATACATACATATACACATACATCGAAGTCCATTGGTTTGTCCATGACCCAAGTAGATAGTTCCTTGAGGAAAATTCTAGAGATCTATCCATACTATGTCCTTTGCCTAGCTTCATCTACACTTTAAAGTTACTCTCTGAAGTAAAGCAAGCCATCTTGAGATTTAATATGTTGGCTTGGCTTATTCAAGGTATGCTTTAATGTTTGAATAATAGAGATTAAGATAAAGTAAAATAAAATATGATAGTTATGATCAATGTGATGGTTATGTTTAATCTCCTTGGAATGCTAATGTGATGGTTGGGTCAAAATGGCTCCCATAGCTACTTGAATTGCACCAATGTCGATATGGAACTTAAGTGTTCAACTAGGAGGTATAGGGATGAAGATAAAATATAATCTCATTTTCTCATGTATGAATGTTTTATCTAGCTTGTCTAATGATTGGAGAAATTTTGTCACTTGTGAGACAAGAGTCTCCTCCATTTTTAAGTACATTTCAATGCAGCAACAAAGACATCTATCATAAGCAAGGAATCTTTTCAATTCTTTGGTGTTTTGATATGTATGTGATCTCCTAAGGTCTATTGGGAGACATTGGGTTGAGCCTATACGTTTTCTCAAAGTCAGTCATTAAAAAAAGAAGAAACATTTCCTAGATTTAGCTTTAGATGGTCACCTTATGTAGATTAAAAAGTTCCTACAAGAGTTGAATCTGGCTATTGAATTCATCAAGAATTGATTGGTATGTGTCCATAGAAAATTGAGAAATTATTCAAAAGATGCAAAGAAATTTGGTTATTAATTTTGCAATATGAAGTACATTATGCCATTAAAAAAAACAGATGCATTTTTAAACCCAAAATTTGTTCATCTATACATATGAGATAAATAAGGGATCATTAACAACATTTTATTCTTGATCATTAGCTAGATTGGCTATTTGATTTTACCCACTAAATTCGTCCATGGAACTATATTGTGTAGACCTAGCTACTTTTCTAGGAATTCTTTTGGTGAAGGGCTAGAGGAACTCATTCAATATAGTGGAATGGTCAAGGCTCCTAAATTCAATATGCACTCTCATCTTACTTGAAGTTTTTATTGTAAAAGTAAACATTTATGAGTGTAGTGCCTGATGCTTCCATTGTTTCATTATCCTTGCCTCCTCAAGCATGTTAAGTTTCACCTTGAGTGCCTCAATGTGTTTGGGTTTCGATGGTGAGGTATGTTTCTTAATGGTTTCGAATCTTTTAACAAAAATTATCTATGTAAGAAAAAATCATAACAAGATGTTGGTCAAGTTCCTATAAGGTTAAGCGATAAAAGTTTTACTACAGAGGATTGAGGCCATCGAATTCGTTATTCCCTTCTTTCATGTAAGATTCTTTTAATAGGAATATCCTCCATAATGTCCTTATGACTAGTCAAACTAAATGGTTGAGGTGCTCTAGGAGGACTATCTTGATAGGTTCATTTGATTTTGCTCATTGGGATATAAACATGAGATTCATCATTTTGTCCAATTTATGTAAGCAAACGAGGTTGAGCTATTAGAAAAACTAGAATTGATTAACACCATTGGATAGGCCAATTCGGTTGGTTATGGGAGTAAAAGTGAGTAGACATGAGTGTGCTAATTCATTTTTTTCAATGGCTTTTGTTGTGAAAACATATAGTTCATTTCATCATGCATCAAAGAAGGAACTCATCATCATCAAAGCGTAGGATTGGTTCCTTTGGTTGCAAGTCACAACAATACTAATCCTAGAGATTTATGGTCGAACTCAATTCCATATGCTATCGAACTTGTTTGTTGAAGAAGGTTAGTATCCACAATACTTTTTACCCCGAGTTTTGTGTGGCTTGATGTTGCCTCAACCAAGGCCTTCTAAGTAGCAAGGGGAAGATCTTAAACCAATGACATACATACATACATACATGCATGCACACATACATACATGCACACACACACACATACATACATACATACACACATACATACATACATACATACATACATACATACATACATACATACATACATACATACATACATATACATCCATTCATGCATGCATACATACAAACATATCATACATGCATGCATGCGTACGTACATACATACATACATACATACATACATACATACATACATACATATATACATATGTACATACATACAAACAAACAAACATACACACATACATAAATTTCCTAATTATTGACTTTGGATATTGATTCGTAAAAGAACATCAGAATTCCCTAAGGTATCGATGAATAGTTGGTGAAGAATGTATCTCAACTTAATGGAAATTAGCAATTGGAAGGGTCTTCTCAACTTTTTTGGGCCATGGACCACCCCATGTAGTAAGTTGTTTTTGGTAGAATTTATGGCAAGAAGGAATGGTAATTGATGATCAAGAAAGAACCATGGATTTCTTACGGGATATCTTTTTTGTGAATAGATGTACTTTTAGATTGAACATCATAGTTCTATATGATGTAATGTTCTACGCTTACTATCACCGAAACTTGAACTACATTTATCAATGTATCTATACCTATAAGCATATACATAATGCGTTTGGATGCTTATAATCAAGAAAACTCAAATGAGTTGAAGATGGCAATGGATCTCTATAATTTCTTTCTTTTTCGATCAACTTGGAGCCTTGTCATGTATTGATTAATGAAAAACTTATATAATATTTTTGAGTCATCTCTTTAAATTGCCTCTACACCCAAAATAGAGTCTACTAATCTTGTGTAGAATGAAGAATGTGCATTTACTACTTTTTGCAATTATGACCCATCTTCTCACGAATAATGTATGTCTGTAGTAGACAGATGTTAGGTACTTTGATAGTGGGGCAACCAAACATATTACCTCATAGAACATTTTCTTCACTTCACTTGAGCCTTTCCCTACAGGGAATATTGTCACGTGCACCCAAAACTAATCTTATGTTGTCATGGGAGTTGGTAAAATCATTTTGACTACTGCTGATGGTAGTTCTTTTACATTGTTGGATGCTTTATTTGTTCCAAGGATCAAGATAAAACTGTTATCAGTTTTAGCATTAGCCAAGATCGGCTTTGTTGAGATGTATAATTCATGATCTATCAAATGGTGATGTCATTATTGATTCTGGAATTTTACATTGTGGGCTGTATAAGCTCATAGATTATGAGAAATTTATGAATGATTCAACATCTGTAGTGCATGATTCTCAGGCTATGTTAGATGCAAAGCTTTGGTCATCTGAATTTTACTAGTTTGCTAGACTTATAGAAATCTGAAATGATGTCCTCTCTGCCCAAACTTGATGCACCTTGTAAACATGGTTATGAAGGCTGTATTTTGGGCAAAATGTAGCTTTCCTCATTCCCAAACAATGGTTCAATTCGAGCTACTAAAAAATTGTAGCTTGTTCACAGTGATGTCTGTGGTCATATGTAGACATCCTTCTTTGGGAACTATCTTTACTTCATGACTTTCATTGATAATTTTTCTAGGCATGCATGTGTATATCCATTGAAAGCAAATTCTAAAGTGTTTGTGTGCTTCAAACAATTTCTAGTTTTGGATGAAAATCCGTCAGCATGTAAAATGGGCACCCTCCGTTCTGATTGATGGGGAAACATATGTCTCCTGATTTTAATGAATTTCTGGTTGAATGTGGGATAAAACATCATTGTACAGTACTATATACACCTCAATAAAATGGAGTTGCTGAAAGGAAGAATAGGTCACTCATGGAGATGGCGAGGTGTATGGTTAAGAGTCAGGCATTACCACATAGTTTTTGGCTTGAGGCTGTTATGTGCACAACATATGTACTTAATAGGTGTCCCACTAAAGCATTGTAATCTATCACTCCATATGAGGCTTGGCATGATCGCAAGCCATCTATTGCTCACCTCCTTGTCTTTGGCTATGTGCATATGCATTAGTGCTTGAACAACGTTGGAAATTGGATGATTAAATAGTAAAATGTATTTTTGTTGGGTACAATTCTGAAAGCAAAGGCTATGGTCTTTATCATCCACAGATTAAATGCATTTTGGTTAGCCGTGATGTTGTTTTTGTGGAAGATGCTATTCAACCATTACTTTCATGTACTAAGGAGACATCTGTTAGCTCCAAAGATGTGTATGATACTTTGCTACCTCTTTTCACAAGTGGACAATCTAGTGTTGGTCCAAATGAGGTGAGTTCTCAGCATTTATAGGTTTCATGTGATGATGTAGATCATTCCATTTTGATGCACATTTACATGATGCGCTCGTTGATGAGAGAACTGATATAAAGGAGGCAAAGACTTCCAAAATGCTAATGTAGACATATTAGATGCAACTTTGTCATATCCTACTCGTTCAGGCTCTCATAGTGCTTCTTTTGCATCAAATTGCTATGCTATGGCTACATCTAGTTCTTTGTGATGAGAATGAGCCTGTTTGGTTTGATGAAGCGCGAAATTGAGAAAATTGGATGGATGCTATGCAATTAGAATATGATGCTATTATGAAAAATGGTACTTGGTCTTTATGTGACCTACCTCCTAGCAAAACAGCCATTTACACTAAGTTGGTATACAAGCTGAGAGGTATAAGGCGAGGCTTGTTGCAAATGGTTATGCTCAAGAAAGAGGCACTGATTTTGATGAGACCTTTGCTCCTACATGCCGAACGACTACTGTTTGTAGCATCTGTGCACTTGTAGTTCATCATGGTTGGAACGTACATCAATTGGACATTAAAATTGCATTTGTAAATGGTGATGTTCACGAAGAAGTGTATGTTTTTTAGCCTCGTGGTTTTGTGTAGAAAGGGCATGAAAACAAAGTGTACAGGTTGAAAAAGGCATTATGTGGTTTGAAGCAAGAAACATGTGCTTGGTATGAAAAGATACATGCCTACCTGAGTGCACATGGTTTTGCAAATAGTGCAACTGAGAGCACCTTATATGTTAAGCATGCAAATGATGTTCTTCTAATCATTGTTGTCTATGTTGATGACATGTTGCTGACTGGTCTTAATGAGAAGCATATTGCTGATTTTTAGGCTGATTTTCATGCCTCATTTGAGATGTGAGATTTGGGGCATTTGCATCATTATTTAGGCATTTAGTTTATGCAAGTTGACGGTGGAATAACTTTGTGTCAACCAAAATATGTTGACATATTATTGTAGCATTTTATCCTTCGAGACCACAAACTTATTGCCACTCATATGGAAATAAGTTTACAATTGAGTCTTCATGATGCTCAAGATGCATTTGATGCTGTTGTCTATCATCAGGCTATTAGATGCTTGATTTACTTATGCATTGCTCGGCCATATATTTAGTTTATTGACTTAGAGATGAGTAGGTCTATGTATTTCCAAGGTGTCAAGCATTGGTAGGTGATTAAGCGCATCTTTTTCTACTTGAGTGCTACTCGGTTACTTAGATTGTTTTATCCCAAGGGGGGATGACTACCACTAGATTTACATGCTTTTTTTGACTCTAACTAGGCTGGTTGTTATGACACTCATATGGCCACCAATGGTCTTTGCTTCATGCTTGGTAGCTCATGCATATCTTGGTTGAGCAAGCAAGAGCCTACTTTGGCCGCTTCTACTTGTGAGGTAACTATACGGCAACTTTCACAGCAGCTCTTGAGTGTGTGTGGCTCAGACATCTTATGGGTGGATTGGGTGTTGGTCAGCCTTCTTCCACCACCATCTTCATGAACAGTCCGAGGGCATTGGCAGTTGTGAGGAACCTTGTGTTCCATGCTCGCACTTAGCACATTGAGGTGCACTATCGTTTTGATAGGGAGAGGTTCTCTCGTGGAGAGATCAATTTGTCATATGTGCCCACACAAGAGAACATTGCACACCTTTTCACAAAGGCTTTGCCAAGGGATAAGTTTGAAGCTTTTCGCAAAGCTTTGGGCTTACTTCCTTTTGTGGTTGATATATTTAGGGAGTGATGTGTGTGAACACACTAGGACTACTGAGGATTTTTTTTCCCTCTTTAAGAGGTTTTTTTCTCCTCAGCTTGTATATATGCCTATAACCCTAATGGATCACTTATCTTTGTACATTCTCTTGGTAATACATTTCGTATTATGTGTTGTGCTTTAAGCTTCTTCTTCCTTGTGTTGTTCCTGTGCTTCCGCAGACCTCAAACTCCAACAATCATGATGATGGGGATGTATTTGATATTGTTCTCTATCATGAGGCTGTTGTATGCTTGAGTTACCTATGCATAACCTGACCTGATATTCAGTTTTTGTCTCTAAGATGAGTAGGTTTATGCAGAGACCAAGTGTCAAGCATTTACAGGTGCAGTTAAATGTATTTTTCACCACTTGAGTGGTACCCAACCACTTGGATTTGTTTATCTCAAGGGGCGGTAATTATGAGAAAATTTACATGCTTTTATTGAATCGAATTGGGGAGGTTGTCATGAAACTTGTGTGTCCAGTAGTGGCTTTTGCTTGATGCTTTGTAGCTCATGCATATCTTGGTTGAGAAGGAAGTGGCCTACTGTGTCCACTTCTAGTTGTGAGGATGACTATAGGGAAGCTTTCATAACTATTGTTGAGTGTGTGTGGGATCAGATGCTTTTTGTATAATTTGGGTGTTGGTCAGTCTTCTATAACCACCATATTTACTAATAGTTAGAGTGCATTGGTAGTCGCAATTAATCCTTTGTTCCATGCTCACACAAAGCACATTGAGGTACTATTGCAAATAGAAGAAGACAAAGAGAAGGAAGAGCATAAAAAAATACTAAAGTAGGGAAGAGGAGAAAAGGGAGCCCCATTTCAAAGTCTCTTCTTGATATTTTAATGATATATTTCTTAAGCCTTATACATGTGCACTATGAGTTCTCAAGTGTCACACTCCCAATCATGTAGTACAAGAAATTGACTCTTAGATCTTAGTTAATTCAAATGCATGTCCAAAATGTGAATGTGTATGCATATGGGCACATGTATATAAGTCACTTATTACTTGTTTGTACGAATTTTGCCATTTTGAACAAACAAACTAACTTAAGGAGAAGCAATCTCATTACTTCTTCTGCTTGACCTCTTTTCTATTTTATTGTGAAAGTATATGCATGGATATGGTCTCTATGCTAAAATGTGTTTTCTACCCCTTTCCCACCTTTTTTCTTTGTTATCTCACTTGTTTAAAGTTTAAGGCTTTGTGCAAAAAATTCAGAATGCTTCTAGATCACTTAAGATGCATCTGATGGAGAGCTTAAATCGCTTAGATTTGGACATTCGAATGGAGAGAAAAGTTTTTTTGTTTCTGCCTGCTAATGTTACAAGTCATATATAATTGATTACATGGATTTATCATCTATTGTGTTATAATTAGAAACATTGAAGTAAACTTTTTGGCAAAGTTATATCACTCTTAATACATACATAAATAATGTTCTCAATTTTTCTTGATTGATGAGGTGGCATATATTTGGTTAGAAGAATTTGGGGCCTAGGAACACTTGATGCCTAAAGGATGCTTTACAAATCAATGATTGGATAATTAATGCTTGCAGATATATAGTAAATGTGTAGCTTCTGCTAGTGTTTAAACAGTACATGTGATGCTTAGCACATTGATGCGAAAGTTACAAATATGTAAATATGCTTAGAGATATTCTTGAAGTCTTATTGGATGTTAAAGGTTTTCTTTTGTGATCATTAACTAGGGTATATAAATTTTTTCTAGGTTATGGATAATACTAAGGTATAGTCAATGTCTGAAGTGTGTGGATAAGACTTTTTCCATGAGCTTAGGAAAGAAATTCTATGTTGATTTCGAAATGATGAGTTTGTTTTGTTTACCAAAATCTTTAGTTATCTTGTTGGATTAATAACAATTAATAGAAGAAATTGTATTTTGATTCCTTTTTACACACATTTAACACAACTCATATAGTGAGCTTATATCCTTAGATTTCATTCAAGCTAGTTGCTTTTGGTACATAAAATAGTAATTTTTTTCCTCAACACAAATTGAAATTGTTACCATGAATCTAGGAAAAACGCTATGGGATTTTAATACCTTGAACCTTGGTGAGCATACTCAATCTCATTATTAGTTCAAAAGTGATTCACTCTATGGCATTGAAATTTTGATATGAGATCATTTTATTCTTCGAATGCACTATTGCAATAACTATATAGGAAATTTGGTCCTTTTGTGCTAAACATATATATAGTTTTTTATTTGCTAGTACACGCACATGAAAGTCTACTATAGGTCTAGCACGGCTTGATCTATTCAACATTTTTGAGAAATAATCAATGTTTTGCATTAGGATATAGTCAATGGCCATGGTTGAAAGCAATGATGTATTTTATATGTTGGTTATTGTGGATAAGTTGGATGGCTCGAACTAACAACTATGGGCATACATGAGGCATCATGTATAGGTAGCAAAGGAGTAGTGCAATATTGTGCAAGGTGTTTAAATACATCCTCTTACACCTGCAAATGTTATGATAGCAAGTGATTTAGGTGGTGTCAAAGATGACGATCTTGAATTTTTTAGACCTATCGTAGTTCCCATCGCACTTATTGGAGAAAATTTGTTGGGATGGTAAAGATGCACACATGCATTGATAGCTTTGCCTTTCAAATATGCCACTATCTTCATATTTTCTCATGCAAAACAACCATAAAATCTCGGGATACTCTTACCACACTATAACATGCAAGAAATGAGGCTCCTATTTCTTACCTTAGAAAGTAGTTGGAGAGTGAGCATATGAATGAAGAAGATTCATGAAAAATTTTTAATTTTTCTTCTTTTCTTTTTTCTTTTTTCTTTTACTCTTCTTTTTCGGCACTCGCTTCTCGTTGGTTTTGTTATTTTGGGAGGGGAGAGGGATCTAAGGGCTATAGTTAAGTTTTGGTTAGAATCTTGTGCGTTCTAAAGTTCTTTTTCTCTTAATTAACAAGGGGTTTTTGCATGATTTTTTGGTTGCTTCCTTTTCTTGAGTAAGGTTCTAATTGGTAGTATTAAAAGATTTTAAAAGAAGCTTTGCCTCCTGAGCCCCAGTTTTCAATGACAACAAAAGAATTGGATTAGGTGACAACAACGTCAAAAGTTCTTCACCCTTCTAGGGTTTGCTTGCTTTAAGAAAAAAAAGAAGAGGAGGAAAAAAATAAAAAAAGGGAGAGAGAAAAGAAAAGCCATGTGTCGAGAGGTCTCACAAAAGTTATTTGGGAAAAAATATGGAAAGAAAGAAAGGAAATTCAAAGCGTGCCCCTCTATGGGCTTGCACCCTTCTTGGTCTCCCTCTCTACAACTAATGATGGTCAACAATTTGGCTCTAGTTTTGGTGGACAAGACCAATGGTGCCTCTCTTGTTCTTTTTGGGATTAAAACACCAATCATCTTCTTGGGAGAGCATTCTTTCCAAATAGGAGGAGCTAAAAAAAACTAGCCTCATACGATAGCTGTTTGGTGTGAGACCACCTTTGGACTTACTCTGACCATGGTTTTGAAAAGAGTGATTATCTCGTGGTTTGGTGATTTGTTAGTGCCAATTTTTGTTGGCCAAGCACATGCTTTTGGATTTTGAGAATAAGTAAATGGCCTTCCAAGCCCTTTAGGTTGGCTCTTGGCAAGTTTGGTGCTCGAGGTTATGTATTTTTAAGTGGTTCCTTGATTTTGTCTCGAATATTTCTAAATCACCGCATTTCCCGCTATGGGTGGAACTCCCTAACCTTCCCTAATATCTTCACTAATTTATTAGGGGGATGGTCACTCCAATTGGTAGCTTGTTGGCCTCAAAAGGAAGATGTTGCGGTTTTCATCTATGAAGGTGCAACACAGTCTTTCAACTCTAGATGGTACTCAAATTTGTGTTGAAGTGGACCTTAATCAAGTTCTTCCCATCAAGATCAACATAGACATTGATGAAGGACTCCCTCTAGAATAGAGTTGGTTTCCAAAAATTTACACAATGCTTGCTTTAACTAGGAGGCGGAAGGTCACATGATCAAAGAATATCCTCTGAGGCAAAAGTTTTTTTTTTAAATAAAGGAAGTTTAGCCTTAGCCTACTCTCTCGGACTTGTATTAATTAAAAGAAAAGTACAAGTGAAGGAGACCAGTGCCCACGGGACCCTCCGAATCCCACAGAGCAGGGGTGGATTTTATAGAGTTTAGATGGCATTACAAAGAAGGTTAATCACCCTCTCATCACCCTCATGCGGGGCCCACTTTGGTTTAAGCTTTTTGTTGATCAGAAGGAGCACTTGATGAAGTCTGAAGGGGGGGGGGGGATTTCTTATAGTTAGCGATTCTTTTGCGGAGGAGGAACAACGACTTCTCAATCGACCACTCTTTAGGGGAGTCGTCAAAGTTATAAGCACATCTTTCTTGCTAGATCTTCCAAGGGACCTCCCCTCTTATGGCGTTTCGGAGAGTCTCGGAGTAGTCGATCACTTCTTTGAGCATAGCTTGTTTCTAACTGATATGTTTCTAAAGTCTAATTTTCTTTTCCACAATCTGCCAGAGCCTGTTGGAGTTGGGACAAGTAAAGAAGATGTGAACAACATCTTCAATGAACCGGTAGTAGCGCTTGCACCAGGGAGGCACCCCACAAATTTTGCAGCCTTTAGGTTGGTCCAGATTCCTTGATGAAGAATTTTCCATAATAGAACAAATTTTTTGATTTCTATGAGAGGGTGCGAGATAGCCATGGACTTCATATCCCACCATAACCATGTCCACGACAGGCACCACTTCTTGTTGAGGTTGACCTGATAATCAATGATTTCTTTGATGTTCGAGATCTTTGAGACCAAGCAAGCATGATGGATCGTGCCCCATGAGAAGACGAACTTTATAGAAGTCCCAGGCAAGACGTCTGCTATAAAGTTGACCCATTTGTTGGTGTCTTGTTTCTAGAGATGTTTTCATTTTTTGAAGCCTTTGTTCCATGGCCTTTCGAATGTTCCCCGATTCCACGTTCCGGATGCCATGGATCGAAAACTAGATAGAGTCATTCTGTTTGATATCGACCACCTATTTCCAATCTTCACTGATTCTTATGAAGCTTTTGACTTTATTCCAACTCTTCCATAGGGAGCACACAAGGTTTGAGCCTTTCAAGAAAACCTGGATCCGGGAAAACAAAAGGGTCAGAATGTCAAGAGCTTCCAATTTGGGAATCCCACGAAAGTCAACGCATTCTTGTTTCCGAAGATCAACTTGGCCCATGAGGCCTTCTCATTGCACCACACCTTAATCATCCATTTTTCCGCAAGTTTGTTAGCCATGCACCCAATGTCCACAATGCCAGTGCAGATGGAACACTTGATTTTAGGCACCCCCTTCCTGTTGTGGTTGCCATCCAAAGGAAGTTTCTACAAATCTTTCTACTTTGGACAGCTCTTGCTCTTTCGTTCTCCAACAAGAGAGGAAGTAAATGGTTGACGAAATGAGGAACGTGTTGATAACCATTGCACGACTAGCAAGATGGATTTGATACCTCTCCAATAGTTTAACTTGCTTTCGAGTCTATGACCCAATTCCACCACTGCTCCAACAAAATACCAAAGCCCAAGGGAATCCCAAGAAGCTGGAAAATTTGGCCTAGAGGAATGTTTTGATAGCCATGATAAAAAAGAAGGTTGGGCTAGATCCCGACAATAGCTCTGAAAGCAATCTTTGAGTGGTTGATTTTGGATCTAGAGGCTTTAGATCGAGAGGCTTCACAGAAAGTATCGAAGCATTTCCAAAACATCTTCAAGCTGGTATTGTCATTGTGGACAAATGTGTTCATATCATCAACAAAGAGTATCATGGTGATCTGGACGTGGTCACGGGGCAATTGGAGGCCTTTGATATTACTTGCACCCACCTATTGTTCCACAAGCAAGCTAAGCCCTTCCGTGCAATGGCAAAGAGAAGGGGAGCCAATGAGCCTATCATAAGCTTTGTCAAAGTTTATCTTAAGGAAAACCACATCTTGTCTTGACTCATCCACGAAGCCAAGACCTTCCCAAATATCTATAATGGCTTCTAATATTGACGTGCCTTTGACGGAACCTTTTTGGTTCTCTCTTAACCATGCTCTCAGATGCGTGGAAATTCTGTTGGCTATGACTTTGGCAATGATCTTATATCCCATCTAAAGCATCGTAATCAGACGCCAATTCTCAATTCTATTCTTTTCCCCTTTTTGTGAATTAACTTGATGATGCCATTGTTGAGACAAGTCGAAAGTGCTCCAAACTTGAGTGCCTCTTGCTAGACCAAATGAAGAGGGATGGCAATCACCAACTTGGACTTAAAGAACTCATTAGTGAGCCCCTCCGGCCTCGGGCTTTTCCCACTGGGGAGGGCTAGGTCAGTGCGTTGTGAGAGGGAAGGATGGCCCCACTGATGAGTAATGTTCTGAGCAATGTAGCTTCTATCTAGTCTAGCTTTCCTCAAGTCCTCACCCGCTTGGAGATTTGAAATGAAAAGCCATTGGAGTCTTTGAATTCGACCAGATCCATATCACGAGGGGGGCTGCCGAAGCCATGCTAAGGACCCCGAATCATGCACCGGAGATAAACTTCCACTATCCTAGAGATTGATCTTTAGCTTCGACTTTTTATTGAAACCAAAGGAACAATAAGTTCTTCATTAAATAAAAATTGGAAAGAAACACTTACGGGAGGTCTCGAGCCACTCAGCCGAGAAGTACGGCGCAAAAACCACACTGCGACGAAGGGTCATAGGAGGTACCCTTGCCTCTTCAAATCAAAGCCCCTTTGCCTCCACTATTTAAAGAACCAATGAAACTTCCTTTTATATTGAAAAGTGTATCAACACAAGCATTAACAAAACCGAGAGAACTCCAATATCCAAAACCTTGGCCCAAAATTGATCAGAGCCCTACTAGATCCATTACTGAACCTCCACTTGTCTGTCATGGATATTGAAATTTTTTCCTGAATGAGCTAAACTTGATTTTTTAATGAGCTCAACTTGCTTCGAGGAACGCTCCCCTTGCTTCGACTTGAGAGATTTTTAATTTCACTTAGATGAATTAAAAATCTTTACTCCGCAAAACTTTATTGCTAATATTCAAAGTGAACGCCAGCGCTTTTGTATTTCATTCCATCTTATTTTGCTAAAATTGAATGAATAAAACCGAGAAGCTACATTATTTAACTCTCCAAGCACTCAAAACACACAAAAACCTGCGAACCCACAAGAAATCCAGGCCTCTGAACATGGAGAACCGAAATTTTACTCCAAAGCCCTCTAAACGTGAAGAACATAAATGCTTGTGATAGATGCCCCCAATGCGCACGTCGCAAAAGATGCCACGTGTCCACGACAGAGGCTGAGTCCCACGATAGACCAAACGCTGTGATAGACATCAGATGCCCGCGATAGACGCCGAGTGCTCGGTCCTGCGATAGATGAGGTTCCAAGCCCGCGAGTGATAGATGCCAGTTGCCCCCGATAGACACCAGGTGCAAGATTATGATCTATGGCATTCATGTCTGTCGTGCTCGTGTCTATTGAAAGATTATGATCTTTCGCATTCGTGTCTGTCACGCTCTCAGGCAGAAGTTGTTCACGCTCTCAGGCAGAAGTTGTTATGGTCAGAAGAGAATAAGGTAAATGCTCAAGCAAATTTATAGGCTTTGGATGATGAAATCTTAATGAACCTTAAAGATAAATCCCCAGATCCAAAATCAAATAAGGTCAAAGGAACTCAATTTGAGGATCATATATTAAAGGTCTTCATAGGAGTAAGGCATAGAAGGAGAAGAAGTCCCAAAGGAGGTGGTTGGCCGAAGCCCACTTACTTGATCCCTGCAACTAACAATATTTTTTGCAAGTCAAAAAATGAGCTCAATATTATAGACTACCCACATGAATGGAAACAAAAATTGAACGAAGAGGAAACCCTAGAGACTCCTTCCACAAGTAAGCAACAAAATAAGATAACCCCGATAGTGAAAGTTCTATCATTGGCTCCACTTTTTCTAGGCCCGTGATGTGGATTGCATGATGTGGTGGTGTCTCATTAAAAAAAAATCCCCGTTGGACTCCTGTGGAAGAGACCCCTCAAAGAACATCTTGTGTGCAAAGATCCCTCAACCTCTAGAAGAAGATAGGAAGATGAAAACAAGAAAAAGATGGCTAAACCCTTGAACAACAAAGATACCTCCCTTCGTAAATGGTTGATGTCATACACCATTCGAGTGTTGTCTGATCCTCAAGAGCAACTGTGTCTAGTCAATGGCTTTGAGATAAAAAACCAAGACTTTATCTGTATTCAAGAGATCAAATTTTATGGAGTTGAACGACAAAAGAGGTTAAAGAGCATCTCTACATCTCATGTATGGATCGCCACACAACACTTACGTGGTAGTGGTGATTTGGAGATTGGCTTCAAACTAATATGAAACTCTTTCTTGATGGATACTATAATGATCGAAACCATCAGTGGATTGCTACATCTTTTAAGGGCCCTCTTCTGCTCACCATTGCTTCGCTTTATGCTCCTAATCTTGACCCAAAAAGATTGGATACGTGGCACTCTTTAGACTCTCTTCATTGGAGGTCATCATCTATTATGGTAGAAGTCTTGTTAGATAGGTGGGACCAAAGAAGACTAGTTATTGGAGGAATTGAGAAAGATGCTTGGGACTAGGTGAAGCTACACCACAATCTGGTGCAAGTCGAAGACATATAGAGTTTCTCTTGGTTGAACTTCCAGTCAAGCAAAGCTTTGTAAAAAGCTAAACTTATAAGAAGCTATAGCTCATAAAACATCTTTGAGAGGCAAGGTCCCCCACCCCTTTCACAATGTATGGACATAGTTCTATCTGATCACTACCTAATGATTCTCACATTCAAACCTCATCTTAGACAAAAGAAAGCCCCCTAGTTCCTCAATCCTCACCCTTCCTTCCGTTCAATAGGTGATCTCCATGACATGGAGTGAGGCCTTTAGAAGTTATACCTCTCTGGCTAAGTGCTAGAAGATAGTGGTCAAGCAGTCCCAAGTTCTCCTTGTTAAGGCCCAAAAAGGAATCCTTAACATTCGACAACTGAGAAGGGAAAATCTTTACCATCTGCTCCATTTTTTGGAGATAGAAATCAATAATGGTAATCCATGCCTCCCAACTATGTGGCAAGGAATGTCCTCGACTTGATACATACGGATGTTTGGGGACCATCACAACAACCATCAATTGCTGGTAATAGATATTTTGTCACTTTTATTGACGATCATTCAAGACAAGTATGGATGTTCAACATAAAACAAAAATCAGATGTGTTCTCTATGTTCAAGAGATTTAAAGCACATGTAGAAAAGGAAATAGAATGTTACATAAAAACATTGAGGTTTGATGGAGGAGGAGAATATTCCTCCAAATAATTTTCAGATTTTCTTTATGAAAATGGCATCAAACGACAATTTACATGTAGATACACAGTTAGCCAAATGAAATTGTTGAGAGGAGAAATAAATATATCACAGAAGTTGCAAGATGCATGCTCAATGAGATGAAGGTTCCACCAAACTATTGGGCTGAAGCAGCTAGTACAGCTGTTTATTTGATGAACAAGTGCACAATAGCTGGAGTGCATAATTTAACTCTCGACGAGGTTTATTCCGATAAGAAATGTTAAACACTTAAAACGCAAGGCTAACTGTCAGTAGTGCGTTTAAATGATTATTGGGTTCTTGGGAGTGGAAGGGGTCTGTTATACAGAGGCCCTGTACTTAGTTCCCAAACTAACCACTTACACACAACAATATACTGATGTTGAGAGCTCTATCAAGATTCTTTTGTACTTAGACATTTACAGTTGACGGTTTAGCTCGGCCAACGTGTACCGCATACACTAAAAGGCTATATTGCATCTGCACATAAACTTACTGAAAATACCAGAGACAAGAGTAATCATTCAACCTTTACCGATTAGGTACCACAATCCGATCAACATCCGAAGACACAGAGAATTCAAGTGTTTCAGATACACCGTACTGAAGGTTCAGTATGCAACCCAAGAAAGCCTTACTGTAGCTTAACCCTTACCGTATGATGACAGATCTCAATGCTGAAGACAACACGATCTTGCACAGTGTTAGAAACACTACCACAATTACACAGATTTCACCAAACAAATGGCAGAACATTCCAAGAACGAGTACTACCGCAATATGCGAACTTAACACAACAATTGCAATAAGGATTCGCAGACGATTCACTTCAGACAACAGACAAGACGAGACACAGATACACGCAGAATACTCAGAAAACTCCAAACACTTGGAATTAGACAAACTAACAATACAGTAGCGCTCCGTTCAATCACCCAGACAGACAGTCTGGTGATCTCTCGAACGTCACTGAGCATCTCTTTTCATTGCTTTATATAAAAGATTACAAAGTGTCTGTGTAACAACCTTTCACGCATGTGAAAAAAGATTTCAGTTATACACTTCCAATCCGGCGGCCGATAACACTCTGGCATGCACGGTGGACTCGAACCCGCAGGTTCTACAAAACTATTGTTCATCTATAATGCCTTCTAAGTACATATTTCTGGCTAATCTAAAGGTGCGGGCGATCTTTTTCTTTAGAGTTTCTAACATTTGTTTGAGTGTGTCCGGTTCTACTAGCTGTGCATCTACTAGTACAGAACTTAATGCTATGGCTTCGGTCAGCAAAATTTCTGCTTGCGTCTGCAGAAAAGCTTCTTGTAGGTAGAATTCATTGGACAACGCCGCATCTCTGGATATCTTCATTTCTGCAACTTGTTTCTCCATACTGATTACTCTTTCTTTTTGATTGTCCAGTTGATTTTCCCTTCTTTCGATCTCTTGATTCTAGAACTGTATGGTTCTGGAGTATGCGTCCCTTTCTCTGCGGAGATCTGTTATTACCTTCTGTGTTTGAGCTTCTTTTGACAAATAACGTTTGAGCATATTATTTACATCAGCTAATTGATCCTTGTATCTTTGTAGTTCTTCCGCTGTCTTCATTGCTTGCCAGATCGTGTTGTTCTTGGCCTTTCTGTACCACTTCGTCTAGTTGAACTCTGGTCTCTTCGAGCAGATTTCCTAATGCGATTCTTGCATCTTCTTTATCCTGTAACTCTTGCTTCATTTTACTGATTTCGGCTTGTGCTTCGCTTAATAACTTGTTCTTTTGGTGGAGGTCTGCCAGTGCTGTATCTCTCTGATTGGCAATTGTCTTCTGTTCTGCAAGCTGGGCTTGGAGATGGGTAATTTGGGATTGCAGCTGATGGTTTTCTACTTTGACCGCGTCTATCTCTTCTTGTAGAGGCGTGATATCTACTTCTAGGACATCTACCTTGTGTTGTAACTCATTTCGAATGTTATCAGTGACTTCTCTCATCTGGATTGGCAATTGCTGTGATAACTGAATTAACAATTGGCCCATGTTTGCAAGTTCAGAGATCGTAGGGATTGAAGGAAGTGGCAGCTGAGTTCGAGGTTGGGATGAGGACGCGGTGAGCAGCTGCTGGGAGTTCGGTGGAGAGTAGTTGGGGGATGAGGAAGAAGAGGCAATGGGTTCGTTGGGGTGGATGGGTTGGATAGGGATAATGGGGTTGAGTGGCGGCTCCGGTGGGGGAGTGGGAAGGATAGAGTGAGACTGCGTTACCTTATCTACGATTTGTTGTGCAGTGTCGGCGGTATCAGTAATTGTGGATTCTACTGCTCTAAGCAGTTCGTCGAAAATATCCTTAACGACCTGTTCTTCATCTCTTTGTTTTTCCGGCTCCGATTGTTGTTGTGATGCCTCTTCTGACGAGCTTGTGTCGGCTTTAGTGTGATCCTCCTGTTCTTATTGCCCTTCTGAAGATGACTGCGCGGATGATTTGTGCTGCATAGATGTGGCGGTGTCGTGGAAGGTTTCTTCATCTTGCTTTTCTTGTTCCTTGTCATCTTCTTTGTTTCCTTCGGCTGATCCCTGGGCTTCACTTTCAGATGAACTGATCCTGATTCTCTTCCGGCGGAAGAGTTGATTTACCTCCTCTTCATCTTCTTCATCATCCTCCAATAATTGCACAGACTCTTCATGGCGTAGGACCGGGCCTCTGGGTGGTGGTTGTGCTGCAAGGATGGCCGGAAACAGGAAGGATAGGATATGAGGCAGTCTCGATCTTGGCATTCCTCCCTTGTTTACCTGTTTGATGAGTGCCACACATTCTTTGTGAATGCGGTGGAAGAAGTAGGATGCAAAATTCACTGGTTCTCGCCGAAAATCCTACTTCTTAATTGACGATGGCGATCTTCGAGAGTCTGATATTCACTCTGTAGTTGATATACACATGCAATCCAATTCGCGCGGGGTACCATGCCCACATTCACAACACTATTCATGAATATCACATCCACCCCACACATTGTTCCCATCTACACGGTCACACACACTTTTGACACCATGGAAACATCACCAGCCACTGCACCACTCCCTCCCCACACACAGCCACAATCTCCCATACCCCCTCCACCCACATCACCACTTGATTCCACCTCATTCACAATTCCCTTTCCCTTCCCCATCCCCCCTGCATCCTCTCCTTTCCCAGCATTCTTAAATGTAAATAATGTGTTTTCTACTTTACATCAATGTGTATATCAACTACACAGTGAATATCAGACTCTCGAAGATCGCCATCGTCAATTAACTACAGATAACTCTTAATGCATATACATGATAGTGTTCAAATGTACTAAACACTTCTAACTTATCTTTGATCACATAAATAGTGATCCACCTAGTAGCATCATCAACATATATTACACAATATCTTCAACCATTTATGCCAAAGTCCTTTGAAGGACCCCACACATCTATATCAATTCAAGTCTTTTTGAATACATGAAACCATGCTTATTATATGATTGCTTATGAGCCTTACCTAATTGACATGCTTCACATCTATTGAACATTATCAATCATCTCTTTAATACCTCTTTCATTGAAGTCTCCAAGCCTTTTGTGCCAAAGATCCAACTCAGATATCTGTTGCTCTCCATATGTGAATAAGGCATGTCCAACATTACCTTGTACCCTCAATGTAAAGAGCCTCCCTTCTTTCTTTCCTGTAGCAATTTGCTTATACCCTTGGCTAGGGTCTTCAGCATAAACTCCATCATTAGTGAACCTCACCTCATATCCTTTTTCCACAATTTGTCCTACACTAATCAAATTCTTTGGAATTGTAGGAACATACAAAACCTTACTCAAGAGAGTACTTCCATCCTTGGCTTTAACTCATTCAATAGACTTCACCTTGTGCTTTGTATTATCACCTATTTGAGTTGTATGATTAATCACTTTATTCTCCAAATTAGTCATTAAAGCAATGTTACCACTCAGATGATTGCTACATCTTGAGTCAATGTAAAACACTCTTTGATCTTCACTTGAAACTTCACATGTTGCATTCATGATTAGAGTTGAATCCTCCTTCTGATATGATGCATAATTGTAGTAGGTATTGTTGTGGGACTGACTTTGAAAGTTTCTTCCACCATTTCTTCCAAAGAAGCCTCTACTACCTCTACCTCTGAAACTTCCTCTCTGATTTCTTCCACCTTTGCCTCTTTGATTATAACTCTGATTAAAGTTACTAACACTTTGATTGTTATGCCAACATTCATGAGCTGATGATTAGTCTTACCACATATCCAACAAGCTTTGACATTATCCTTGTTGTTTCTGCCTCTTCCTCTTCTTTTGCCACTTCCTCTTCCTCTTAGGAAGTTTGTTTGGCTTGGAGTACCTTCATCTTCAACTGATTGTTGCTTTCCTTTGATAGCTTTCTTCTTGTCTCGAGAAAACATTGCATGGCCTCCACTCTTATCAATGTCTCCTTTGATATCATTCTCAAAAGTTAGCATATGTCCTAACAATTGATTCAAATCAGGAGTGAAATGATCTAATGAAAGTTTACTTGAAAAGATGAAAGGCTTCCACTTCTCATCTCCTCTTAGACCTGTGAGAATTTTTCTTAACAATTTATCTTCTTCAATGTCTTCTAAAGAATTAGCAATGTCTTTCATTTTTGTCACATAATCAGATATTGATTGTGAAGCCTTCTTGAATGTGGTAAACTCTGCCCATAGTGATGCTTTCCTTGACTTTGTTGTATTCCAAAAATGCTCCTCCAAAGCATTCCATATATCACTTGCACTTTCAAGTCCTCTAATGTGAGGAAGAAAGTAATCATTCACTAACATATAGATTATGCTCCTTGTTTGAGCATCCTTCTTCATCCAAACCTTTAAGTCTGCAAGCTCTTCCCTAGTAGGAGACTAGGATCTTTAAACTCTGGCTTTTTTTCTTCTCCTGTAATATATCATATCCGATATTTGCTCATAAGATTAGCTTCCATCCTCATAGACCAAGCTGGATAGTTCTCTCTGTCCAACTTTTCAATTTGGAGACTATCTCCCATCATTTCTTCACCTGTACTATCAAATCTTCAACTTTATGAGTAATGAATGTACCTTAGCTTCGAAATTCACTCCTTCTGATCCTTTTGATTGCTCTCATTAGTCTTCCTTTAGCTTTTCCTTCACACTTTGTCCTTTTGAATCTTCGAATGTTGAATTCTGTATGTCTGCAGTAGTCGGGATCTTTCTTTTCTTCAATTCTGATGATTCCTGCTCTGATACCAGTGATGGAGATGATTAATCTCCAAAAGACAAGCTATACTTGAGTTTAGAACACCTCTATGTCAATTATAGCTCAAAACCTTCACCAATTTTGAAATCTTTTACCAAAATATGAACACAGCTTTTCTATGAAAACTAGCTTCACTTAGAAAAGTCTGCCTCATAAAATTCACTCATTGACTGATGAAATGATTAACGTTTTCTACGAAAATTTGACACAACACTCTTCTAGTGTTTTTGCAACTATTTCAAGTTAAATTTCTCCAAAAGAACTTACAAAACTTTGAATTTACTCCAATACCTAAACTTGTGTCTGAAACAAGCACTTTCTATAGGAAACTTTTACATATGCAACTTTAAATAGTTGGTTCTCCCAAAATATAACTTTTTTAATGAAATGCTTTTAGACATAGATGGCTTACCTTCCAACTTAGATTTTGACTTCTCATTTGCATAAAACTTTACACTGTGCATTGAGATCTAACCAATTCTTTGATCATCGAGATTGCACCTGTTTCAGAAGACACTTATCACTTCTTCACATACAAATGTTCCTACTCACAATTCTCTCAGCTTGATTACAATTAGGCTCTCAAATCTTGACCATAGATGCATTAACTATAGACTTAGACATCTACAAAAGGATTCCTGAAATGACCAAAGACAGAGGGAGAGATGGAGAAAATATCACAACACAAATTTCAGAAGTTTTCTTCTATTCTCATGAAAACATCTGATTGATGAATCTCATATATTCATCATACATTTTCTTCTTCTATTTATCTATTCTTGTTCTATATCTCTTCTCTCATATATGTCCCAACTCTATATTAGTATATATAGGCATATATGTACAACCTAATTACAAAAGCATAAGTGAACTAATTACATGCTTAATGTACATGTATATACAAATTACTATTCTCTAAATTTCCTCTTTCCTTCATGCTCCATTCTTTGTTCTTTTCTTCATCTTCACTCTTCAGTCTTCATTGTAATCATCAATTAATGATTGTCCTGCTCCAACAGAAGGAATGTTTGGCAAACGTTACTCTGAGCAAACAATGCTATAGAACCTTAAATGCTTAGAAGTCTACTATCCCTCCATGGAAAAAGGAAGTTCATGTTCTATTGAAATAATGTACAATATGTACTCTCAAACATCCAATAGTTCATGCTACCCTCTACTATGTCTCATTAATCCCTGAGTAGAGCATAGCTTTGGTAGAATATTTGCAATCAAGCACTTTCCCTTCACATGCTAATCAAGATAGGCAACATAGTCTTTGTCACAAAGCAAAAGAGCATGCGCTCATTGGAGATAATTTTATAGACAAGGTCAAGGCAGATATTTGAGATTGTATGTATATGAAAGTGATCTGACCAATTTAGAAACCCCACATAGTGGTGTATTTGATGGACATTTTGAACCTGATCGAGTTGTCAAGCTATTCTATTCTCATGATTGTGGTAGTCCACACTCCACATGGATGTAGCCACTTATGTGAAACATTGTGATACTTGCCAAAGAGTACAATACCCTATTCGATGAGATGAAATGCCTTTGAAGCTAATGATGGGAAGACATTTATTTGCTAAATGGAGAATAGATTTTGTTGGACCTATCAACCCCACAACAAGGAGATCACATGTAGAATACATTACAGTAGCCACTCACTATTTAGCCAAGTGGGTAGAAGTGAAGGCTACTCAAAATTACGATGCACAAACCATGACTAGGCTTATATTCAAAAATATGTTTACCATATATGGTTACCCATCGAGATAGTCAATTACTAGGCAACTCACTTTTTAAACGAGGTGATAGAATACCTACTTCAAGATTTCATTTTTATCTCATGTATGTGGTAGTCCACACTCCACATGATGTATCCCCTTATGTGAAACATTGTGATACTTGCCAAAGAGCCACTTATGTCAAAAATATTTTATTCTCATGTTTGTGGTAGTCCACACTCCACATAGATGTAGCCACTTATGTGAGCATTGTGATACTTGCCAAAGATTGCAATACCCTATCCAATGAGGTGAGATGCCTTTGAAGCCAATGATGGGAGGACATGTCTTTGCTAAATGGAGAACATATTTTGTTGGACCTATCAACCCCACAACAAGGAAATCACATGTAGAATATATTATGGTGGCCACTCACTATTTAGCCAAGTGGGTAGAAGTGAAGGCTACTCAAAAGTACAATGCAAAAACCATGAGTAGGCTTCTATTCAAAAATATGTTGACTATTCAAAAATATGTTTACCAGATATGATTAACCATTGAGATAGTCAATTATTGGAAAACTCACTTCTTAAACGAGGTGATAGAATACCTTCTTCATGAGTTCATTGTTATCCATAGGAAGTCAACCTCGAATCATCCTCAAGAAATAAACAAGCAAAGAACATGATTAAGATTCTATGTAATGTATGACCATGTTGATAGACAATATTGGACAAAATCGATGCTCTTGTTAGATCTCCTTATCTTGGTGCTTAAGATAGCATGCAAATATCAATGGGATGGAGATGAGAAATCGTCATGAATATTGATTGTACCATGAACAATTAGAATAGACATGGTTAAATGTTGTAGCATGTGATATATGCGGCTAAGAGGAGGAAAAAGGCCTATTTTGATTTTCATATCAAAGAGATCTCCCTTCAAGTTGGTGATCTAGTTTTGGTTTATACTTTAAGAAAAACATGCTTACAAGTTGGAAAAGCATGGATATGATTCAATGATAATCAATAGGATCTCCATGGACAGTGATATTCAACTATCCACATTAGAATTTTATCAAGTTACATCAATGGATATCATTTTAAACTATACCACTAACCATTGATTGGTCAGACAATAGCATGGTTACACAAAGCAAAGAAGCACAAGGAAGAAGAGAAAAAGAAAAGGAACATGCATAAGCCCTAGAGTGCATAAAAATAATGAAGATAAGATGACAAGGATTGTTTCCCAATTCTTATGCATCACAATACCATATGGCTATGTTCAAGTGTTGACAACATATCCACCCTAGCACATAGACAAGCAGCCATTTATATAAGTGGGTCTATGCATTGATGTTGAGGCCAAGACAATTAGAGCACTCATTTTGGATTGGTTCTACCACTAGTACGATCATGTACTCATGTTTCCAAGGGTTGGGCATCCCTGTAAACTCATTCGAATCCTACCTTATAGGTTATGTGGAGTTCAAACCCTTGCTTAGGCCAAATGGAAGTCCAAATTCATCTGCATACACACATATGATTAAAAGCTCTTTGCATGACATGGTTAGGATCTTACAAAACCACTTGTCTTGGTCCAGAGCTAGCTTATAACCATGCCATAGATATGAACCTTAGAAAGGTTATTCTCATAGCTTTAGTAAAGAAGGAACATCTAAGGATAGAGATAGATAGCCCTATCTTGCAAGAATGTTCTCTTTCTTAGCCACCTTACAATTCATGTTTGCATGATTCGTGTATGAATGTTGCAAGATCATCTTGTGAAATTCGTTGATGACAGGTGTACAGTCCATGATCTCTCAAATGGCGATGTGATTATTGCTTCTGGCATTTTATGTCGTGGGCTGTATAAGCTCATAGACTATGAAAGATCTGTGAATGATTCGGCATGTGCAACTCATGATTCTCAGGCTATGTCAGATGCAAAGCTTTGGCATGCATGCTTTGGTCATCTGAATTTTGCTAGTTTGCTACACCTGCAGAAATCTGAAATGGTGTCCTCTTTGCCCAAACTTGAGGCACCTAGAAAACATGTTTGTGAAGGCTGTATTTTGGGCAAAATGCAGCGTTCTTCCTTTCCAAAAGATGGTTCAGTTCGGGCTATGCAGAAATTGCAGCTTGTACATAGTGATGTTTGTGGTCCTATGCAGACACCCTCTTTTGGAAATTACCTTTACTTCGTGACTTTCATTGATGATTTTTCCAGGTATGCATGGGTATATCCACTCAAAGCGAAGTCCGAAGTGTTCATGTGCTTCAAACAGTTTTTGGTTTTGGCTGAAAATCTGTCAGCATGTAAAATGGGCATCCTCCGTTTTGATCGAGGGGGGGAATATATGTCTTCAGATTTTAATGCATTTCTGGCTGAACATTGGATAAAACACCAGTGTACAGTGCCGTATACACCTCAACAAAATGGAGTTGCTGAATGGAAGAACAGGTCTCTCATGGAGATGGCGAGGTGTATGGTCAAGAGTCAAGCTTTACCACAGTTTCTGGCTTGAGGCTGTCATGTGTGCAGCATATGTACTGAAGCGTTGCAGTCTATCACTCCATATGAGGCTTGGCATGACCGCAAGCCATCTGTTGCTCATCTGCGTGTTTTTGGTTGTTTGGCATATGCATTAGTGCCTGAACAACATCGCATAAAATTGGATGATAAGGTAGTAAAATGTATTTTTGTTGGGTACAGTTCTGAAAGTAAAGGCTATCGTCTGTATCATCCACAAACTAAATGCATTCTGGTTAGCTGTGATGTTGTCTTTGTGGAAGATGCTATTCAGCCATTGCTTTCATGCACTAAGGAGACATCTATTAGCTCCAAAGACATGTATGATACTTTGATGCCTCTTTTTACAGGTGGACAGTCTAGTGCTGGTCCTAATGAGGCAACTTCTCAACCTTTGCAGGTTTCATATGATGATGCAGATCATTCCATTTCTGATGCAGATTTACATGATGCACTTGTTGATGAGAGAGCTGATATTGAGCAGGCAAAAACTATGCCAAAATGGGTGGTGCAGACTTTGCGTGATAGCAAATTAGATGCACCTTTGTCATATCGTACTCGTTCAGGCTCTCATAGTGCCTCCTTTGCATCAGATTGCTATGCTATGGCTGCATCTAGTCTCTGTGATGAGAATGAGCCTGTTTCTTTTGATGAAGCATAAAATTCAGAAAATTGGATGGCTGCTATGCAATCTGAATATGATGCTATAATGAAGAATGGTACATGGTCTTTATGTGACTTGCCTCCTGGCAAGAAGGCCATTGGCACTAAGTGGGTATACAAGCTGAAGCATAAACCTGATGATACAGTTGACAGGTATAAGGCTAGGCTTGTTGCAAAGGGTTACGTGCAGGAAAGAGGCATTGATTTTGATGAGACCTTTGCACCTACATGCCGTATGACTACTGTTCGGAGCATTTGTGCACTTGCAGCCCATCATGGTTGGAATGTACATCAGTTGGACATTAAAACAACATTTCTGAATGGTGACTTGCATGAAAAAGTGTATGTTTTTTAGCCCCGTGGCTTTGTGCAGAATGGGCATGAAAACCAGGTGTGCAGGTTAAAGAAGGCGTTATATGGTTTAAAACAAGCACCATGTGCTTGGTATGAGAAGATACATGCCTATCTAATTGCACATGGTTTTGAGAACAGTCCAACTGAAAGCACCTTATATGTTAAGCGTGCTAATGATGTGCTTCTGATCATTGTTGTCTATGTAGACGGCATGCTGCTTACTGGTCCTATTGAGAAGCATATTGCTGATTTTAAGGCTGATTTGCATGCCTCATTTGAGATGTCTGATTTGGGGCATTTGCATCACTATTTAGGCATTCAGTTTATGCAAGTTGATGGTGGAATGGCTTTGTGTCAAACGAAATATATTGACACATTATTGCAGCGTTTTGGGCTTGAAGACTGTAAGCCTATTGCCACTCCTATGGAGACAGGTTTACGATTGAGTCTTCATGATGCTGGAGATGCATTTGATGCTGTTCTCTATCAGCAGCGACTGTTGAGTGTGTGTGGCTCAGACGCCTTATGGCTGATTTGGGTGTTGGCCAGTCTTCTGCCACCACCATCTTCACTGACAGTCAGAGCGCATTGGCAATTGCGAGGAACCCTGTGTTCCATGCTCGCACGAAGCACATTGAGGTGCATTATCACTATGTCAGGGAGAGGTTCTCTACTGGGGAGATCAGCTTGGCATATGTGCCCACGCAGGAGAACATTGCAGACCTTTTCACGAAGGCTCTGCCTAGGGAGAAGTTTGAAGCTTTCCGCAAAGCTTTGGGCTTACTTCCTTTTGTGGAGTGATTTCCACATAGCTTGGCACTTCCTTATACATGAGTGCCAGCTCCTTGTTCACCGCATCACTCCTAGGGGGGATTTGTTGATATATTTAGGTAGTGATGTGTGGAACACACTAGGACCGTCGGGGCACTTTTTTCCCTCTTTAGGAGGTTTTTTTCCCCCGGCTTGTATATACGCCTATTGCCCTAATGGGCTACTTATCTTTGTACATTCTCTAGTAATACATTCAGTCTTGTGTGTTGTGCTCCAAGCTTCTTCTTCTTCCTTGTGCTGTTCGCGTGCTTCCGCAGACGTCTAACTCCAACAACTACTTCTGACACTTGATTGGCTACATGCTTCCATAGTTTTGGCCTAACTTAGCTTCCCATGGGCCCGTAAAATCGGGTAGCTCCTGCAAGGAATTAGACTCGAATTCTAATCTCTCATGGGATTGGGTGTTCTCCTGCTCTCCATAAATGGAAGGGATATCTTGTGGGAATTGATCATGCAAGTCATCCACAAGTTCAATGGGAGGAGGAACTTCACTCTCCTTAGCCCATTTCTCTTCTTGAATCTCTCGCAGGAATTCTGGTGAGTACCTATTCATAGAAGAAGAGGTATCTGGTTCAGTGGAATTAGGCACATAAGCTTCCTGGGGGGGAATACTTCTTCTTTTACTTGCCTCGTCTTTTCCTTGGGAGGTGGCTTCCTTGCCAGATCTTGCAATTATGCTCTCTAACTTCTCTAATAGTCCATAAAAATGCAATTGTGCCTTAGCTGAGCAAGAGTAGTTGAAAAGGCGACTGGCTTCAAACATGGTCTAAGCCAATGCTACTCTGGCCTGATATGCCTTAAGCATCATGTCTATGTCTTTAGGAGTGGGGTCAGCTAAGATTGATCCTACTCTAGGGGGTGGTGGAATTGTATGAGGTGGGTTGAAAGATGGTGGATTAGATGGTGATAGGGATGAAGGTGGTGGCGGTATGTGAGAGTTTGTTTGAGAGGTGAGCTCAACAATCTTGGCTTTTGTTTCTCTTATGCTTTCTTGTAATTCGCTCATCTTCTTAGACCATTTTCTTTTCATTCTTTCTCGGCTATCTTTCCAGGCTCTCATCCATTTCTTGGTCAAGCTCTCAGTTTCACTAACCTCGACGCTCTTTTCTTGGCCTAAACCTTGGTTTTGCTGTAAAGCCTGAGCTTTGGTGACCACTTGCACTGGTGCAGTGGAAGTTACACTCCCTGTAGAGTCTACTACTAGCCCAATAACATTTATAGGAGTGATTTTTGGCATATTATTGGGATTCTTTGGGCAATCTCATAAGAGACGCTCCTTTTCGCAATCTTGACAAAAGCCTTGAATTGCCACTGTTTGGGTTTGAGCAGGGGCAGGTATAGGGCAATCACGAATGAGGTGATCTCCTTGACATCTGAAGCACGGTCCTCTAGGAAGAGGGGGGTCTTACCTGCCTAGGTTGAGGTCTAGAGTTGGGGTTTGCGTACATGACATTTGCATACTCTGGCTCCCAACTAGGTTCACTTGGTTCTTCGCAATAGTAGGACTCACTATGCTCAAGTGAGTGCATGTAGTAAGCCTGGGGGCTATCAATATGTGTAGAATCAAAGCTATGGTCACTGGGGTCACTTTCCAAAAGTAATGGAGTTAGTGGGACTATAGCTCTATTCAAATTTTCTTCTGCAGCTGCATACTTTACGGGAATCACATTGGCTGGAGCAGGAGGTTGTTGGGCTAGCACTAGTTGAGGTCTCTGCTGGGCCTGATATTGTGGTTGGTAGGTTTTTTGAGGCCTAGCATACTGTTGTGGTGGGTACTGGTTCTGGTATCTTCCTTGTTGCTGATGTTGCTGAGGGTAATTTTGTCTAACAGCTTGTTTGTTATAAGGGCAGTCTTGTGCGGTGTGGTTGGTGTATCTTCACTCTATCGTGCAATACTGGCTACTAGGATTCACTTGGGGTTGTGCCATAATAGGACATACACTCGCCAAATGGTCACCTCCACAGGTATAGCATCGTCTCACTAGGGTAAATCGGGGTATTTGCTTGCTTGAGACACATAGTTTTTGAGCTACTTTCTCTGCTAGTTCCTCAATCGACGTAGATTGTCTAGAAGAGAGGCTAGAAGAGCTATCTGAATCTTTGTAGATTTTTGAAAGCTCTAATTCCTCCCCTAGATTATCCTCAATGTCTATGCACATGCGGACACACTCTTCTATGGTTCTAGGGTCCTTCAAGAACACATATGATCTCAAATTTGTACTCAGCAGTCCATCTAGGAATAAAGCCACTTGTTTGGCTGGCGTGGATAACTTAGGAAGAGGACACCTCTCTAGGTATTGCCTAAACCTTCTTCCTACAAGTCTAACTGTCTCTTGAGGTGTTTGTTTGAAGCTATGAATCAATGAGGAGGTATTATGTCGTATCCCGCTCTTAGAGAATTCAGTAATGAACAAGTATAATAAGGCTTGTTGATCTATGAAAAAATTTAATTTATTGTCCAATAGGTAGTATCCAAACTTCTTTATGAACTAAACCATGCCTAGAGGTTTTATGAACAAGTATAATAAGGCTTGTTGATCTATGAAAAAATTTAATTTATTGTCCAATAGGTAGTATCCAAACTTCTTTATGAATTAAACCATGCCTAGACCCTCACATTCAACAATTTTATAGTTTCATTCCACCTCATTCAATTTCCAAGTTTGTGCAGACAATTGGTAAGTCTCAGTTTCCTTCTTTCATTTGTTGTCAAGCATGCATCCAATTGCATAATTGGAAGCACAATCATGAAAATGGAATAAATTGTACCAATCAGGTTTGGTTAGAATGGATGCTAGGCATAGGCATCATTTAATCTCTAAGAAATACTTTATGCATTCGTCATTCCATTCAAACTTTGTTAAGAGCCCATACAAAGGTTTAGCATTGATTGTGTGCATGTGGATAAGTCAACAACAATACCCACAATGGCCCATAAAATCTTTTGCCTCTTTAATGTTATTGGGTTGTGGTAACTTTGACATAGCTCTAATCTATTCTTCACTTGTGGAGATCCCACTTTTCGAAACAATATGACATATAATTTTTCCCTACCAAACCATAAAAACACATTATTGTAGATTCAAGCATACATGATATTCCCTACATCGGTAAAAAAAAATAGCCTTTGGAATATGTGACTTACATTTGTTCACTTACATTTGTTCAAATGCGCCTAGAGATGATCCATATAATCTTCTAGTATCTTGCAAAGGGACTCTTTAAAGACATGACACATCAACCATTGAAATGTGGCAAGTGCATTGGTGAATGCAAAAGGCATCTCCTTAAAAGAATCAACACCCCTTTAAATGACAACGGCAATCGTATGCTAGTCTTCTAATGTGATTTCTACTTGATTGTAATAAAAAAAACCCCATCAAGGAAGATGTACACGTCCTTCTATCCTATTCTCTTGAGACGATTGATCTCCTCCTTAATCTTGACAACATTGGTTTCATTATATATGTAAGGTTGTTGTTTTGTTGGTTTTGCATCAAGGGCTATAGATATTCTATGGGGACATATTTTTTTATTTTTCGCCTTTTAAGTCTTCATATGTCCAAGTAAATACATCTAAAGATTCTCATAAATCTATTAAATCATGTTCTTTTCTGAACTCAGGACATCATGTATATATATAGGCATCTTTCGTCTTTTTCTTCAAAACTTACCATAATCATTTTCATTTTATCTTGTTTAAAATAAGATTCTTGTATTTGGGATCATTCCTTGGGCATTCTTACCAAAATTTCCCTATTGTTGATTTCATATTTCTTGAAATTCCCTAGTAATTCAAAAGGGATTCATTTTAATCTTTCGATGGTTTCTTAACTTTCTTCTCTAGGTTATTCATCTCAAGAATATCATTTTAGCACTCACTATGGTCTCTCCCCTAGGGTTCTTGGCTCATTATAGGTGTAAGAAATCTTCTTCATATTCCCCAAATGTATCCAGAATAATTGATAAAAATGGGGTGTCATCATTATCCTCACTCTTCTAGTCTACAATTAGTTCACACATAAACAAAGGAACATCATACCCATCCTCATCTAAATGGGGTGTCTTCATTGATAAAAATGTTCATGTTGGAAAATATCTTTGCCCAGCCATGAGGATCAAAATCCTCCCAGAAAATCATAGGAGTGTATGTTGGGTCTTCTAATGGTCAGTGAGAAGTAGATTGTCCTGACTCTCTTGTTAATAGATTTTTCTCCCTACTTGAGCTACGTTACACATCCATAAGTGAGTACCCTTGTGAATCCATGGACTTTAATTTTTATGGATCTTATGGATAGGGTTCTACTATAGGGGTGGACATCCCAAAAAGTGGTCCTTTAGTGAACAAGTTGTAACCCCTAAGTGTTGTAGGTATAGAGAGCTAGTACCACAATCTTGCACAATTAGTAGATGATATAAGAAGGTTCTTCTTGGGACCATCTCATATGTGTTAGTCTTTCAAAACTTACATATTGCAAAATTGTGTTCAAAATCTACACCACAGGTAGTAAGTCTGATGCCTTCAAACAATATTAAAGGTTACTCTATATGATCGCCAATCTTTTGGATCTTCATTTTTGTAGGCCTTTAAATTTGCTTACCCCACTGAATCCATAAGGATGTGGTAGCAATAGTAACACCTACACTTGAACCTATGATTGTCTTTGTAGTGTATTTTTATACTTCTTTTGTTTTTATTTTCCATTTTTATTTGGGAAGTTCTTCTAAAAAGTGTATTTGCAAGAAAACACCAAAAAATGGAAAATTCAAAACAATGCTTGATGTATGGAAAGTCTAATTGATTTACCAACCTATGAAGACTTCTTGAAATTCCCAAAATATTGGAAAGGGGGAGTTGATGCAAAGGGAATAAATCGATATAGTCACACTTCAACGAAATTGGCATGTGTGGACTGAAGAGTTTCCCCACAAGAATGGATTCAAATGGTACATATTTGGAGCGAAGGAGGGAAAACGCAAGAGCAAGTGGGAGATCCTATGAAATAGTACTCCCTTATCTCGTCATTGCATGCCTTCTCTCCCCTTAACCTTTGTCCTTCCGATTCTTCTTCTCCCACTCTTTTCTCTCCTTCTTTCCCCTTTTTCCTTTTTCTTGCTACTTTTTCCTTACTCTACCTGCACCACATCTTCTTTCCTTAGTTTCACCTCTCCATTTTCACCTTCAATCCCTAAATTCGTATTCACTCATCCTTTTACAAATCTTCTACCACTCTAGGCTCATACTTCACTTTCCTTTTCTTCAACATTTTCACCAATACTGCTACATAACATATATCTCCATCTTTCTATCACCTATTATCTTTTGTCTCTCTTTGTCTACATCTCTCTTTAGGGAGTCTAGCATTTTCTTGTCCATTCCTTAATTCCTCCTTTCAATTTCCATTGTGGTCTACATTTTACTCATTATGTTTCCTTATAATACTCAAAGTCAATTCAATATTTGTTAAACCATAAATGTTAGATCTTATTCTTAGTATCCTAGCACTTGAAGCTTTTTTGAAGGGGAGGCTTGTGGAATCAAGTACAAGAAGGAGGTGGAAAAAAGAGAAAAAAGATGAGCAAGAACCTCCCAATCAAGAGATTCAAGACAATAACGAATCTCACGTTTTAGATTACATTGTAAATGAGGATGCTTCATGGATTGATCTCTCTATAGGAGGTGATGAAGACATGTTCAAGTTTCCTTAGTACACTAGAGAGTAGGAACGAGAATTCATAATTGTAAAGGTAACTTTGGTTAGACTTTGAATAGCCAAAAGAATGGGAAGTGCAGCCAAACTTGAGATTTTAAAGAATGTTTTAAATGAAATCAACATTAAAATATGAAGAAAATCTACATGAAAATCTAGAATAATGGCAAACAATGAACAAATATGTGGACCCAAAAACCACAATCAAAGCCTTTAGAGTCTCAAACAGTCCAAGATAGCTTCAGTGTAAAGCATGCATTTGTTGACAAGATAGGAGAATACAACACAAGAGATGAAGACAATACTTGCCTACCTATCTAATTCAATGAGCACACTACCAAAGCTATTTTAGACATGGGTAGGAGTAGCTATTGCCACCAAATTCCTTTGGGGAAAATGGGGAGAACCAATAGTGCATCCCACTAGTATAAAATAGAAATTGGCTGATGGACACATTGAAATACTATTAGGAGTGCTAGACAATGTTAAATTGAGCACATGTGGACTAGAATTTGATCACACTCTAGTAGTATCCAACTTCAATCAACCCACAAATTACAAGTTGATTATAGAAAGAATATTCTTGCATCAATTGAATGTGGTGTAAGATTGGGGCAACAATGCTCTATATTTGTAACACTTGGGAATCAGGATTAGAATTAATCTTCATGATTTTTGATAATAGATATATCCATCCCATCCAATGGAACATTGTACATAAAGATGTAGATGATTTCCCTTTTGATAAATCATCGGATTGAGAGTCTTGGATGGATGAGGATATAAATTCGTGGATTTGTAGGCAAGCTCATAAAGAAGAATGGAGATTAGCTAGAAGGGATCTCATAAATTATGCAATCCAAGACAAATCAATTGATGATGCAACATACATTCCTCAAAAGATTTAATGATGAAGAAATTGAGCCATATGGCTAGATGCAAATCCTAGGCACTGTGAACATTTCTGTTAATGGAACTACGATGCTAAACATTGTGATGTTAACGGTATGAAATTGATGGATTGTTCATGATGCTAGTGCTAGAGGAAATAAAAATGCTCAGAACAAGTAGTAGTGTGTGAATAAATCTCAGATGATGATGACTTAGAGTCCATTCACATGGAATCAAAGTTTGACATAGAAGATGAGTTCTTGATGGAAATCCAAGCTAGAGATTGTGTATGGGATCTTGTAAACTACTTATATCCACTATAAATTTAGAGGAAGTATTACCTTAAAAGATGGAAAATCATATGACTTTGAGCCTCCTGAATATCTTTACAAATATGAGGCAAAAAGTAAAAAATTCATTACTTTAATACCAAAGAGGGAAGCCAAAGTAAGAGAGTCATATGAAAACCAAGATATGAAGATGAAAATGGTTGTTGTCATTAAAGATAATGAAAATGGCTTACATTTGGAGTGATATATCAGAACTAGAATATGATCAATTGAAGGAATTGTTCCAACAATATATAGATGCGATCGTCTATTTCTACAAGGGTTTGAGAGGCATTGACTTCCATATATGTGCCCATAGAATTTCTGTAGGACTACATGCTATGCCCTCTAAATAGATACCATACACATATAATGGTGTATATTTGACAAAAATTAAAGAGGAAATAGATAAATCCTTAGAAGGGGGTTTCATCTATGAGATTGAGCACACTGAATGGGTGCCTGCATTGTTACCATGCCCAAAAAGAATGGAAGAATAAGAGTTTGCCTCAACATGGGAAAAAAAATTCAATGCTACTACCATAAGGGATAGTTATCCACTACCCATCACTCATCACCTCCTAGAGATAGTAGCAGGCAAAGATATTTATGACTTTCTAGATGCCTTCTCACGCTACAATCAAGTTGCATTGCACTCAAGGACCAAAAAAATAGCAGCTTTCCTCCTAAGTGGGGAATTGATGCTTTCAAAGTGATGCCTTTTGGCTTAACTAAATCCCTTACAACTTTTAGATGTGCATGCTAACCTCCTTTCTAGGCTAACAAATGTAAAACCACCCAACAAGATATCATACGAATTTCCAAATGCTTATTTGTTTAATCTTAAAGTGGCATCCAAGTGGATAGAGCCTTATGTTTCTATAATCACTTATGCTTCATGACACTACTATTCCCTTGTGGATAATCAAGAGACCAAATTCAAGAGATTTGCAGATTCTTGTTGGATGCATTCATAGAAAAGATAATTTGAAGAGATTTTTTTAAGATTTGGCCTACACATCAAAATTGGTAGTGATAGGGGTACAAAATTTCTAAATGAAGTCATCAAATTTCTATTGGAATCTTTTCTAATAGCCCACAAGAAATTAGCCCCTTATCATCCATCAAAAAATCCGAGTAGAAATTTGGGAGTATTGATTAGCCTTCAAAATAGTGTTAGTAACTAGATCATTCAATTAGGCATATAGACAATCTTACTGATTGAAGTCCTAATTTCTACACTAAGGGTGGAAGAAACATACAAATTGAAAAAAACATGAGCTATTCAACCACATTGGTCTATTAGAGAAATTGTATGAAAGTAGAATTAGGGACATTGCATGTGTATATGCTACAAAATGATGCCAGAAAACTTAATTTTATACTCATATCCACGACAAAGGTTTGCAAGAAGGTACTTTGTTTTAGTGAATACACTAAATCAACACACCAAAGTGCTTGACCTTTTATAATTAATGAAATCTTCAATCAAGGAGCAATCCAAGTAGCAACACTTGAAGGTTGAGACATCTTGCCCAATTACATTAGTGGGTACCAATAAAAGGTATACCTTGAGCCATTGGTAATGAAATGTTGGCAAGTCTCCAGTTGCTAAAGATAGAAAGGCTGAGGAAGAAAGAATACATGAAGTGAAACATGAAGCTCGATTACAAATCCTTTGACACAAACGACTTATGCAAAGGCTTTCTCACAACATTCCATGTGCCGCCCATAGTACAAGACTTCACTACTAGTGATCACAATGAGGTACTACCAAAAGAAAAACCTTGGGTACATTCCATGTTAGGGCATAGTTTCTCATTGAAAACCTTAGCTTTCATAGACATTAGAGTTTTAAAAAGTATTATAGATCTAGATATAGCATGGTCTATGATAAAGAAAATCTATCAAACTGGCATAGGTGTAATAGGATTTGATGGAAAGGGACTAGCATATTTAGGAGAAACTAAAATTCTACTAAATATTGAAGGTCTACTCTCTTTAGAGAATTTCTTGTCATTGATAAGCAAAGGTTGGAGGAACGTATTATTTTAGGAAGAGATTGGTTGTGAAAACATTGAGCATCTTTAGAATTTGATTTAGGATGCGTTCTTGTACAAAATGAACACATGTGTGGAATGTTATAGTTCTTTGATTTGCACCGACTCTCAAGTGTGCTTAAATGTGTAACTATAATGCTTGAAATCCATTCACTCACACAAAATCTAGTCAAAGAGAACAATAGTTCTAGTAGTGAGAGTGAGGATGAGAGTGTTAGCCGATCAACATGCTAATTTTTCTACACTAATGTGGTCTCTATTGCAAGAAAATGGTTTGTCTTGATGTTATCAGAGGTCGATCGACGACCATATTCGAGACATCAAGCACTTGTATGTACTTGCAAAGCAGGTTATAAGGAGGGTAAGATAATACACATTGAGATTACTCGAGCTCCATGATTGGAAGTTGGATGCCAAAGAAAGGGATGCAGACACGTGAAGGGAAGACGAAATGGAACTTGTTTTTTCCACCTTTTCTCATTGGTAGAGTCCTCGTGGGAGGATAAGGAGGTGAGCATTTGTGGTGTGAGACTAAAAAAAAATTGTCTTTATCCATCTGGGGCAGGCGCATCCGAAGAAAAGAGGAGGTCCCTCCTAATCAGGGGAAAAGAGCATAAGGGGACACATATTTTTTCAGATTTTAAAGGAGGAGGAGTGAGGGGCTGAAAAACAGCGGAGTCTGCAGGAGAAGCGCATTCAGAGAGCACGAGATACCAAAAGGAGCTGCGGTGGCGCTGAATGGAGGCGAAATGATAAGGGCAGCAGCTAGCAGCTGGAGTTTTGGAAGGCCTTCTTCTTACCGACGGCTTGTAGCACATAGGGTCGTGCAACGTTACAATCTACAGTTTTTCGATTGCAGATAGCAGTATTCCTGAGAGTGCTCGAGTCATTGCACGGAAGACAATTGACACTAGATTTCCAAGGATTTGTCTTGCAGGAATGCTTTGCCGTGTGCAATGTGATGAGAAAGAAGATCGAATGATGGCTAATTCTAGCGGGGCATGAAGAAGGGGGAGAGAAGTCACATGGTCGGAAGGAAGGGAAGACATGCTGATCTGGAAAGCGGCTAAAGGATTCCACAAAGGGAAAAGTTGCGCGTAGATCTGAGAGGACGCACATATCTGCGAGGAAAAAGGGAAAATTGGGATGCTCTGATTTCATGCAGAGGAGCGATCATGCACACATATGATCTGCTCGAGAGGCCAAATATACTTGTTTTAACTCTGGTACAGAGGAGTTCTAGGACGACGGGAAAGGTACATGTACGTGAATGGAGGTAGAGAAGGTACTTCGTTTTTCTGATTCTCTCTCTGAAGCATAGAGGAAACTGAGATCTCTCTCTCATGAGTGAGCAAGAAAAACCGAAGCATTATAAGGCTATGGATGTGATATCATGAAGAGGAAGCAGCGTATGAAATTTGAATTCTATTCAGGCCAAGCACGCAAAACTGCGGAGTTCGATCGGACGCTACTGTAATTGTTGGCGACTGTATCTAGAACTTGAACCTTAACCCCTGCAGATAGTCAAGAAGATGAAGACGAATAACCGAAATCAAACAGCTGTTCAAACAATTTCTACAAAAAATTTTGCTGGAGTATTCTGAGGTGTAGCTCATTGTGGTCATAGAGCCACTGTTCAAACATATCAGGAGGAGGAGAAGCGTTGCTGAGGAATGATCTGGTAGAATTACGAGCTCATCGAAGAGCGTTGTTTTGCAAAAAGTGATACACAAATTGATTTGCAGGTACAATAGTGTTGCGCAAGTTCTTTTCTCTGCACGAAATTACACAATGATGTTAAAGATGTTTGCTTGATGAATTTGAATAAGTTCGAACAGGGATGCAATATGACGTAGAAGACTTAGTTTGAATAGAAATCTGTTATTTGTTTCGCAGATGAACTCTTGATTGGCTTTCTACGTCATAATCTTCATATTATATGATCCTTAAAACTAATGCGGTTTATACATTCGATACATTGAGTAATGACTTCGTGAAATTCCTCTATTAATGAAGTTTTGTTGTATTGAGCTCTTTTGTTCTCTGGTATATCATCATTTTATTAAGCTTCGAAAAAATTCTACATGGGTATAATAAAAAAAAAAAAAAGAAAAACAACGATTGCTGAATTTCTCTAAGGAGGAGCAGCTAAGGGGTTGTTGGGTTGTTAACGAATACGTGGATGTGCATTACTTTATGGAGGAATGACCACATAATATGAGTAGAAACTTTTTATACTATGGTGCATGGGGTTGGGTGAGAGTCTGGGCATAATTAAACCCCTTCCCCTCGTGGTCTAATATTTTTCGGTAATGATTACCTGTTTCTAGATACCTCGATGCATCAATATAATACCATTGTTATGAGAATCGGTCAACAACCGCATACTTAGCGTGCGTGATGGTCAATTATTTCACTATTAGGAATGGCTCCCAAATAATGCAGTTCAAGGAGCCATGATGGCTATAGTCTCCCCGGTTGCTTGAAATGATAAGCCGATCCTTGCAGCTGTCATGAAGTAATATAAGCACTTGGAAGTGGTTTTGTTTCTGCAAGTTGCACAATCGTTTGGCCCAATGGTTCGAGGCCTACAGATAACGATAGGGCTTTTGTTATCTTCCGTGCGTGTGCAATTATTGCAGTATAAAATAGAAGTCGACATATTATCTGTCAAAAACCAACCATGGATTGCATTCATTAAGTGGAGACTTTAGCCCCCCATGAACGAATTTCCCTCCAGAAAACACCTTGAAGACTGTTCGTGCCTGATCATGTAGCTTTAACTTTATTATTGTCTTCCCTTTGTAAGCTCTATTGAGAACGAAGTGAATTCCACAAGTTTAGGGCATGAGTATATGCTTCGCAAATTCTCTATATGTGTACTTTAGCATAGGACTCATTCGTGCCTTTCAGTATATCTCGCGCACCATGCATATATGAAAACTCCTTGCAAGTTGAAGTCCATACATCGATGTTTCCAACTTAGGATGAAGTTGGGATGGATATAATGTTGGAAAGGGCATGTGTGTGAATGGGAAAATGAGGGTACCCAAATGCACCTGTGTGTATGCCCTTGGGAAGGATAAGAACAATCGGAGAGTGAAGAGAGGAGAATGAGTGTGTGCGTGTACGGTGTGTAAGAGTGTGGTGATGTATGAGAGTGCATAAGAATATATGCATATGTAGGGAAGAGAGAGAGAAAGAGAGAGGAAGGTTATTAGAAAGAATTATTGGGGTTGGACACTTAGTTGTACTCATATTCTTCCATCTTCCCGCGGTACATCAAAGTGTAATTGTGGATTTAGGGCGATCAAGATTCACCTAGCATCAGAAAGTTGGCAAAATATCATTGTGCATAGGCTTTTTCCTTGGGCATTAGGAGCTAAACATTTTGGTGCGTTTGCCGGGAAGTATATGAGCTAGTGCATAGGCATATGAAGAATCCATTTCGAGATAATCGTGGCCTCTAAGTAATCCAGTTGGACCGATTCCGAGGGATTTGAACAAAATAAAGTCTCGTAAAACCACTTTTTCCTGCGGCATTATAGCTGTTCATTTTGGTGCGTTTGCCGGGAAAAGCTTGGTACGTCTCTATAAGAGAGTGCCATAGGTTCGCCTAGCGCCACAGGTTGGCCGAGCTTGCGGACCCCAAGATCTAGTACATGAGCGAGGGGAGCTCATCGTCAGGAGCAACACAAACGCAAAGAGAGGAACGCGCTCAGAGAAGAGCCCTTGAAAGAGAAAGGAGAAGGTGGGAACCACCAGGTGAGTGGACCTCGATTGGCTCGAAGAAATCAGTCAAAAACGTGTACTCCCGTAGGAGGGTCGCGAATCAAGTGCGGAAGTTTGAAGGAGGGATCTTGAGGCTGCGTGCACTAAATTTTTGGGATCGAAGTGATATTGACATCACACCTCTATTCGAGATGGCTCAGCGGATTTCGGTTCACTTGGGGGACTTCACCAAGTTCTCAGGTACTTGGGACGAAGATCCGGATAGTTTTATCCAGTTGTTTGAGGTTACCTGTGAGGCCAATGATGTAGTTGACCAGGATCAAAGGTTGAGGATTTTTCCGGCTATTCTCCGTGATGAGGCAGCCAATTGGTATGGGAATCTGACACCACAAGAGCGTGGAACTTATCAGATGCTCAAGGAAGCCTTCTTGGCAAAGTTTCAACGACAAGGCTTCCAAGATAGATTGGCCCAACAGATGGATTATTTGCGACAAGGAGTCAATGAGAGCATCGATAACTACATTCAGAGAATGGAAACGTTAGTAAGAAAGATGGGCGTGAATGCCCCGAACGATGAGACATTGAAACGAAGGTTCATTTCGGGATTGAGAGATCCTACGGCACAGCAGCATATCAGCCTGACAAGACCTGCAACTTTAATGGATGCTAAGGAACAAGGGAGGCTGTGGGAGGAAGTACAATTATGCCAACAAAGGAAGATGGAGCTCTTATACGAGCCTATGGGAGGCCCAGGAAACATACCGATGAAAGATCCGGGTCCAGGAAGTCCCGCATTGACGACCCCAGCTTTTGTAGCTGCCACTAGCACGCCAGGCGAGGTAAAGCCTGCGCTAACCGAAGAACGAATATTAGAGTTAGTCACACAAGCTATAAAAGCTGCCACAATAACCCAGGAAACATACACAGTAAAACTAGAGGTGACTACAAACCTGAATCAAGTGTTTCGATCAAATACATGGTACGGAAAGTGCCATGGTTACGGCCATTTGGCTTCAGAATGCCCCACAGTCTCGAGAGTATTCACAGATAGATCGCCACCTAGAATGCGTTGTACTTTTTGTGGAAGAACAAATCACATAGAGGACCGATGTTACAACAAGAGAGCCTATGAAGAAAGGACCATGAAATCAGGAGATACAAGAGAAAGACCTTACACGGGATTGCCCGCTCAAAGTGTCCCACCTACATCTCGTTGGGAAAACAGACCGACTTATGGATATGGTGCTCAGGGTCAAGGAGGAGACTATCCAAGAGGAGCCGCGCGTGATCAAAGAAGAGATGGTCCAATCCAGTGCTGGAGATGTCATGGCTTTGGCCATACTCAATCTAGATGTCCAAACGAAAAGAAACCAATTGATTATACTCCACTATGTAGGTACTGTAGTGGAGAGGGCCACTTTGATGAAGATTGTCCAAAACGGAGAGCTGCCGCAGGCAAGGAAAAAGGACCAGTAGGGTCCTCGAATTATGTTGACACTCAGATGCATTCCACAACGAGAGCTCAAGAGCAAGTTCCTACGATCGGAGTAGTGTTCAAGACACCGAACCCTCAAGAAGGCTCTAGCTCGTCAATGCACTTTGTGGATGCTTAAGAGGCCAAGAAACCACATAAAGAGCCAACTGTGGCAGTAGGCACAAGGACTCAGGAGTATTCAAAGAAGCATCCGAAAGGCGAACGTGAAAAAGCTAGCCAGGAGAAGATAACCGAACAGGGAGAGGTAGAGAACCAAGTTGGAGGATTTGATGAGCAGCAAGAGTTTGAGGATGGGGAAGAGATTGAGATCCTTCCACCAGTGACCAAGGAGTTTGTGCCAGGCATAGCACCATTCCCTGAAAGACTAAGGGCTCCAAAATGTAGGAAGGAAAGACATGGTTTGGAGGAAGTGGACATCGTAAAGTTGCTCGCTGACACAGAGGTCACGCTGGACATTAGCACATTGCTGAAGTGTTCACCTGCTTATAGGAAACAATTTTACAACGAATATATTAAGAAGCCGAGGAAAGCTCGAGATAAAAAGAGACAAGATAAAGATGTCCAAGGAATCATCCAAAGTATTACGACGCAAATTGATTCGAATGCTCCAGCTGTGATGGTCGAAATTAAAGGATATTCAGTCCCTTGCGCTCAGTTAGATAGTGGAGCCGCAGTCAACCTTATGACTGAGTTCATGATGAAAGCTTTGGGCCTCAACCACATGGAAGAAACGCCGATGTCCTTGAGAATGGCGGATCAAACACAAGTGAAGCCTGCGGGTCTGTTGAAAAATGTAAGTACAGTTGTGGGCGGTCTAGAGTTTAAAGTCGATTATGTGATAGTAAGACCAAGGACCTCAGAGGCTACCTTCTCGATCCTACTTGGACGGCCATGGTTGGTGCAAGCCGAATGTGTGCATGACTGGCGCACATGTTTATTTTCAATAGGGCCAAAGTCTGATCGGATTCAGTTGCAAGTATCCCCACCCTCGAGCAACAAGAAGAAGACAATAATAGTCGATGAGATGGAAAAGAAAGAGAAGGAGAAAGCAAGGCACGAGATTGCACGAGCTAGGTTTTCTTTGAACACAGACAACTACAAGAATCTGCTTCAAGACGGGTTCAACTTGCAACTCTTTAAGAATCAAGACACGAAGATGGGAGAGTATAAAAATCCATTACTCTATAACGACGATTCCGACCAGGAGTTGCTAGGATGGTTGACGCATACAAGCGAATTTGATTGTTACATGTTGAGCATAGACTCAAGTAAAAACAAAGCTACTCAATCCCTGGAGAAGGGAACTTCAAGAGGAGAATTGAAACTAGAGTTAGCTCCAGCAATGGAGGTACAACAGTTGCGAGAAAGAATTAGAATGCTAGAAGCAGAGATTCTAAAGAGAAGTCGAGAATGGAAAAAAGAAGCGAAGAGTAAAACTAAAGTGTCGGAAGCCATTGCAAAAGCTGAATTGAAGAAACTAGGCTCAATCGAAAGAGAACAAGACAATGATTTACTGGCTAACCATGCACGCGTGATCGGAGAGCACATTCCAATTACAACTTCATCAAGGAATAAGGAATATTCGCGGGAAGCTCAGTTGGAAAGGTGGGAAGTTTTTCCAGAAAAGTTCTTGAGTGTAGGGTCAGAGCTACCAGATGGAGTACGAGACTGCATTAAAACGATACTCAAAAATTTCAGCGAGGCCTTTGCATGGTCATACAGTGATCTGAGAGGAATTGATCCCCGAATCTGCCAACATTATATAGACTTGGAAGAAGGCACACAACCAATATGTCAACGACTCAGGCGAACGAATCCAGTCTACTCGGAATTGATCAAGTTGGAATTGACTAAATTATTGGAAGCAGGATTTATATATCCCATCGCATCCAGTGAATGGGTATCACCAATTGTAGTGGTTCCAAAGAAAAATAAGAAAATCCGTATTTGCATAGATTATCGAAAGTTGAACGAGCGCACGAAGAAGGATCACTTTGCCTTGCCATTCACTGATCAAATATTGGACAGAGTGGCTGGCCATAAATTGTACTCATTTTTGGATGGTTTCAGTGGGTATAACCAGATCCAAATTCATGAAGAGGATCAATCCAAAACTACTTTCACGACAGAATGGGGTACGTATGCATATCGGGTGATGCCATTTGGATTATGCAATGCACCGGCCACATTTCAGAGAGCAATGATAGCTGCATATCAAGACTACCTGCAGGATTGGATGGAGATATTTCTTGATGACTTTGCGATCAGAGGCGACGATGAAAACATGATGGAGAGGATCGAAGCGATTTTAAGAAGAAGCATTGAAAAAGGCATCGCATTAAATCCTGAAAAGTGTACATTTGGAGTACGAAGAGGATTGCTTTTGGGACATGTTATTTCCGAAAAGGGATTGCGGTTGACGAGGATAAAGTGGAAAAGATCGGACAACTTCCACCACCGCAAAATTTGCGACAACTCAGGGGATTCTTGGGCCATGCGAATTATTATCGACGTTTTATATTAAATTTTGCATCCATAGCGGCACCACTGACGAATCTCTTGAGGAAAGACCAACAATACCAATGGACTGAAGAGTGTCAAGTTGCATTCGACTCGATCAAAGAAAGATTGATAAATGCACCGATTTTGGTAGCACCCGACTGGACGAAGGAATTTCATGTACATACCGACGCTTCTCATACTGCAGTTGGAGCAGTACTATGCCAAGCCGACGAAAAGAAGTTGGACCATCCTATTTACTATGCAAGTCGCAATTTGAATAGCACTGAGAGGAACTATACGACTACGGAGAAGGAATGTCTCTCGATGATCTTTGCGGTGAACAAATATCGGCATTACTTGATGGGAAAGCATTTCATTTTTTATGTGGATCATGAAGCCCTTAAGTATATCATTAATAAACCAGAACTATCAGGGCGACTGATGAGGTGGATGCTACTTCTCCAAGAATTTCAGTTCACAGTGGTAACCAGACCAGGCAAAGCACATATATTGGCTGACCATTTATCTCGAATTGTTAATGAGGAGCCAATCTCTGGTGTGCCCGACGATGCTCCTGATGGGCATCTATTCCAGGTTGAAGCTAAAATACCTTGGTATGCCGACTTGGTGAATTTCTTGTGCACTACTAAATATCCGCCAGGAGCAAGCAAGAGAGAAAAGCAAAAACTGCTAGCATTGGCGAAGCACCATAGCATCATTGGGGGGCAACTCTATCGATATTTTGTTCATGAGAGTATTTATCGGAGGTGTCTCGAGGAAGAAGAAGCAAGCCTAGTGTTGAGGGCTTTGCATGACGAACCCTGCGGTCGACATTTTGCTGGTGAATTAACGGCAAGAAAGATTTTATTAGCTGGGTATTGGTGGCCAACGCTGTTCAAAGATTCGCATACATACTGTAAGAAATGCGACAAATGCCAACGAATGGGCAAACCCACATTAGCACATGCTGCTCCTCTTACGCCGGTGTTGGCTCTTAAGCCGTTTGAGAAATGGGGAATTGATTTTGTGGGGCCTATTGATCCTCCCTCACGACGAAGATCCAATAGGTATATCTTGGTCTGTACTGACTATGTTACCAAGTGGGTAGAAGCCAAAGCTCTGAAGACTGATCGAGCTGTTGATGTAGCTAAATTTCTGTATGAGCAAATTATCACTCGATTCGGATGCCCGTTGGAAATAGTGAGTGATAGAGGGACACATTTTGTCAACGAACTGATCGAAGAATTAATGGAATTATATAAGATCAAACATAGAAAAAGTACTCCATATTATCCAAGGGCAAATGGACAAGTGGAGGTCACCAACAAAATTCTTGAACAGATTCTGACAAAGACAGTAGCTGTGCATAGGTGAGACTGGGATGAGAGACTTTTTGAAGCCTTGTGGGCATATCGAACATCCTACCGAGTGACGACCAAGAGCACTCCATTCTCCCTAGTATACGGCGAGGAAGCCATCTTTCCCATCGAAAAAGAAGTTCCGACATTAAGAGTGGCTATCGAAGCCAGGTTGGGCGAGGAAGAGTCATTAAAGGAAAGGTACATACAACTGGTCAAACTGGAAGAAAAGAGACTCATTGCACAACAAAGTTTGGAAGCTATTCAGAAGAGACGTAAGGAGAGGCATGATAAGAATCTCAAAACCTATGTGATTCAAGAAGGGGATTTGGTGCTAGTTTATGATAGTAAATATTATAAATTCCCGGGGAAGTTACAGACAAGATGGGCGGGACCGTTTAAGGTGGTGGAACTCAATTCCAATGGTTCCATGCAAATTCAAGATTTAGGAGAAGAATATGCTCCCGTGAAAGTTAACGCGCTCCGAGTTAAACCATATTTCAAGTGATATTAGGACGGGAGAAGCCAGACGAAACCCAAACGAAATGACGAAATAGACTCCTTGTACATACATGTATAGTTATATATATATATATATATATGCGCATATGTAAGCTATGATTTGTGTGTCATAAATATTCTTCCTTGCTAGCTCAAGAATTTTGGACTTCTAATATTTTTGTGTTATGCAGAGACTGTTAGAGCCTAAGTAACAAAATGTCAAACCAAATTACGCAACTCTACTTGTACGAGCTAAGGATATATTTCTCGGACCAAACGTTCGCCCGCATGGACATAGATGTCGACGACTTTGAGACGGAATACGATGTTGAGGAAGCGCATTGGCTGGTATGCTTTATAAACCAGGGTTTGGGTGTTGCATTTTACATTGAGTGTTTTGAGGAATACCTAGCTCGACATGTAGGATGGGCGGGAGATCGATACTACTATTTTGATCCTTGGAGGGAAATGCCTAACGAGGAAAACGATATCACATGGGCTTGGGCAGATGTGCTAACGCTAGGGAGTGATGACGGAGCTCCTGAAGTTGAGCCTGACTCGCCTTAGAGAAGTTGTCGGGATGCGAGTACGATGTGAGACTACATGAGACATTCCGGGGACTCACATTCTAGGACACCTAGGGATAGGTATACGAGGGACTAAGGCATAGCTGGTTGTAGTTACCAAGTGAAAAGTCAACTCGATGAATACATATGTAGTGTTTGTAATTGAGAGAATGGAGTGAAGAGGTGGTTGATCTGTCAAAGGCTAGTGTGTATATGTTTTGCATGCATGTGTGGGAAAGTGGGAAGGTCCCTTTCTTCCTCTCCCTAATTCTCAGGACTTGTGTGAACTAATTAATTATGAAAAAATGAAGAAAAGAAAAAAAAAATATATTGTGTTGCGTGATCGTACCAATGCGCTATGGTGGGCTCGTAGGTGGGTGGATTTATCCTCGCCGGGCGGTTAGGACCACGAGCCGCAGCTAGTTTCGCCATAGGCTTGGGAGGAATATGGTTGTGTCTTAGCTACGCGCCATAACGGGTTGGTAGGTGGGTGGAGCCATCGTGGCTGGGTAGTCACGACCACGAGCCGCATCCATCTTCGTTATGGGCTAGCTGATATATGTTATGTGTCATCATTGTGTGTTTGTGTGTTGTGCGCTGCATTGCGTTGGTAGATGGGTGGAATCAACCTGATCGGGTGGTCAGGTCCACGAATCGCATCTAGTGTCAATGTAGGCCAACGTATGAAGTTATTCCCCACTCCTCAGGGGGAGAGAAAGAGAGGAGAGGGCGATGATCGCCTGGAAGGGAACGTTAATTGCTTGTGTGATTGGTATGTGTTGGCTTGCGACAGATCAGCTCACTTTGAATCAACATTCTTGAAGGCACGGAGACTCTATATGTATTTATGGATGAGGCTTTAGCGAGGTAATGCAACGGTCTTGCTTTACAACTTGTGTGCTCTATCTAAGGGTTTTTCTAGTGTGTGGGACACTCCAGGGTTCTGATGTATGTCTTGACTTGTACTCGAGTTTTGATGATTTTTGTAGGACGACGATGGAGATTCTTCGGAAGTGTCTAGTCATGGAATGATTGTACATAGCGAATAGTAAATGCAATAATGGGGTATGCATTTTGGGTATTTTTGCATGTCCTGTTGGATTCATTTCAGTTGTTGTTGTTTATTTCGGTATTTTCTTTTCTGTTTTCCGCAATGGTAGTTGCATGTGTAAAACATGGAAAGGTATGCATGTGTTATTTTGGTTGAGATCATTTTCCTTAATGGAATGTATGAGCAAATTGATGCATGGCTGAAATGGAATTGCATATATGTGCATGTTCTTGGATCATTTTGGAAGTGACTGATTTGTATGTATTCATGAGTGATTTTTGAGCACTAATAGCTTCGATGAGTGCAGGTTCAGTGGAAGTGACGGCTCGATGAATAGTTATGTGAACCAATTGAAAATTGATATGTTCATGATTGTTTGGATTTTATTGCAGCAAGAATGGCTCGTCGAGGATGACTTCGCAGGTTAGTGAAAGGGAGTATGTTAGCCGATCAACATGCTAATTTTTCTACACTAATGTGGTCTCTATTGCAAGAAAATGGTTTGTCTTGATGTTATCAGAGGTCGATCGACGACCATATTCGAGACATCAAGCACTTGTATGTACTTGCAAAGCAGGTTATAAGGAGGGTAAGAAAATACACATTGAGATTACTCGAGCTCCATGATTGGAAGTTGGATGCCAAAGAAAGGGATGCAGACACGTGAAGGGAAGACGAAATGGAACTTGTTTTTTCCACCTTTTCTCATTGGTAGAGTCCTCGTGGGAGGATAAGGAGGTGAGCATTTGTGGTGTGAGACTAAAAAAAAATTGTCTTTATCCATCTGGGGCAGGCGCATCCGAAGAAAAGAGGAGGTCCCTCCTAATCGGGGGAAAAGAGCATAAGGGGACACATATTTTTTCAGATTTTAAAGGAGGAGGAGTGAGGGGCTGAAAAACAGCGGAGTCTGCAGGAGAAGCGCATTCAGAGAGCACGAGATACCAAAAGGAGCTGCGGTGGCGCTGAATGGAGGCGAAATGATAAGGGCAGCAGCTAGCAGCTGGAGTTTTGGAAGGCCTTCTTCTTACCGACGGCTTGTAGCACATAGGGTCGTGCAACGTTACAATCTACAGTTTTTCTATTGCAGATAGCAGTATTCCTGAGAGTGCTCGAGTCATTGCACGGAAGACAATTGACACTAGATTTCCAAGGATTTGTCTTGCAGGAATGCTTTGCCGTGTGCAATGTGATGAGAAAGAAGATCGAATGATGGCTAATTCTAGCGGGGCATGAAGAAGGGGGAGAGAAGTCACATGGTCGGAAGGAAGGGAAGACATGCTGATCTGGAAAGCGGCTAAAGGATTCCACAAAGGGAAAAGTTGCGCGTAGATCTGAGAGGACGCACATATCTGCGAGGAAAAAGGGAAAATTGGGATGCTCTGATTTCATGCAGAGGAGCGATCGTGCACACATATGATATGCTCGAGAGGCCAAATATACTTGTTTTAACTCTGGTACAGAGGAGTTCTAGGACGACGGGAAAGGTACATGTACGTGAATGGAGGTAGAGAAGGTACTTCGTTTTTCTGATTCTCTCTCTGAAGCATAGAGGAAACTGAGATCTCTCTCTCATGAGTGAGCAAGAAAAACCGAAGCATTATAAGGCTATGGATGTGATATCATGAAGAGGAAGCAGCGTATGAAATTTGAATTCTATTCAGGCCAAGCACGCAAAACTGCGGAGTTCGATCGGACGCTACTGTAATTGTTGGCGACTGTATCTAGAACTTGAACCTTAACCCCTGCAGATAGTCAAGAAGATGAAGACGAATAACCGAAATCAAACAGCTGTTCAAACAGTTTCTACAAAAAATTTTGCTGGAGTATTCTGAGGTGTAGCTCATTGTGGTCATAGAGCCACTGTTCAAACATATCAGGAGGAGGAGAAGCGTTGCTGAGGAATGATCTGGTAGAATTACGAGCTCATCGAAGAGCGTTGTTTTGCAAAAAGTGATACACAAATTGATTTGCAGGTACAATAGTGTTGCGCAAGTTCTTTTCTCTGCACGAAATTACACAATGATGTTAAAGATGTTTGCTTGATGAATTTGAATAAGTTCGAACAGGGATGCAATATGACGTAGAAGACTTAGTTTGAATAGAAATCTGTTATTTGTTTCGCAGATGAACTCTTGATTGGCTTTCTACGTCATAATCTTCATATTATATGATCCTTAAAACTAATGCGGTTTATACATTCGATACATTGAGTAATGACTTCGTGAAATTCCTCTATTAATGAAGTTTTGTTGTATTGAGCTCTTTTGTTCTCTGGGTATATCATCATTTTATTAAGCTTCGAAAAAATTCTGCATGGGTATAATAAAAAAAAAAAAAGAAAAACAACGATTGCTGAATTTCTCTAAGGAGGAGCAGCTAAGGGGTTGTTGGGTTGTTAACGAATACGTGGATGTGCATTACTTTATGGAGGAATGACCACATAATATGAGCAGAAACTTTTTATACTATGGTGCATGGGGTTGGGTGAGAGTCTGGGCATAATTAAACCCCTTCCCCTCGTGGTCTAATATTTTTCGGTAATGATTACTTGTTTCTGAATACCTCGATGCATCAATATAATACCATTGTTATGAGAATCGGTCAACAACCGCATACTTAGCGTGCGTGATGGTCAATTATTTCACTATTAGGAATGGCTCCCAAATAATGCAGTTCAAGGAGCCATGATGGCTATAGTCTCCCCGGTTGCTTGAAATGATAAGCTGATCCTTGCAGCTGTCATGAAGTAATATAAGCACTTGGAAGTGGTTTTGTTTCTGCAAGTTGCACAATGGTTTGGCCCAATGGTTCGAGGCCTACAGATAATGATAGGGCTTTTGTTATCTTCCGTGCGTGTGCAATTATTGCAGTATAAAATAGAAGTCGACATATTATCTGTCAAAAACCAACCATGGATTGCATTCATTAAGTGGAGACTTTAGCCCCCCATGAACGAATTTCCCTCCCGAAAACACCTTGAAGACTATTCGTGCCTGATCATGTAGCTTTAACTTTATTATTGTCTTCCCTTTGTAAGCTCTATTGAGAACGAAGTGAATTCCACAGGTTTAGGGCATGAGTATATGCTTTGCAAATTCTCTATATGTGTACTTTAGCATAGGACTCATTCGTGCCTTTCAGTATATCTCGCGCACCATGCATATATGAAAACTCCTTGCAAGTTGAAGTCCATACATCGATGTTTCCAACTTAGGATGAAGCTGGGATGGATATAATGTTGGAAAGGGCATGTGTGTGAATGGGAAAATGAGGGTACCCAAATGCACCTGTGTGTATGCCCTTGGGAAGGATAAGAACAATCGGAGAGTGAAGAGAGGAGAATGAGTGTGTGCGTGTACGGTGTGTAAGAGTGTGGTGATGTATGAGAGTGCATAAGAATATATGCATATGTAGGGAAGAGAGAGAGAAAGAGAGAGGAAGGTTATTAGAAAGAATTATTGGGGTTGGACACTTAGTTGTACTCATATTCTTCCATCTTCCCGCGGTACATCAAAGTGTAATTGTGGATTTAGGGCGATCAAGATTCACCTAGCATCAGAAAGTTGGCAAAATATCATTGTGCATAGGCTTTTTCCTTGGGCATTAGGAGCTAAACATTTTGGTGCGTTTGCCGGGAAGTATATGAGCTAGTGCATAGGCATAGGAAGAATCCATTTCGAGATAATCGTGGCCTCTAAGTAATCCAGTTGGACCGATTCCGAGGGATTTGAACAAAATAAAGTCTCGTAAAACCACTTTTTCCTGCGGCATTATAGCAGTTCAGAGAGATAAGCAAAACCTGAAGGAGAAGAAAATTTGGCAGAACAACAATTGTTTCTATCTGACATCAAGAAAGACTTGGCCACTTAAGAAGAACTGGAGCCTATGCTTGCCACTTTTCCTTGCCAACTAGTGAAGAGCAATAAAGTGAAAGTCTCTCCATTCTGATAGAGAACCTCACCAAAACATCAAGTCTAGATACCTAAAGTCCAAGGTTAAGCACAAAGGAAGAATTCACAAATATGGGTACCTAAATGGCACAAAGGATCCCAGCCAAAGAGGAGTAAAAAGTATGATCTACCATTGACTACAAGTTTGACACGAGATAGATAAGTTTGGGTGCCTAAGCACTTTATTAGATCTCAACAAGGAGGATAAAAAATATGGATACCCAAAACATTTGCCAGGAAGATCATCCTAAGATATCTTGAATCATGATTATCCCATCAATGATGGTTTGGACATTTAGCACTTTGCAAAGATCCTAAAGCACCCTTCCACTTGATTGCACTTCTAGGCTTCTTACAAATCCCCCCCCCCCCCCCTTATAGGATCCCCTAATAACATGGTTTCAAGCACCCTAGAGACAAAAACCATCGAACTTACAGTCTGTGACTGACCAGGCCACTATATGTTTTATTAAAGAACATATACAAAGAAGTGTCCGGTGGCCATTTGGCCTTTCACATGGACACTAACGGTAACAATCTCCCACTAAAGACCAATATGGCCAGAGTAACTATGGGAGAAGAAATAAAGAATGATAAAGAATGCCTGAGTGTAAGTATACAAACTATACCTCCCACCTGATGGGCATGTTACACAGTATACAAGTGACTGCGTAAGATCAAGAATCAAGTAACCCCCATCAAGTGACAACAGTGTCGAAAGCTATCCTGTGGTAGAGCTTTAGTCAAAGCATCTGCAGCATTATCTCGAGTGTGAACCTTCTCAAGAATAATGATCTCAGTGGCTAAGCAATCTCTAATGAAGTGATACCTCACCTCAATGTGCTTGGTCTTTGCATGATAGACCGGATTCTTAGCCAAAGCAATGACACTCTGACTATCACTGAGCAAGTGAGGTACATGCTGAGGTAAACCCATATCACAAGCAAGACGAGAAAGCCACAATGCTTCCTTACATGCCTCACTTGCTGCAACATACTCTGCTTCTATGGTGGAAACAACTGTACATTCTTGAAGACGAGATCTCCAAGAGATAGCACCTCCAACAAAATGAAAAATGTACCCTGATGTAGACTTACGATTGTCTACACAACCAACATAGTCAGAATCTATGTAACCAATAATGGATGCTTTCCCTCTACCTAAGCATAGACACTTGTCCTTAGTGCCACTCAGATATCTCAAAATCATTTTGATGGCTTCCCAATGTTTCTTGCCAGGATTAGACATATATCTGCTCACAACTCCCACTACAAATGCAATGTTTGGTCTCGTAGCTACCATAGCATACATGAGACTACCAACAGCAGACTGATAGGGAATTTTGGTCATGAATTCCTTTTCCTCATCTGATTTGGGACAATCATCCTTGCTCAATTTCACATATGTGGGTAAAGGTGTACTCAATGCCTTTCCACCCTGCATATTGAATCAGTGAAGTACTTTGGATATGTACTCACTTTGAGACAAGTATATGCATCTTTTACTCCTATCACGAGTAATGTGCATGCTAAGAATATGTTTGGCATCCCCCAAATCCTTCATATCAAGTGTCTGACTCAACTTCTTTTTGAGAATTGACAAATCATAAGAGGACTTCCCAGCAATCAACATATCATCGACGTAAAGTATCAAGCATATCAAGCTTCCATCAGAACATCTCTTTGTGTAGAGACAATGATCCTCATTGCTCCGAGATTAGCCTTGGGACTTCATAAAAGCATCAAACTTTTGGTACCATTGTCTAGGAGACTGTTTAAGTCCATACAAGCTCTTCTTGAGCTTACAAACTAGACTTTCCTTTCCTGGAACTACATAACCCTCTGGTTGTTCCATATAGATCTCATCTGTAAGATCTCCATGCAAGAAAGCTGTTTTCACATCCATTTGGACTAGCTCTAAGTCCTCCATTGCAACGAATCCAAGCAACATGCGCAAAGTAGTCATCTTGACCACTGGAGAGAAGATTTCTTCAAAATCAACACCACGTTGTTGCTTAAAACCCTTTGCAACAAGTCGTGCTTTATATTTTGGAGAAGCACTATCTGATGTGAATTTCAGCTTATATACCTATTTACATGGTAAAGCTTTCTTGCCCTTTGGCAAAGGTACTAAGTTCCAAGTACCATTCTTGTGAATAGAATCCAACTCACTCTTCATGGCACACTCCCACTTGACATGATCCTCTATCTGCATAGCCTCTTTGTAGCAAGAAGGCTCACTGGCATCTGTTAGCATAACAAAATCTAAACCTGGAACATATCTATCAGGTGGATATGAGACACGTGCAGAACGTCTCAATGATTGCTGAACAGGAACATGTGCAGACTGATCTGAATGGACATTCTCTTGAACATCCCTATGTGCAACATTTTTATGCATGCTAACAAGAAGACTAGTATCCTCAAACACCACTCTTCTCACTTCAACCTCCTTAATGGGCTGTTAATGCATCTTAGACTCATTAAAAATGACATCACTACTTATGATCACTGACCGTGTTTCAGGATCCCATAAGCAATATCCAAATTGTCCTTCTCGACCATATCCAAGAAAAATGCATTTCTTTGACTTATGGTCCAACTTTTGTCTAAGATTCTTGGGTATATGAACATATGCTTCACACCCAAAAACTCGAAGATGATCATAATATGGTGGTTTCCCTATCCATAACTCTTGTGCCACTTTCAGACCTTTGGTAGTACTAGGTGAAAGGTTAATCACATGAACTGTAGTCAATACTGCTTCTGCCCAAAAACCTTGTGAGAGGTTTGCATGATGCAACATCGATACTACTCTATCTTGAATAGTTCTATTCATCCTCTCAGCTACACCATTCTGTACTGGGGTATAAGGAGCTATAAACTCTCTACGAATCCCTCTAGATTGACAAAGAAGGCTGAATTCATGTGAGGTATACTCACGCCCATTATGTGAACGTAAAGCTTAAGCTTAGTTCCTTTTTCAGTCTCAACTGAAGCAAGCTATTTTCTGAAAGTAGGGAATACATCATCCTTTGATTTGATAGGATATACCCAGACTTTTCTAGTAGCATCATCTATGAAAGTGACAAAGTAAAGGGAACCACCTAAGGACCTAGTGGTTATAGGACCACACACATCTGTATGAACGCGATCTAAAGGCTGAATTGAAGAGTCAATGTGCCTTCTATGCATATTTCTGGTTTGCTTTCCATACTGACAATGCTCACAAAATGAAAAATCAGAGAAAGATAACACATGTAAGTAGCCAGAACGAGAAAGATTTTCCATTCAACTACGAGATATATGGCCCAAACGACCATGCCAAATACAAGCCATAGGCTGTTCAGTAACAGCTAACAAGTGTTCTTTCTGTGATACAAATAAAGGATAAAGTGAGCCAACTTTGGTTCCTTTTGCAATAACCATATTGCCCTTTGATATACGAAAGGACTGAGCATAGAAGACCACCTTGTAACCAAGGTCATCAAGTTGACCAATTGACATCAAACTGCGTGATAATTGAGGTACATGGCATACATTATGCATAGTAAATTTTGAACCATCAATGAATTGCACAACCACATCTCCAATCCCCACAACATCACACTGGTAAGAGTCACCAAGTCTCACAGTACCAAGAGACTTTGCTGCATAATTAGAGAACCATTCTCTATGTGGTGTCACATGGAAAGAAGCACCAGAATCTAGCAGCTAGGTGTGGGAAAGAGAATCAGCCATAAGTGCCTCAGATGGCACAATACTATCAAGTGTCAACACATCAGCATCATCAAAAATAGCATTAATTTCTTCAATCTTCAGAGTCGAAGTAGATGGTGCAGGTAACTGTTTAACATGCCCATCAACATTCTGTCCTTTACCTTTAGCATTCTTTAATGCATAACAGTCTTTCTTCATGTGTCCTTTCTTATGACAATAATGGCATTCGATATCCCTCTTCCTTGATTTACTTCTACTCTTATTCCGTTGACCATTCTTTTCCTTGTTCTTGCTCCTGCCACATTGTTGATTCTTTCCTTGGTAAGAATCATGAACATTATATGTATCTCCACTCTGAGTGCCAGCCATAGATTTTCTACGAATCTCCTCACTCAAGTGTGCTCCACATATGTCATCATAGACGAGTTTACCACCAGGTGCACTGTTGCTAATAGCTGTGCAAAACGTATCCCATGATGATGGCAGGGTGCATAACAACAATACTGCTTTCATTTCATTATCCATATCCATTTTCTGAGCCTGTAATTGGGAGAATATAGCATCAAACTCATTTAGATGAGCAGCAACACTATCTGTGTCCTTCATACAAAGGTCATATAATTTTCTCATCAGATACACTTTATTTGATGTCGTCTCTTTTTCATATGTATTGCATAACTTCTTCCAAAGCTCCTCTGCACTTTCATAGTCTAATAGTGTAAAGTAAACATTATCTGCCAGGTGCAAGCGAATGGTAGACCTGGCTATTTCATCTAACTCATCCCAATCATCTTCATCCATGTCAGCAGGCTTCTTTGAAATCCCATTTACTGGCTTCCATTGCCTCCTTTGAATCAGCACATCTTTAATCTAATTCTTCCATAGAGCAAAGTTTGTGCCATCAAATTTTTGGATCTCAAAATGGTCTTTGCTCTGCAAGTTATAGATCCTCCTCGGAACACTAGCACTAGAACTTGATCCACCGGATGTGCTTGAGACCTCTGATGCCATGATCGTAGAGAACTGAATAGAATGATAATGGAGCTAGAAGAGTCCAAACACCAACAAATAAGTGTATCAAGGAGTAAATCGACCACTGTATAGTTGACTAAACCAGAAATCTGGAAAAATTCTGCCAGAGTATCCTCTACAAAAACTAGGCTTATCGAGCACCTATGAACCACTATCATACATCTCCTATGGCGAGGCTGGGTAAGTCTTCCACCTGCATCACTGAAGAGACCCCGACATCTGGGTGTCTCCCAATTAAGAAAACCTCACCACGACCCTCTTTATCAAACGTAAAAGGCTTTATGCAAAGCATGTAACTGCTATATCAATGACCACATGGACGTACATAAGCGGTATCCACAGAAGCATACATGCTGTGTATGTGCTCAATATATGCAGTAAAATGACACTAAAAGGCTGAATACACAGCCCAAAAACTAGCCAATAACACCTGCAAGTGTCTGTCAACTCTGATGTTTTAGGCTTTAAAAACCTGCATAAATTTGCAGTGACTGCTCCCACCAAAACTGAAAAACCCCTCGAGAAACCTGTAGTTTTACAAGTGTGGCTGAAAATAAAGCCCCAAAGGTTGATATTTATTGTTTGAGAAGTACAAAGAACACTCTTCTTGATGTTCTTGGACCTGTGTGAAGAGAACTATGTGCGAAAGTACTCCAAAATGGCTCCAAAAACACCCCAAAATTGCTTCAGAAATAGGCTTTGAAAGCAAAAATGAAGCTTTGAGGGACCAAAACTTGTTCAAGGTAATGTCAACCTTATTCTTTCCCCTTCTTCAAACACCGCAAGAGTGTAGCTTAGTGGCAAGAGATTGCCACGGTTAAGCGAGCTCTGGGGGGAACAGTACTGGGATGGGTGACCTCCCGGGAAGTACCAGGAACCTCTATATTCCTTGATCGTTGAGGTCCTCCCTCACGTGCAGCCAACGGTGACTTCGGTGACTCGGATGACAAGGTATGCCAAGGTCTATTCCTTGGTTGCTGCCTTAGTCGTAAGCCTTGGAGAAAGGCTTGGGGGGTGCTTTTGCCTTGAACTGCTCTGATACCAGTGAAGTATTTCGATGGCGATGCACCACAGTGCGCTCCCCTTCTCGAGAGCTCAACGACGATATGCTCGGAGTAGAAAAACGAGCTCTTGAGGCCGCACATAGTACTCTGCACAGAGGCTGTAGAATACGCAGAAAACACAGTACACAGGGAGCACGAAGACACACTTCTTAAGTCTTATAAATGCGATCGAACTTACAATCTGTGACTAACCAGGCCACTATATGTTTTATTAAAGAACATATACAAAGAAGTGTCCGGTGGCCATTTGGCCTTTCACATGGACACTAACGGTAACAAGAATTCTGTGCTTCCCTCCATTGCTTAACTCCACAATTGTTTCACTCTAGCTTAGAACTTCACAATTTCTTGAATATCACCTTAACCAAAAACTTGCTCCAGTTTGTTTCCAAGCTGAGAACTCCATGGTCCTTGGTATTCCTTGCTTCCAAGGTTAGAATTCCATGCTTACCTCCAAGACCAAAGCTCCGTGCTTAAAAGACTTCCTTGAAAGGCATCCTAACTCCATGCTTACCTCCAAGCTCAGAACTCCCCTTGCCTCCAATCTCAAAACTCCAAGCTCCTTAATACTCCTTGCTTTCAGGCTTAGAACTCCATAAGCACCTCAAAGATCACTACACACATTGGGGGCCTCTCTTTCATGGGGCATCAATTTATGTATTAATTGTACCTCCATGAAACTACTCTCAAATAGGCATTGCTTAGTTTTGTTTTCTTGGTTAACATTTTTAATTATAAAATAGAAGGAGAATACAACAAACTTGAAGAGAATGACAAACAAGGTCAATAAACTTTTGTCCCCTTTGTGACTGATCCTTTTTTTGTGTGTTGTTCTCTAAAGTGAACACTAAGTGGTATCTAAAGGGCGGTGACTTAAAACTTTGCTCATCAATGGAATCAGTTAAATCAAGTGCATAAAGCCTCTATCAAGTGACCATGGGTACTAGGCCCATTCACGAATACATTTGTTTTTTCTATTAATTAAAGTTTGAGAGAGTAGGCTATTGCTGAACTTCCTTTTGGGAAAAAATTGACCATGGGATTTGGAGCCAATACCTCCTTCTTCACATCCATTAGAGATAATAGCTAGGTTAAGCTTGTTCACTTCATATTTTCATAGTCTTGACTTAACTTTAGGCTACATCAAGCCATAAGCAATTTTATAATATTATTCCCTCATCAAAAAAATGTTCTTGAAAATATGAGATACATAAGGGCTTTACTTTTGAATCCGAGGGTCTATCCTATGGAGCATGGTAATGATCTCCTCCTTGATTTAAATTCTATTTAAATTAAGGATTTTATCCTTAAAAAAGTTAACAATGGAAATATTTGATAAAAAATATTAATTCATATTCAAAATAACTATACTCATAGACCGTTATTCCTTTCACTAGGGATCTGAGTGGATTCTCTGATCTAGTGGTACTATTTTATGTGTTATTCTAGCTATTTTGGAAACTGTGTTATGCTTTAGAGAAAGAATTTGTTAAACGAATGATTTGCACTTATCCTAATTTTACAAATTTCTTGGCTAAATTTTGGAAGGTCTTCTTGATCTTGGACAAGAACATCTAGCTTGAGATTTTTGTTTCCTAGGGTTTTGAGCTCATAGTTCGTTTATAATATTCATGATCAACAATGACTCATGGAAAAACATATGAACGTTATCTCAAGGTCCAACGTTCCATGTTATCACGCCTACACCTATTTAAATGCAAGGTCCAATTTCCCTTAACCTATGCATTTTCATCATAGGTGTGTGTATGATCTTTATTTAAGAGTCTAGATGCATCCCTCCATTTGCATGTAGGTGACGTGTGAGCCATTTCCTTGAAGAGGAGCCATGCATATATTTGATCCATCTTGTTCATTTCTTTACCTTTTAGAAACTAACACTTTATGTGAAACTTTATTTAAATACACTCAATTGAAGTGTGTGTGTTTAAAGTACAAGAGAGGTAGCCACAATTATTTATCGTTGCTAACAACTAGGAGAATCAAGTCATTATTTGTTTTGAGTCCCTCCTTTAAAGGAAATTCACATATATTAACAAAAGAGAAGATACAAGACATTAAAGGGAGATAAAAAGGAGGCCAAAAGGCCTATCCACAATCCTAGGGAAACCAACAAGGTAACTAAGTTGGACTATGAGGTTGAACTAAGTACCTTGATGATATTTTTGATCCCCTTAGTATAGGAACCAACTTATTTTGAGCTTATTGTTCTCTATAACAAAAATTATATGATGTTTGAAGGGGAGGTGCTTTTGAAGTTCCTAATCTTTCTTGTCAAGAGGTCAAAGTAAGACTCAATGATCCATTCCCTCCATGTATAGTTAAAGTTGGTTACACACCTCCCTTTTCTAGATCTTCCAAATAGGTTTTCATGCACTTTTGTATATGGTATTTAATAAAACATGTAGTGGCCTGGCCAACCATAAACTATAAGTTCGACAGAGTCTGTAACACTTAATAAGCCTGTGATTGTGCTCCCTATGTACTGTGTGTTTTTTGCATATTCTATAGGCCCTATGCGGAGTACTATCTATGGCATTTGGAGCTCAACTTTCTACTATGAGAGTATCATCATTGGAGCTCTTGAGAAGGAGAGTCCTTTGTGGTGCATCGCCATTGCAACATTTCATTGATATTCGAGCTTTTTGACACAAAATCTTTTTTGCTTTTGTGCGAGCAAAGCGAGCACTCGCCTACCCACCGAAGGCTTTTGACTAAGGTGGTGACCAAGGCATAGACCTTGGCATAATTTCTCATTCCATTCATCGAAGTCATGGAGGTTCCTGATACTTCTCAGGACGTCACCCATCCCAGTTTGTTCCTTGGGATCTCGCTTAATTGGCAATATCTTTTCACTAAGCTACAAACTTGTGGTTCTTGAGGAAGGGAAAAGACTAAGGTTCACATTACATTGAACTTATTTTTGGGCCCTCAAAGCTTCATTCTTTGCTTTCAAAGCTTGTTTGGAAGTATTTTAGGGATGACTCTTGGAGCCATTTTGGAGTACTTTCACACATAGTTCTCTTTACAAAGGTTCAAGAACATCAAGAAGAGTATTCTTTGTACTTCTCCAACAATGAATATTTAGATTTGGGGCTGTGCTTTTAGCTACAATAGTAAATCTATAGGTTTCTTGAAAGATTTTAGTTGTGGTGGGAGCAGCCATCGTAAGTTTATGTAGGTTTTTTGAGCCTAAAGAATAGTGTTGACAGATACTTGCAAGTGTTGTTGGTTAGTGTTTGGGCTATCTTTTAGTGCCATTTTACTGCATATATTGAGCACATACACACTATGTATGCTTCTGTGGATATGGCTTATGTACGTCCATGCACTCATTGATATAGAGGTTACATTTTTCACATAAAGCCTTTAACATTGATAGAGAGGGTCGTAAATAGAATTTATTAATTGGGAGACACCTTGATGTTGGGTTCTCTTTGATGATGCAAATGGAAGACTTACCCAACCTTGCCATAGGAGATTCATGTTAGTTGTTCATAGGTGCTCAATAAGCCTAGTTGGCTTCTTTCGGTTAACTAATTATATGCATTGTAGTCAATGATTCACTATGCAAGTTCTTGACACTAGTCATATGCTCATTTTGCATAGGAGACTTTGACATATTTTTTCTAGATTTTTTGGTTTTCTCAACCATAGAGTGGTCAATTTACTCCTTGATACACTTATTGGTGTGAGCACATTTATTCTCACATAATCCTTTTGGTTGGTCATTACTATTCATTAATCCATTTTTTTTGAAAGAATCTACTAAATTTTTCTAGAATTTGATACTTGGTCATCCTTTTTGAGTCTTAGTGGTGTTTGGACTCTTTTAGCTCCATTATCATTTATAACTTGCAAGGCAAAGACCATTTTGAGATCCAAAAATTTGATGGTGCAAACTTTATTGTATGGAAGAATCAAATTACTTATGTGCTGATTCAGAGGAGGCAATGGAAGCTAGTAAATGGAATCTCAAAGAAGCTTGCTAATATGGATGAAGATGATTAGGACAAGTAAGATGAAATGGCTAGGTTTACCATTCAATTGCACCATTTACTTTACAATATTGGGCTATAAAGGTGTAGAGGAGCTTTGGAAGAAGTTATGAAATACATATGATGAAGAGACAACATCAAATACAGTGTACTTGTTGAAAAAGTTATATGACATGTGCATGAAGGACAAAGATAGTGTTGCTTTGCATCTAAATGCATTTGATGCTATATTCTCTTAGTTACAAGCTTAGAAAATGGAGATGGATAATGAAATGAAATTAGTTTTGTTGTTATGCACCTTTCCATCATCATGGGATACATTCTGTAAAACTATTAGAAATAGTGCACCTGGTGGTAAAATGGTCTATGTTGACATGTGCAAAGCACTCTTTAGTGAGGAGATTCATAAAAAATCTATGGTTGGCACCTAGAGTGGAGCTGCATATAATGTTTGTGATTCATACCAAGGAAAGAAGCACAAATGTGGCAGGAGTAAGAACAAGGAAAAGAATGGTCAACAAAATAAGAGTAGAAGTAAATCACGAGGGATATCGAATGCCATTATTGTCATAAGAAAAGATACATGAACAAAGGTTTCTATGCATTAAAGAATGCTAAAGGTAAAGGATAGAATGTTGATGGGCATGTTAAATAGCTACTTGCACCATCTCCTTCGACTATGAAGATTGAAGAAATTAATGCTATTTCTTATGATGTTGATGTGTTGTCACTTGATAGTAATGTGACCATTGAGGCTCTTAAGGCTAATTCTCTTTCCCACATGTGGTTGCTAGATGCTCATGCTTCTTTCCATGTGACACCACATAGAGAATGTTTCTCTAATTATGAAGCAAAGTCTCTTAGTGTCGTGAGACTTGGTGACTCTTACCAATGTGACGTTGTGGGGATTGGAGATGTGGTTATACAATTCATTGATAGTTCAACATTTACTATGCATAATCTATGCCATGTACCTCAATTATCATGTAGCTTGATGTCAATTGTTCAACTTGATGACGTTGGTTACAAGGTGTTTTTCTATGCTCAATCCTTTTGCATATCAAAGGGCAATATGGTTATTTCAAAAGGAAGCAAAGTTGGCTCACTTTATCCTTTGTTTGTACACAAAAAGTACATTTGTTAGCTGTTACCAAATAGCCTACGGCTTATCTTTGGCTTGGAAATTTGGGCCACATATCTAGTAGTGGAATGGAAAATCTTTCTCATTTTGGCTACTTATCTGTGTTATCTTTCTTTGATCTTTCATTTTATGATCGTTTTCAACATGGAAAGAAAACTAGGAATGTGCATAAGACACACATTCACTCTCCAATTGAGCCTTTAGATCTCGTTCATAGAAATGTGTGTGGTCCTATGCCCAAAAGGTCATTAGGTGGTTCTCTTTACTTTGTCACTTTTATAGATGATGCTACTAGAAAGGTCTAGGTATATCCTATCAAATTGAAGGATGAGGTATTTCCTACCTTCAAAAAATGGTTTGCTTTAGTTGAGACTAAAAAATGAACTAAACTCAAGGCTTTACATTCAAATAATGGGGGTGAGTATGCCTCACATGAATTCAAACTTTTCTATAAGTCTAGAGGAATTCATAGAGAGTTTCCAGCTCCTTATGTCCTAGTACAAAATGGTGTAGCTGTAAGGATGAATAAAATATTTCAAGATATAGTTTCTATGCTACATCATGCAAACCTTTCACAAGGTTTTTGGGTAGAAGCAATATTGACTGCAGTTCATGTGATTAACCTTTCACCTAGTGCTGCCAAAGGTCTAAAATCAACACAAACATTATGGACATAAAAGCCACCATATTATGATCATATTCAAGTTTTTGGGTTTGAAGCGTACACTCATATGCCCAAGAATCTTGGACAAAAGTTGGACCATAAGTCAAGGAAATGCATTTTTCTTGGATATGGTTGAGAAGGCCAATTTGGATATCACTTATGGGATCCTAAAACATGGTCAATGATAAGAAGTAACGTTATCATTTTCAATGAGTCTAAGATGCATAAACAACCAATTTAGGAGGTTGCAGTGAGAAAAGTGATTTTTGAGGATACTAGTACTCCAATTAGCATGCATAAAAACATACACATAGGGATGTTCAAGAGAATTTCTAATCAGATTAGTCTCCAAATGATCCTCTTCAGCAACCATTGAGACATTCTGCACATATCTTGCATCCACCTAATAGATATGTTGGGGCTTTTGGATTTTGTTATGCTAATAGATGCTGGTGAGCCTTCTTGCTACAAAGAGGCTATACAGACAGAGGTTCATGTCAACTGGGAATGTGCCATGAAGAGTGAATTGGATTCTGTTCACAAGAATGGTACTTCAGATTTACTCCCTTTGCAAAAGGGCAGGAAATCTTTACCATGTAAATGGGTATATAAGATGAAATTCACATAAGATAGTGCTTGTCAGGCTGCCGAAATTTTATTTAGTAGAACTGTAATTAAGAAAAGATGCACACCAAAAGGGTTTCATGCAAAACATTGTAACGACTTTCTGATTAATAGAGCAGTGATTGGAAGAGAGTGACAAACGCATCGCCGGACTGTTCTGTCTGGGCGATCAACTGAAGTTTTATTCTATCACAGATTTATCAAATTGTGGTGTCGTCTGTAATGTCAATGTTCAATATTGAAGTAACTAAGGTACTGTGTTAACATCTTACTATGTTATTGGTGAAGTGCGAGTATAACAGTAACGTTAAGTGAACAATAGAAGTTTCTGTGCATGTGGGTATGGTAGTCGTTAGAAGTTGTTATGCGCTGGAGAGAGGTAGTTAAATCTGTTATAATTCAGACGATAATGAAGTGACTGGGAAAATGTATAAAGGGCCTCTATATTATAGACCCCTAACCATCCCAAGAACCCATGTACAGATCTGTTAACAATTTAGATTAACAACAATAAGATTAAGAATTTCGATGATAGCTCTACTTTGGGTTTTGATTTTGAGGAATCTAGTGTATTGTTGGACAAAAGTTTTGGTGAAAAGTTTACCTCAGAAGTCACCTACGAGGAATGGCAGTTGGGTGTAGGCGTGTGTGATCAACTTAACAATATCAGATTACCAGAGAACTTGCAAGACGGCGAGACCACACAGGAGCAATTAGGCTTAACTCGTTCAAATCATTCGGCAGTGATACTTCCTCTTGATTTAAACAACATGAGTGGTTCACAACAACAACAGCAAAAACAACACCATCAGCAACAACAACAACAACAACAACATCAATAGCAGCAGCAGGTCATACCACCACAACCAGTACCTGCTGGAGTTACATATATGAAATTTGGAGGATTTCTCGGTGATGATCCTAATGCAAATGTGCATACTTTTGAAATCAATTATGCGGTACTCAACTATCCAGCGGATCTGGCATATAAGGCTATAGTGTTCCAATCTACTCTAGTTAATGAGGCTGCTCGGTGGTTAACTGAATATGACATTAATCATTTCGGTCAATATGACGATGTTAAGGATGCCTTCTTACAATATTTTTGATTGAAGAAAAATACAGCTGAGATCTTTGACTATCTGCAAAGCAATAGACAGAAACCACATTAGAATGTGTAGGAGTATGCAACTCTATTTCATACTCATCTATGGCAAATGCCGCCGATGCATGCTAACCTACTGGATGACATGAATACCGAGTGGTTTGTTAATGGATTAAACCCTCAACTCAAACAAGTAATGATTATTCGATGTGTGGGTGGTATGACCTTGGATGCAGTAATAGCCATGGCATTGCAGTTGGAGCATAAAGTTGGCGGGTTCACTAAAGATCTGGACTGGTTAAAGGCATCCAAGTGTACAAGCGAGGATCCATTGAAATAGGTGTACTGCACAAAATGTAAGAACCCAAGACACACTACTTCTGCATGTGCACTAAACCAAATGTACTGTGCTATTTGTAATACGGCGAGTCATTCTAACAAAACATGTCCATATAATGCCAAAGTATAGACCATACCAACCGTAAATGCTATAATACAGGAGTAGGGACAACAGGCTACCCACTATGTACCATCGCATTTGAGGAATACTTCTTACCAAAGTTACAAAACCTACAGGGGACCGCGAGCAAACAATTTCGGCCAGACCCGGTGGAACTCTGGTCAATCGGATGAAGGCATATCTCTTCCACCACCAAGATGCCATTTTTATGGCCAGATTGGACATATCTGCAGATATTGCAAAGAGGCGTCCGAGTATAATAAATGATGAAAAGAATAACAACATCCAATGGCCAACATGGTATATATTTTAGGAGTAGATACCCAAGTGACAACAATTCAAACGCGGTCCGATAAGAAAGTTACAACCGGCTACTGAGATTTTTGAGCCTAGCATTCGAGAACAACAGAGAGTTTTTACAAAGCTAGTACGTGGGCCAGTCAAGAACAAACTATTTTCCCAGATCCGGTACCTGCGGTCCAGCAGACAGTACTGAATCTACCACCGGAAGAATCAAGTCTGGTGAAAGTATCACCAGAGAGTCCATCGAATTCGATATCGGGTATGTCGAATTTTGGCTCTGTGTGGAATATTCTATCGTAGGCATCTATTATAATATCATTGGGGCAACAATTAGCCTTGGTTCCGGGTGTACGACAACAATTCTAGCAACAAATTAGTCCAGGATCTTTGTGTACACCTGCTACGACAACTATCACTCCCCAAATTGATTCTACGGTGGACCATGCTGTTCCTTTAATTACGGTATGGTATAAAAACCAAAAAAATACTCAAGTGTTAATTGACGGAGGCTCCGGTGTGAATATTGCTATAGCCACACTTTTTAAATGGTTAGGATGGACTCAGATCAAACCTATTCAATTTTTTGTGAGAATGGTGGATCAATCTAGGGTCCATCCAGTGGGTTTGGTACGTGATATACCCATTACTCTTCAGGGAGCGGTGTTCAAAATGACTTTTGTTGTTCTAAAATTACCTAACTCAAGTGTGGATTACAACTTACTATTTAGGAGGCCCTAGCTGAAACAAGCCAAAGTGTTTTAGGACTGGTCTACACACAAATTTATTTTTAAAGGCAATCATCGGAAATATGTAGTACCCTTGGACGAGATGAAGCCTTGCGACTTTCATGCTCGACCCTATGTGGTTGAACCTGTGCATATGCTAGATAGAATTTCAAATGATGAAGAAGAATCTTTTCTCAATGCTAACCAAGATCTGCTAGCCTTGGGTACAGTCGACTTACAAGCGGTTGTAGATAATTGGAATCCGGCCGTTTATACGGTAGTTCTGATTATCGAAGAAGTGGACCTAGTTTTGGGTAAAGTTTTGAATGCCCACGATTTACACCAATTATTCCAGTCACCTGAGGATATATCCATGCCCCGATAGTTTTATGTACCGGAAGATCAGCTCATCACCTGCAAATTGGGAAATGAGGGTACACCGCGATCGGTCAAGCTTAAGGCTGGGTTACCAAAAACTTTTCAAAATGATCTACTACAGTTGTTGACAGAGTTTCAAGATCTATTCGCGTGGAATTATCGGGATATGAAAGGGTTGGATCCTCGCATCTATGAATACCGTGTGATGCTGAAACCGTATGCGCATCCAATCAAACAACCCAATTATCACATGAATCCCAATTATGCTGCTCAAGTGAACGCTGAATTGGATCATTTGTTGAAAGTAGGTTTCATTGTCCCCATTGAGCATGTAGAATGGATTTCGCCTATTGTCATTGTCCCAAAGAAAAACAAGCAGTTGCGTATCTATGTGGATTACCCAAAATTAAATGCGGTGACTGTGCCTGATCCCTTCTCACTTCCCTTTTTGGATACGATGCTCGATGGTGTTGTCGGATGAGAAATGTATTCCTTCTTGGATGGTTATAGTGGCTATAATCAAGTGTGCATGGCCAAAATGGATATACCAAAAACTGCATTTATTACAAACTGGTGTATATGCGTGTACAATGATGTGGTTCGGTCTCCACAATGCTCCTAGTACCTTCCAACGATGCATACAGGAAATTTTTTCCCCCTACTTAACCACCTTTATGCGGGTGTATCTAGATGATTTTTTGTTATTTGGTGACGCATCGACACACCTCTATCACTTACGGTGCTGCTTCTCTAAGTGTAGAGAGTTTCATTTGTGTTTAAATCCCAACAAGTCAGTCTTTTCAGTTTCTTGTGGCAAATTGCTTGGTCATATTATTTCAAAGCAAGGCATTCAAGTGGACCTAGATAAAGTGAAAGCTGTGTTGAAGGATCCTGCCCCTATGACACCAAAAGAAGTTATGCAATTCCTTGAACAAATACGCTGGCATGGATGGCATCTTCGGTGGCTCCCACATTTAGAAGGTCTGCAATGTTTTCTTGCATGGGCACATATGCCAAGCTGTATCATACATGTCTTTCGAGCTAACAAATGTCTCCTTCGTACATGAAAGCAAAGGCTGAATAACATCTTCCACAAAAACAATATCACAGCTAACCAAAATTCATTTAGTCTGTGGATGAGAGAGACGATAGCCTTTGCTTTCATAGTTGTACCCAACAAAAATACATTTTATTGCTTTATCATCCAATTTCCTATGATGTTGTTCCTTCATGCACTAATGCATATGCCAGACAACCAAAAACACGTAGGTGAGCAACAGATGGCTTACGACCATGCCAAGCCTCATATGGAGTGATCAACTACAATGCTTTAGTGGGACATCTGTTAAGTACATGTGCTGCACACATAATGGCCTCAAGCTAGAAACTATGTGGTAAAGCGTGACTCTTGACCATATACCTCGCCATCTTCATGAGTGACGTGTTCTTCCATTCAGCAACTCCATTTTGTTGAGGTGTATACGGCACTGTACACTAATGTTTTATCCCACACTCAGCTAGAAATGCATTAAAGTTAAAAGACATATATTCCCCCCCTCGATCAGAACAAAGGGTGCCCATTTTACACGTTGACATATTTTCAACCAAAACTAGAAACTGTTTGAAGCACATAACCACTTCAAACTTTACTTTCAATGGATATACCCATGCATGCTTGGAAAAATCATCAATGAAAGTCACGAAGTAAAGATAGTTTCCAAAAGAAGGTGTCTACATAGGACCACAAGCATCACTATGTACAAGCTGTAACTTCTGAGTAGATCGAGCTGAACCATCTTTTGGGAAGGATGTACACTGCATTGTGCCCAAAATACAGCCTTCAAAAACATGTTTACCAGGTGCCTCAAGTTTGGGCAAAGAGGAGACCATTTGAGATTTCTATAGGCATAGCAAACTAGCAAAATTCATATGACCAAAGCGTGCATGCCAAAGCTTTGCATCTGACGTAGCCTGAGAATCATGTACTAAACATGTTGAATCATTCAAAAATTTTTCATAGTCTATGAGCTTATACATATCACGATATAAAATGCTAGAAGCAATAATCACGTTGCCATTTGACATATCATGAACTGTACACCTGTCATCAACAAATTTCACAACCAAGACAATCTTGGCTAAACTCGAAACTGATAATAGATTCTTCTTGATCCCTGGCACAAATAAAGCATATGACAAAGTGAAAGAACTACCAATAGCTATAGTCAGAATGGTCTTACCAACTCCCATGATAGGATAAGAGGAGTTGTTGGCACATGTGATAGTATTCCCTATAGGGACATGCTCGAGCGAAGTGAAGAAACTACACTGCGAGGTAATATGTATGGTTGCCCCATTATCAAAATACCAAACATCTGAGTCTACTGTAGGCATACACTACTCATGAAAAGATGGGTCAAAATTGCAAACAATAGTAAACACCCATTCTTCATTCTACACAAGATTAGAAGACTCTTTTTTCGGTGTAGAGGCCTCTACAACAACCATTTCAGACTCTTTCTTCTTTGCCTCTTTAGCAGCCACTTTTGGATAGCTCTTAATGACATGATCATTTGCTTTACACTATTTGCAAAACAATTTCTGCTTTTCTGATTTCTTCTCATCTTTGTCTTCCTTCTTTGAATGTGCAACATTTGTAGATTTCTGCTTACTAGTAGATAAGCTCCATTTACCTTTGCCCTTTTGACTAGCCAAGAAATCTTGATCTGCAACACGCATAATACACCTGTTCTACCTAGATTGATCTTCCTGCAGCATAACAAAAATTAGCTCTTCAAATGTTAAGGCATTTGGATTGCCTTTCATCACCAAACAAAGAGTAGAAGCAAAACTCTAATATGATTCGAGAAGACCATTCATAACGGTGAGCACAAGTGAACTGTCAGGAATGCTCAACAAAAATCATGTGATATCAACAGAAATCAAATGCTCCTTCAAATCCTTGATCTTTGTTAGAAGACTGTCCATAGAATCACCTTCATCCATATGCTCACTCTCCAACTATTTTCGAAGGTAAGCAACTCAAGCCTCATTCCTAGCCTGGTACAATGTGGTAAGAGTATCCCAAGCATCCTTAGTTGTTTTGCAAGAGCGAATGTGAGGAATAATGGCACATTTGATAGACAACACTATCGATGCATGTGCCTAAGCATCTCTACCATCCCAACAAATTTACTCTGTAGTAGGTGTAGCAAAAACTACAACACGAACAAGAACATGAAGAATATCATCATCTTCAACACTGTCTGCATCAGCTTCAGTACCTGTATTTGCAGGTGTAATAGGATGTTTTTCAACACCCTACACAATATTCCACAATCCTTTTGTGACCAATACATGATGCATCATATAAGCCCACAATGGGTAATTCATATCATCCAACTTATCCTCAATAGCCAACATACAAAATACATCACTACTTTCAGCCATGGCCACTAACTAAAATACCCTGTTGCAAACAAATGACTGTATCTGAAAAAGTTGAACAGAACTACCCTCACGCGTTCTGCTAAACCTGTGGCACACTTCAAGATGCTTATACTAGCAAACCGCAACTTGTATATATCTTTGGCACAAAAAGACAAAACAGCCTGCACAAGCACTACAATAGTGCATTCGGAGGCCAAAGCAAGCTCAGAATATGCTCAACAAATTTTGTGCAATTCTCAGACTATGACCGGAGGGGTGTCAACGATGCCCTAGATGAAGTGGCAACCTACTCTAATACCAATTGTTGGAGTTCGAGGTCTACGAACAACAAAAGGATGAAGAAGAAGCTTGGGGCGCAACACACAATACAGAATGTATTACCACTAGAAGGTACAAAGATAAGTAACCCATTAGGGCTATAGGCATATATACAAGCCAGGGGAAAAAACGTCCTAAAGAGAGAAGAAAGTGCTCCGATGGCCCTAGTGTGTTCACACACATCACTACCTAAATATATCAAAGACAAAGAGAGAGAAGATTTTGATGAACATGAAAATAAAAAAGAAGTAAAGGAGAGGCTAGCGTAGAGAATTGTATCCTTGGGAAGCCTCAAGGGGCAGAGAGATAAATCTCAAACCATAAAATGTAGTTGAGAAGAGGTTGCACACAGATGCACAATTATAACAGCAAAAGTTCATTGGTTATAGAAACCATAATATGCCTTTTTACAAAAACAGAGATATGATTTTAGCCAGTAGAACAAGGGATTAAGTATAGACTGATGTTTCTATTATGTAAGCTTTCATACATTAATCTGAAAAACATACTACAAAACATCATGCATTCGTATTCCCCCATGCACTAGTTGGTTCATATACAAATTCAAATTTTAAGTGTAATGCATGACCATCAAATTTAGACTTCATTCTTTATGGTGCATTGTTGTATGTTTCTCTTCAGTGTGTGCAACATTATCTAGTATGTATCTATGTGTTTATGTGCATGTATCATGCATATGTTGTGTGTATGTTAGACATGTTTCTATATATCTATGTGTAAACATATGCATATGTGTATGTATGCATGTGCACGTGTTGGACGTTTATTCACATGTATATCTACGTCTCTCTCTCATATGTTAAGCGTGCTATTGATGTATTTTTGATCATTGTTGTGTATGTTGATGACATGCTACTCACTGGTCCTCATCAGAAGCATATTGTTGATTTTAAGGCTGATTTTCATGCCTAGCTGCATCATTATTTGGGCATTCAATTTATGCATTTTGATGGTGGAATGGCTTTGTGTAAAACAAAATATGTTGACAATTACTGTAGCATTTTGGCCTTGAAGACTGTAAACCTATTGCCACTCCTATGGAGACAGGTTTACGATTGAGTCTTCATGATGTTGCAGATGCATTTGATGTTGTTCTCTATCAGCGAGCTGTTGGATGCTTGATTTACTATTGTAGAGCTATGATGCGGTGAGAAGGCTTGAAGACTTTCGAAATACTTAATTTTTCCATAAGTTCCTTCATAAGAACTCTCTCTTACTTCTTTTTATGAGAAAACCCATAAAACCTCAACCTTACCCTTCTTTTTTGTAAAAGGCTTATTTTTTAGTTCTTCCCTTATTTTGGAATTGAGAGCTCTCTTTGGGATACGTACAAGAGCTCTCTTTCTCTCTCTAAGAAGATTCTCTTTTTTATTTTCTCAACTACCTACCTTTTTTAGAATATCTCTAGTTAAAGAAGCCTTTCACCACTTGTATTCAACGGATCCCTCTCCTCTCTTATATAAGGAGAAGCTCATTTTGTAAAAGGGAGGTCCCTTGGCCATGGCCTTGGCCTCCATGCTAATGGGAAGAAGGTTCATTTGGCTTCCATATTTCTCCTTGTGTGTTTGGCAATGATCCATGTTTGTAGGTTTGGCACTTGGGGTTGCCTTGTGTGTGAGTATTGTCCTCCCTTGCTCCTTTTGACATTGGCCATGGTGCCATTGTTGGTGGACGTGGGTGTGTGTTTTGCTTGCATTTCTTGCAACCATTCTTGGAAGAGCCTCTCACTTCCATGTGAGACGGTTTGGGTTGGTTACTCCGCATACTTCAACATAATTTTGGCACCATTGTCAGGGATGATCAACCTTCAACCGTTAGGTTTCTTTCAAGCCTGCCATGCCTACACTTGATGGATACACCTCACGCTTGGATTGAGTTGTGGATCCATGTGGCCTTTGGTTGGCCAAGGGTACCTCTCATTTGTTAATTTTTTGAGTAGATTAGTTAATTTCTTTTTTTGTTGCACAAAAACATCCCCTAATCCCCCTTTTCTCTCATTCTCTCATACGTACACAAAATTTCATACACACACATGCATCACCTTCTACTTCTGCCATTTTTTTTGTTTCTAATGTTGGTCTTGAAAAGCGGCATGGGAAGTACGTTGTTCTGTGACCCCTTCCCTCTCTTCATTTCTCAATAAAAAGAACACAACAAAAATTTGAAGATTTTAGTTGACTAATAATGTAATATGTTCTACGAATTCCTCTCTCTTATATCCGTTTGAAACCCCACATGCTTATGCATTAGTTGGATGGGTTCATTCCCTCTCTCGAAGATTGTGAGAAAAAGCGCCAAGGTGGCATAGGTGAATTTAGCGGGGAGTTAATGCTCCATGCCGTGATGGAGGCCCTGCCAATTGTTGATGGAGGGCAGATGCATTAATGCAGCCTCTCTCTCAGGTCTTGTACATTCTGACGAGACTCCTGTGAGTTTAAGTGGGGGAGAGCCTTCCCCTCTCTCTCTCTCTTTGCGGCCCTGATAATCAATGCATGGATGATGGGAGTCTTCATTTGGGACTCGGGGAGGGAAAGGTTAATCCTCTTCCCTCTCTCATCCCCTTTGTTTCATGGGGATACAAATCGCTGACGACTTCTTCCTCACCCATCAACTTCCATAGCTTCTACACAGGTGTAGTTTGGCGGAGTCGGGTTTCTTGGTTATCTCTCGGCTTTTTGCTTTGCAAGATCTGGTGTCCCACTTGCTCCTCTGCACATTTGCTTATGTGTGCAAGGGTTGGAGCTCTGTCGGAGAAAAAATCTTACTCCGCTGATCGAGCCAAGTTTTGCGAGCTCTCTCACTCGGTTACATGCACTATGGCATGAATTTTTTTCCCCTCAGTAGGGTTGAGACATCTCATGCAACTCATTGACTTCAAAGATGACTATGCTTGGGGTAAACGATTCCCCTTGTCCTTCTCTACTGTAAGATTAAGCTCGGCTTAATCTCTCTTTTGACCCGGAGCAACATTCCGGTTGCGTGGGTGCTCCCTCTATTCAAGTTGCCCGCTATGCTCCATCATGGTTGAAGCTTTATTGTCTGCTCACCTTAGTCATATGTTGAAGCTTCATGCCCACCATTATATCTATTGTGGTTGGTTTCTAATTGCTCCATTCTCCTAAGCACGGGGTTTATCTGCTCTTCCCAAGCCCTCATATGCTTTCTCTCTCTCTCTCTGAGGTTGAGGGTTGCACTGTGTCGAGTAAAAAAATCAAATCTGTGCATTGAAGTTTTCTTCTCTTTATTATGAGATTTTCTCTACATTGATAGTTTTCATGTGTTTGTATGGCTAATTGTCGTGAGGCGGGTATGCTCTTCCACAGTCTTGTGTTATATCCCATTTGTACCAATGTTGCTATGGGTTGAAGCATTGTCGATTTTCTTGAAAGCACATTGCTATTGTTTTTGGACATTTTGTGTGTATCGGTGCATTCACAAGAGAGGGGGAGGATTGCCATTGACCTTAGCTGAAGTGTGGGTAGTAATCATCCATTGAGGATCTCAAAAAGCTTGAAGACAGATTCGCTGTGCTTGATAAATGTAATAAGGATGACTCTTCTACTCTATTGCTCGACTCATGTATGCAAATGTTGTCATGTGCATTCGGCTATCACATGTGTTAGGAGTTATGTCTTCCAGGTTTGAAGGTCATGGATTCTTGTGTGTAATTTTGTCGGTGGACTTGTTTTGCGATTACCCCTCAAGGGGAATGCTGTTCAAACAAACTACATCTAGCGCGCCAACACATTATTTGTATTGGGATGGAAATTCTCACTTGAAACAGTCACGTCCATGCTATTCTTTTCCAAGTAATAAGCATACTTAGCCCAAAGGTATCTTGTTTGGGGCTCGAAATTAGGATGATTGGAGAATGCTTATTATGGTTAGTTCCTCTCATGTAGTGCGCACCTCCGATTTCTATGCATGCATTGAAGTTTGGTTGTCCTTCTCTCATATATGTATAACAGGTTTGAAGATATCATGGTTCCTGGAAGTTTGGTGGTTGGGTTTGTGTGACTGCCCCATCAGGGGTATTGTGTCCACATTCCCCACTAATGGGAGCCTAGTGGATTTGAGAGAAACCTTCCTCCGGCCTTCATATTTTGCCTTTGACTTCCTTTAATTATGCTCGGCACACTGTTACCATACAGATTTGGATACACATGCCCGATAATGTTATCTATTCTCCATTGGGACCTTCCCAAAGCAGGGACCCATGACTCCATTGCATAATGAAGATCAAAGTCTCTTGATTCAGAACTTTGAAGTGGCATACTTCGAACTTTGGCTATGCAAACCCTATTGAGTTCCACATGTCTACATATTTAACGAAGGGCATGGAGTTACAGTTGCCACCACATGGGATTGACTAAGGGAGAGATCCTCTATGTGTTTCGTGACTTGGGTTCAAATAGTTCCTATTTATCCCTATGTTAACCTTATGTGATAAGGTGCAATAAATTCCTTGGTGTCCCATAAGCAATGTTGGTTGTCTTCTCACCATGTGAGCGCATTATGAATTTGAATGATGCAAAAATTCATGATTTATTATTAACATGGAGCTTGAGCTCTTTTATTGCAGGAAACTAAGCTTGTATTACTGTGGTTGGGGAATTCTTGTGACATCTCCTATGGGATTGCATCACAGCTTCACCACCACAATCAGGAGGCAATGTAATAAATGGAACTTCTATACAAAGGTCCATATGTTTGATGGACTTCATGCACTAATGACTTGATGAGTGTCTCATAATGGTTCGTGCTCAACTTTCCTTGAGCTTATTTAGTCTGAACTATGTGTTTGGACAAGGTACCTTCCTCCATACCTCCACCATCATTTGGTGCTTGTGATAGTGATTGTTGTGCTCTGAAATTCATGTTTTGCAAGTCCTAGTATTGATATTTGGAAGAATTTTTTATGTCCATTTCAAATCCAGAAGGCTAACGGTGGTGGGCCAGTATTTATGTTGCCTGAGTATTGTGACTAACCCATGGGGGGATACTGTTCGAAACTCCACTTAGAATGTCGAAGGAATTTATTTTAATGGTGGATAAATATCTACATTTTATGAATACATGAGGAATGATAAAGGTGGGAGCTCTTTGGGAAGCACACACCACACTCCCTTGTGGTCTTTGAAGGTTGTGGATTCTTGGTTTTATGACTGCCCCGCCTAGTGGGATCCTATCCATGCCTCACCACAATGAAGAAGTCTTCCTCTATTCCCTTTCATCCTGCAAAACTATGGATAACCTGATTGAATGGATAAGTATTGTTTGAAAAACTCAAAATGCTAACTTTTGTGCTTCTTCATAGATTCTTTTGTGCACGTATATTTTTGGAAATGCGTAATTGTATAGATCTTGTGTTTTTTCACATAGTTTTTTGTCAGTTAAAGGACTTCAGACCTCCACATGGGAACAATATGGTGGGGTGCATGTGGCTTGATGGCGGTGGGAGTACCAACTATCCCCATGTTTTTGCAATATCAAAACTCATGTATTTTGGGGCAATGATAGTCTCTATTAGTTGCTTCTCTTCCCATAACTATCTAATGTTTTAGCACACAACCTCCTCAAAATATTATACAGCTTACATGCGTGTGCATATTGTACAAAAGCAAGAAGCAGAGGCTATTGCACACTCTTAATGCACTGAAAATACAAGTATTCTATACTTAACAATGCAATGTGTCACAACTGCTTTATAGTACATTGATTGATTGTGGCATGGCTATGATGTGAGAGATATAAGGCTATTATTATTAATGGGCTCCTTGAAGCTATTTTTTCTTGGATTGTTGGGCATGATCTTCATATTCGAGCTCCATTAAAATTTTGCAACTACCCTTTATGGGATTGTGTCAAAAATCTAACATACATGCTAGGGTTGGTAGACACACCATGGGAGGACAGATCTTCATGAGGACCTATCACTAATAGAGCAGAGTCTTGTAGGACTTATGCTCCCTGGAGTGGAAACTGAAGTTGGAATACATGTTTATTGACTGCATTTTTTCAAATAAAGTCTACTTGCTTTTGTATGTGTTTATTTCAGGTTTGGATGCTCCCTGTGAAGGCTTTTCCAGTCTTACAAAGGGCTACATAGAACATGTATGTGGGGTTGACTGCCCCCCCAAGGGGATTCTGTCACTCTGCATTGAAGACTTGAAGACTTGAATCTTGCAGACTTGAAGACTTGCTTACTTGAAGAGTTTGAAGACTCAACACGACCTCGATTAGCTATGTATGGTCCTTTTTCTTAGCTTTGTTGAGGATGACAAAGCCTAGGAGGGGGAGAGTGTTGCACAACTATGATGCAGTGAGAAGGCTTGAAGACTTTCGAAGGAGTACTTAATTTTCCCATAAGTTCCTTCATAGGAACTCTCTCTTACTTCTTTTTGTGAGAAAACCCATAAAAACTCAACCTTACCCGTGTTTTTTGTAAAAGGCTTCTTTTTTAGTTTTTGCCTTATTTTAGAATTGAGAGCTCTCTTTTGGATATGTACAAGAGCTCTCTCTCTCTCTCTAAGAAGATTCTCTTTTTTATTTTCCCAACTACTTACCTTTTTAGAATATCTCTAGTTAATGAAGCCTTTGGCCACTTGTATTCAACGGATCCCTCTACTCTCTTATATAAGGAGAAGCTCATTTTGTAAAAGGGAGGTCCCTTGGCCATGGCCTTGGCCTCCATGCTAATGGAAAGAAGGTTCATTTGGCTTCCATAATTCTCCTTGTGTGTTTGGCTATGTGTGGGTTTGGCACTTGGGGTTGTCTTGTGTGTGAGAATTGCCCTCTCTTGCTCCTTTTGACGTTGGCCATGGTGCCATTGTTCGTGGACGTGGGTGTGTGTGTTGCTTGCACTTCTTGAAACCCCTCTTGGAAGAGCCTCTCACTTCCATGTGAGGCGGTTTGGGTTGTTTACTACCCATACTTCAACATTTACTTATGCATTACTCAGCCATATATTTAGTTTTTTATCTCATAAATGAGCAGTTTTATGCATTGCCCATGAGTCAAGCATTGGTAGGCAATTAAGCATATCTTTCGCTTCTTGAGTGACACCCGGCTACTTGAATTGTTTTATCCCAAGGGGGATCATTACTTCCATATTTACATTGTTTTTCTGACTCTGACTAGGCTGGTTGCTATGACACTCATGTGTCCACTAGTGGTTTTTACTTCATGCTTGGTAGCTCATGCATATCTTGGCTGAGCAAGAAGCACCCTACTATGGCCACTTCTAGTTGTGAGGATGAGTATAGGACAACTTTCATAACGACTATTGAGTGTGTGTGGCTCAGACACCTTATGGCTAATTTGGGTGTTGCTCACTCTTCTGCCACCATCATCTTCACTGACATTCATAGTGCATTGGCAGTTGCAAGGAACCTTGTGTTCCATGCTCGCACTAAGCACATTGAGGTGCATTATCATTATGTCTACTTGAGAGATCAGCTTGGCATATGTACTGACGTAGGAGAACATTGTAGCCCTTTTCATGAAGGCTCTACCTAGGGAGAAGTTTGAAGCTTTTCGCAAAGCTTTAGGCTTACTTCCTTTTGTGGATTGATTCCACATAGCTTGTCACTTCCTTATACATGAGTGCCAGCTCCTTATTCAGCGCATCACTCCCAGGCAGGATTTGTTGATATATTTAGGTGGTGATGTGTGTGAACACACCAGGACTATTGGGGCACTTTTTTCCCTATTTAGGAGGTTTTTTTCCCCTACTTATATATATGCATATTGTTGGAGCAAGTCTATGACAAGCCTAAGTATTGGCTTGAGTCCCACAAAGTCATAGAAGAAGCCTTAAAATGAAGACAATGTAAAGTTCACTTGTGAACTACCTCTTGTAACTTTTGAAGAGTTTACTTAATGTAAAAGTGAGAGAATCTTAAGTGGTTGAGTCCACTTGATCAAAAAGAGAAAGAGGAGCCACAAATTCGTGATTTGTGGTGGTAGGTAGAGAATCAAATCAATCACTAATTGATTGGAGAGTGATTGAGGGGAGTTAGCCTCCCAAGCTCAACTATAAATAGATGATAGCTTTAGTCGTGGTTACAGAGACCTATGTGAAGACCTCCAAGAGCCGAGCTTTATGCCATATCAAGGTGTGATTCCAAGGCACACATATGTATCAGTAAGTCAATTGTATTGCACAAGCAATATACTTTCATTTTCATGATCATTTGAGTTCATATTTCCATGCTCTTGTGAAGTGTACTACTCACTGCCATATCTCTCAGTTTTCTCAGTCAGATTGCAGAGATGGTTTCTCTAAGCTTGGTGCATCATTTTCAGTGATTTTACTTGGTAAAGTTAGCTCTATAAGTCTACTATATGATCATCAATTTTCAGTTCATTTGGGTATTGCAATCTTCAGTTATGTTCAATTGAAGTCAACCTTGTCTGTCATTTTCACTTCTCTGTCAGGTACCCGACTTTTGTACTCATCTTGTCAGAGCGGTTTCTCAGTGTCTACTTATCCAAATTCAATGATAAGCATACAAATTTTCATAATCATTGGATTCTTAAATCGGGAGTTATGTGCATTTTTCTTCTCACTGGTCTCAAACTGTAGCAGCCCGTGAAAATCGGGATGATATCATCAGTTGCTAAACATCATTCTCAGTGTGTGGTTCATTATTTTTTATGCGATTACTCTTGAAAGTTAGCTCTTTAAGTTAACTAGACTTCCCCAAGAGGAATTAAGCCAATTGCTGTTGTGCTCAGAGAATTATGCAAAACACTGGACAGGTGTATGAACCAAGAATAGCAAGTTCTTCACCTCTGAGCTAACTCCAACTTATGTGTTTTGATCTATCTTTTTGTGAGTGATCTTCCAAGGTACATAGGGTGTCTAATACATCCATTGGAAAGCTAAAAGGGCCCACCACATACTCATGAAGTTCATTTGGCTAGTGTAGATCAAGGATTTTGCAACACCTCTTCATCTTCAAGCACATACCTATCCATCTCTTCACACATATTGCCCTAACACATTACTTATCTTTGTACATTCTAGTGGTAATACATTCAGTATTGTGTGTTGTGCTCCAAGCTTCTGATTTGCTTCGCTTCAGAACAGCAGCAGGTACTCCTTCAGTTTGATGTATAGTGCCCTTGAAACCTACCTCTCAGAATATCGACTTCAGCCACCCTCCTTAGCCACCACATTCTTCCCCTTCTTCTACTAATGTCCCTTGCACACTTGCATCCTTAGCCGATGAGAATTCCAGTCAATGCTAGTCATCTGAAAAACTGGATGATTCATGTATTCTTGTTGCTCCTCCACTCGGCCACTTGACTCCTCCGTATAGTCTTCTAATTGCTTCCCAACAACATCTGCTCCTCTATTCTTCTTCGATCCTTGTGTGTGCTCCAGCCCCTGTCTACATCGTGGAGTACAATGCTCCCTGCACAATAGAATATGGATGAAGTTTTCCTCTAGAACTTAACATTGCCTTCCTGTCATCGGTTCATAATTCCATTGCACCCATTAAATCAGGTAATTGACATCTTGAAAAGATTGACTCCCCTTTTCCTCGTTCAGCGCACTCCTCTCCCTACTATTAGTGGCAGCATATGTGAACTTGGATTTACATCAGAAGACGGGAACACATTGTGACCATTAAGCCAATGTTTATAAGAGTCTAGCCTATCATAGCTTTCTACTCCAAAGAAAACTAGAAAATGCCACAACTCCTCCCCATTCGGATAGAACGGTGGCCTCCTTCCCTTCCTTGCCTCTGCTCACCTCCCTGTGCTACAAATGTCGTGCACAAAGAAAAATTCCCTAGCTCCGGTGTATCCCCAGCAAGACAAATAGAAGGAATGACGTTTGCCGCTGCTATGGATTCCCTGATTCCTCAGCCACTGAGTAACTGAAGGTGCGGAATACAACCGTGACAACATCCACCAATTTTCCGCACCTCTTCTCAGCCACAACAGCACAGCGGGGTAGCTTTTCCTTCCTCCCAGTCACACAAGTACTGAAGAACTTTCCTTCCCCTCCTCAGCCCCCATTGTTATTGTTCTTGCGTGCCTCCCATGGCTCGAGAGAGACAACAACGAATACCCTCCAGTTCAGTCCAGGACCTACTTCAACACCACCGCTCTCCCATTTCCTTCCCCAAGTGTGCGTGCAATTAGGGGTATGTCCCCCCCTTTTTTCCGTGTCCATCAGAGCCAAATCCCCCTTGTACCTGCATATCTCTACGAAAAACAAGGGAATTAACCCCCAATCGTGTGTACTAATAGGCGTCTTGTCATCTGACATGTCAAGGGGCAGGCAATCAGTGCCCATACCCCCACTTTCAATACCCGTGTGTAATTCTTCATCCTCTTTTTTGGTACCTATGATATCAGTCCAAGCATTGCCCACAACCATATTCTCTTCAAGCAAATCCTACAAAAAGTCTTCCATTTTCATATGGTCCCTCATTTGGACAAGTTCCCTCAGTTGCGATTGCTCAAACATTTGAACACCAGCTCAAAATAACTATGCTCTAAGTATCCTGCAATCAAATCTGTCTGTGAGCCAACGCTTCTTCCATTCAACATGTCGAATGGAAGAAGCAAGAATGGGAGATAGTCTTTATTGTGTAGAACGGATGTTATATTATAGGTAATTTGTAGGCAGAATTGGGGTGCCATCAGGAAGGTTGAGCAAGAATGGGAGATAGTCTCCAAATTGAAAAGTTGGATAGAGAGAACTATCCAGCTTGGTCTATGAGAATGGAAGCTCATCTTATGAGCAAAGATTTGATAGCATACATTACAGGTGAAGAAGAGAAGCCTCAGTTCAGAGATCCTAGTGTTCCAACTAGGGAAGAATTGTCAGATCTAAAGAATTGGATGAAGAAGGATGCTCAAGCAAGGAGCATAATTTACATGGCAGTCAATGACTATTTGCTTCCTCACATTAGAGGACTTGAAAGTGCAAGTGACATTTGGAATGCTTTGGAAGAGCATTTCCAAAACACAACCAAATCAAGGAAGGCTTCACTATGGGCAGAATTTACTACTTTCAAGAAAAAGGCCTCACAATCAATCTCTGATTATGTGACAAAGATGAAGGGCATTGCAGATTCTCTAGGTGCAGTGGATGAAGATATTGAAGAAGATAAATTGGTAAGACAAATTCTCACAGGGCTAAGAGGAGATGAGAAGTGGAAGCCTTTTATTTTGTCTACAGAACTTTCATTAGATCACTTTACTCCTGATTTGAATCAATTGTTAGGTCATATGCTAACTTTTGAGAATGATATCAAAGGAGATGTTGATAAGAGTGCAGGTCATGCAATGTACTCTAAAGACAAGAAGAAAGCTAACAAAGGAAAGCAACAATCAGGTGAAGAAGAAGGTACTTCAAACCAAGCAAATTTCATAAGAGGAAAAGGAAATGGCAGAAGTAGAGGAAGAGGCAGAAACAACAAAGATAATGCAAGAGCTTGTTGGATATGTGGTAAGACCAATCATTTATCTCATGATTGTTGGCACAATAATCAGAACAATGGTAATTATCAGAACTTTAATCAAAGAGCAAGAGGTGGTAGATTTCAGAGAGGAAACTTCAGAGGTAGAGGTGGTAGGAATTCTTTTGGAAGAGGTGGAGGAAGAAGCTTCCAAAATCAATCCTATAATAACACCTACTACAACTATGCATCAGACCAGAAGGAGGATTCGACTCTCATTATGAATGCAACATGTGAAACCTCACATGAGGACATGAGAGTGTTCTATATTGATTCAGGATGTAGTAATCATTTAAGTGGAAATATTGCTTTGATGACTGATCTAGATCATAATGCAATTAACCATACAGTTCAAACAGGTGATAATACAAAGCATAAGGTAAAGTCAATCGGTTCAGTCAAAGCTAAAGATGGGAGCACTCTTCTGAGTAAGGTTCTTTATGTTCCCACAATTCCAAAGAATTTGATCAGTGTAGGTCAAATTGTGGAAAAAGGATATGAGGTAAGGTTTACCAATGATGGAGTCTATGTTGAAGACCCTAGTCAAGGGTATAAACAGGTTGTTATAGGAAAGAAAGAAGGGAGGCTCTTCACATTGAAGGTACAAGGAAATGTTGGACATGCTATGTTCACATATGGAGAGCAGAAGGTATCTCAATTGGATCTTTTGACTTGGACACTTCAATGAAAGAGGTATTAAAGAAATGATTAACAATGGTTCAGTGTTTGGGTTGCCTAACATCGCAGGTCAACACATGACATACAGATGTGAGGCATGTCAATTAGGTAAGGCTCATAAGCAATCCTATTCCAAGCATGGGTTTATGTATTCAGAAAGACTTGAATTGGTGCATACAGATGTGTGGGGTCCTTCGAAGGACTTTAGTATAAATGGTTCAAGATATTATGTCATATATGTTGATGATGCTACCAGATGGATCACAATTTATGTGATTAAAGAAAAGTCAGAAGTGTTTAATACATTTAAACACTATCATGCATATGCAGAAAGGATTACAGGTCAAAAATTGAAGAGACTAAGGTCAGATGGAGGGGGAGAGTATTTTTCAAATGAATTCAATGATTACTTGTGGAATGCAGGTATAAAGAGAGAAGTTACTTGCAGGTACTCTCCTCAACAAAATGGGGTAGCAGAAAGAAGAAATAGGACTCTTGTTGAGTTTGCAAGGTCCATGATGAAAGAGAAGAATTGCCCAAATTATTTGTGGGCAGAGGCTGTTAATACAGCTACTTATTTGGTCAACAGATTGCCTTGTAAAGCTTTGCAAGGTATGACACCATATGAAGCTTGGTGGGGTAAAAGACCTACCTTGGATCATTGCAGAATATTTGGATGTTTGGCATATGCATATGTGCCATCTCAATTGAGGCATAAGTTGGAGCCTAAGGCAGAAAAGTATGTATTCATTGGTTATGATGATAAGCAAATGGGATACAGGTTGTGGAGTCCATCCACAAAGCAATTTCTTGTATCCAAGGATGTTACATTTGATGAGCAAGGTACTTGGTATGCAGGTAAAAATAATGTACATGCAGATGTTGAAGAAGTAGTGGATCAAAGGAAAGGTAAAGCAAAGATTCAATTACTTGATGAAAATGAGAATAATGAAGTACAGGTTGAAGTTGAAGAGAGGCCAAGGTTTGATCCAGAATGTGATGAACCAGAGACTTCAAAAAGTGCAGAAGTTAGGAGGTCATCTAGGCACAAATGGCAACCTACAAGGTATAGCTATGACACCTCATTCTTGACTACTAAAGATTATGCTTATTTGGTAAAAGCAGATGAAGATCCATCTACATATGATGAAGCCAAAGGCAAAAGAAATTGGGAAGAAGCCATGCAAGAGGAGTATGATGCATTGATAGAGAATCAGACTTGGGATCTGGTTCCTAAACCTAATAGCCAGAAAATTATTGGATGTAAGTGGGTTTATAAAACAAAAAGATTTGCAGATGGAAGTGTGTCTAGGTACAAAGCTAGACTTGTTGTGAAAGGGTATGCACAGACATATGGAGTGGACTATGATGAGACCTATAGTCCTATGGCAAAAATGACAACCATCAGAACTCTCATAGCAATTGCTGCTTGCAAAGGTTGGAAGTTATCTCAATTAGATGTTAAAAATGCTTTTTTGAATGGTTACATTTCAGATGAAGTATACATGGAGCAACCAGATGGGTTCAAAGATCAAGTGAATCCAAATTATGTGTGTAAGCTCAAGAGAGCTTTGTATGGATTAAAGCAGGCCCCAAGGGCATGGAATTATAGGCTTGTAAAATTCTTGAAGGATCTTGGATTTCAAGCATCAAAGGCAGATAGTAGCTTGCTAGTCAAAGCAAGTGAAGATGGGTTCATTTATGTTTGTATTTATGTTGATGACATAATACTTACAGGAACAGATGATAAAGGAATACAAATGATCAAGAAGCAGATGGAGAAAGAGTTCAAAATCAGTGATTTGGGGAACTTATCATTCTTCTTGGGAATGGAGATTTCTTATACTCAACATGGAGTATATGTGACCCAAGAAAGGTATCTTAAAAATTTGCTAACCAAATTTAAAATGGAAGATTGCAGGGTTGCACCTACACCATTGGAAGTGAACCATAAATTGTCTAGATTTGGAGGAGAAGAATTCAGAGACATGAAGCTCTATCAAAGTTTGGTTGGTAGCTTGATTTATGCTACATTGACAAGGCCTGATTTTTCATATGCAGTTGGTGTGCTTTCACAATTCATGCATTGTCCTAGAAAGGAACATTGGATTGTAGGACAAAGAGTACTTAGGTACATCAAAGGTACACTCAAAGAAGGGTTGTACTATGGATTTACTTCTGATACAAGAGTGAAGATATATAGTGATGCAGATTGGGCAGGTAATGTGGATGATAGAAGATCAACACATGGATATTTGTGCTATGTAGGAGACAAATTGATTTCATGGTGTTCTAAGAAGCAACATACAGTTGCTTTATCATCTACAGAAGCAGAATACAAAGGTATGGTGGAAGCTGCAAAGGAGGTAATATGGCTAAAGACACTTATGAAGAGCTTTGATGTTGTTCAGAGTATTCCTATAATTTGTGGAGATAATATGAGCTCTCTATACTTGGCAGCTAATCCTGTGTTTCATGCTAGAACTAAGCATATTGAAATACAATATCATTTTCTGAGAGAGAAGGTCATTGATAAGGAGATTGAAGTCATACACACTCCTACAAAAGATCAACTTGCAGATATGATGACAAAAAGTTTAGATGGACCAAAGTTACAGAAGTTCAAAGACATGGCAGGAATAAAAAGGTTGCAGATAATCACAATTGATGATTGAGGGGGAGCTGTTGGATCAAGACAATCAACAAATTGTGATTATACAAAGGGCAGAAGTAAATACATGAAGAGAAGATTGAAGATCAATGTCAAGAATTAAAGGAAAGAATTAGATAGTAAAGTCCTTTAATCAAATGTATATTAGTTCTTTGAGATACTTCAATATACTTGAAGTAGTTACGAGTTAGGACTTGTATATATATTAAAGTACATGTTTGTAGTAGTATGAGACATAGAGAAGAGAGTTGAGATGAGTTAGTTGATGTACATTGTACAAATCAACCATCAGATGTATGAAGAAAATAGATAAGTGAAAAGTTCAGAAATGGCGCGTCGATCTTCTCTCCCATTCTCCTTCTGTGTTTAATCTTTTGAGAAATCCTTTTGCACGTATCTAAGTCAATAGTTAATCTATCTATGACTAGAATTTGAGAGGCTAATTGCAATCAGGTTGAGAGAATTTAGTTTAGGAACATTCATATGTGAAGATGTTCTGAGAGTCGTAAAAATTGGTGCAGATTTCATGTTCAGAGAAATGAACATTGCTCAGTGCACAGTGTAAAGTTTTACACAAGTGAGGGCTCAAAATCTAAGTTGGAAGGTAAGCCATCTATGGCTAAAAGATCTTGATCAAACGGCATTTATTTTGGGAGAACCAGTGTTAAGAAATTACAGGTGTCAAAGTCGCCATTGCAAAGAAGCTGCTTCAGACATAGGTAAAGTGTTTCACACATTTCTCACAATATGCTCAATCATTTTGAGGAATTTAACTTGGATTAGTTGCGCAACCTTAAGGCAAAGCATTGTGCAAAGTTTTATTAAAAACTTTACAAGATTGATTAGTCAATGAGTGATTAATCTACAACAGATTTTTCAGGAAGTTTCAGTTTTCAACAGTTAGACAAAATTCTGATAATTTGGTGATTGTTTTCTAAATTAAGTGGAGTCAGAAGTTGTTCTTGATATAGAGGAGTTCTAAATTCAAGTACAACTTGTTCTTTTGGAGATTAACACTCTCCATCAATACTTGCAACCACACTAAATCAACATCCATTAGTCATAAAAATCAGTCACTTTACTTACCAACTTTGTATGCCGTTTTGCATCTTCACTGCCATGTCCACCTACAAACTCATCAAAACATGTTAGACCACCTTTTTCATCAACCATAATGTCAGAATGGAAAGAACACACACACACACATCACTCACACCACACATGCAAGCTCGTCACACCCCATATGCATACAAGCAGAAGACATCTCCACATTCCCTCTCATCACTCTTCTCGACTGTTCATTCAACATGTCACGAATCTCTATTACACATGCATACTCCACACACTTTCTACAGACACCATCAAAAACCATTCCCCAGTTCTGTTTTTGATACTCTTCCCGGTCACACGATCATTTTTTTGATTCCTTTTTCTCATCTCTAACTGAATTCTCTCACTGATTTTTCATTCCCTTTCTACCTAGGGTTTTTACTACCTGCTTTCCTTTTCATCGACTCTTTGTTTTTTTTCACTTTTCAAGTAAATTCCAAGCTAGGTCACCACCACACCTCTTGAAAATGATGGACGTACGATAAAGACGTCTCAAGCCTAATGCGAGCTCACCTCGTCAAGACCACTCATCATCAATGCGATTCAAGACTTCCCAAGCAGTCGCACGGCCTAAGAGTCGAAATGAGCACCTCCCAAGAGTTTGCGGACGAACAGAGCAACTAGCACGCTTGGATCTCTCAAGTCCAAGTCTTCCACAGACACGTCGAAGCCAAAACCCTAGCCGAGCATAAGCTTCGATTTGACATGCCTCATCAGGAGTCCACACATTCCCAAATCCCCACAACATATGCACACATTTTCCCATCCGAGCATCATGCTCTCTCACCTCTCTTCTGTCCCCCCTCGAGCGAGGAATTTTTTTCTTTATTTTTTTCATTTTTTCCTATTTTTTTTCAATTTTACCATTTATTATGTGTTCACATATTTACTCACACTTGCCAGCCTACGTCGAAGCTGGATGCGACTCGTGGCCCTAACCACCCGGCTAGGTTTGTTCCATCCATCTACCAACCCAACGCAGCGTGCGACACACAGACGGCTAGCCCTATGTGAAACTGACATCGGTTCGTGGCTTTGACCACCCGGCCAAAGTGGGTCCACCTACCTATCAGCCCACATAGGTGCATAGCCACACACACATACACAAAACATCTAGTTTTTTCATTTTTTTTTTCATTCCCGCATTTCGAGCATTAGGAGACAAAAGAAAGGACCTTTTCCCAACCATCCTGATCATGACACACATACATATATCCCCCTGTGGACATCCCGATGAGACACCTCTCCTCTTTGCCGCTGCTCAAGCCAAAATCCGACCACTAATGCCATGGTCAACCCGTCCTCGCAAAACCCGCACATACTAATCACCTTGTCGACTTGAAACCTCAAAAAGTGTCACTTCAGTCCTAAGCATACAACAGACTTGATCCGCCCGTCCTCACATCTTTGACTCGCAATCCGCAAAGCAAACCCTAATCAAACTCAAGCCATCCTCACCGACATCCATTGCCTTGTCTATTCCTCTTTCACCTCCAACCTCTTGTTAAACGCGCTTTTGTCGTCAGAACGCGTTTAAGCTCTTTCCGGGTTCTTGGGAGTGGAAGGGGTCTGAATAATCAGAGGCACTATACTTGATTTTCCCAAATCAACTCACTCACATGACCTTTCGTTCAAAACAACTCTGCTAATCCAACTTTCTAACAAACTCTGGCTCGTTCCTTTACAGAATGACTATTCGTATTCCAATCAATAGATCTCAGTACACAACGCCAGGATAAACATTACCGCAACACAGACTTACAGTAAACAACTTACAAATCAGTGATTCAATACTTCACTTAATGTAAACATTACCGTAACCCAATCTTTACCGTACAAGTGCAGATAATCAAACAAAACAGAAAGACACAGCAGTACGCAGAATTCTCAAACACACACTACAGGAACTCCACAGAACGTCTCGCCCAGACAGACAGTCTGGCAATCTTCTGGTCGTCACCGAAAGTGTCTTTTCATTGCTTTATAAAAAGTTACAACTCATCGCAACGACCTTTCGGTTCGTGCGAAATATGAAAAGGAAAAGGTTTACAATTGCCAATTCGGCGGCTTACACTGGCACGCATGGTGGACTTGAACCCGCAGGTATACAAAATTCTATGGTTCATCTATTATACCCTGTAGATACATTGTTCTAGCTAACTTAAAAGTTCTGGCAATTTTCTTTTTTAATGAATCTAACATCTGTTTCAGGATTTCGGGTTCTACTAGTTGAGCATCAGTTCTTACTGAACTGGTTGCAATTACCTGGCTCATCAAAATTTCTGCTTGTGTTTGCAGAAAGGCTTCCTGTAAGTAAAAATCATTTGATAAAGCTGCATCCCGGTTCACTTTCATGTCTGCAATCTGTTTATCAACTCTAGATAGTCTTTCTGCTTGAGCACCCAGTTGGTTCTCTCTTCTTTCCAACTCTTGATTCTGAAATTGTATGGTCCGGTAATAAGCATCTCTTTCTCTTCTTATCCCTAGTATCTCCTTCTGTAGTTGAGCGACCAACATCATCTGGCTTTTAAGAGCAGCATTTGATTCAAATAGGTTTGTAGTTGCAAACTCTAGCTCCATATTGGTTTGCTTTAGTAAAGCCATCATTTCCTGTCCTTTTTGTACTGCTTCATCCAGTTGTGCTCTAGTCTCTTCTAACAAATTTCCCAGTGCTATGCGTGCATCCTCTTTATCTTTGACTAACTGTTTTAATTGCAGGATCTCTGCATTAGCAGCACATAACAAATCATCTTTTGCTTGAATCTCAGATAACGCTTCATCTTTCTGATTAATCAATGATTCCTGTTCGGTAATTTAGCCTGGAGCTGTAATATTTGTTTGTGCAGAGCATGATTTTCTACCTTTACTATATGTATTTCTTCCTGGAGTGGACTAATGTCTGCTTCAAGAATATCTACTTTATGCTGGAATTCATCTCTGAGATTATCAGTAATCTCCTTCATCTGTGCTGGTAGTTGCTGCGATAGATGAATCAACATCTGACCCATGGATGCGAGCTCAAAAATCATAGGAATTGAAGGAACCGGAAGAGGAGGACGTGGTTGAGATGAAGAGGTTAAAAGATGAGTGGAATCCGGTGGAGAGTAATTGAGTGAAGAGGATGAAGCGGTAGGTTTCTTAGGAGCAAGGGGTGGAACAGGAACAATGGGTGGAGGAATGGGTTGTAGAGTATTAGCTGCTTTGGTAAGTTGCTGCGTAGTCACTTTGGATTGGGCAAATATAGATTCTACTACCGTAATCAATTCCTGAAAAAGTTCTGCAATAATTACCTGCATATCTTCTTGCACCTCTTGTTTGGACTGCTGCTGAGATTCGTCCTTAGAAGATGTGACTTTAGAATCAGCAGAAACACTTTGATCATGTTGCTGGTTTGGAGATGATTGAGCTGATGAATCATGGTGCATTGATGTAGCTGTGTCGTGGAAAGTCTCTTCTTCATGTCCTTCTTCTTCATTGTTGTCTGCTTTATTTCCATCAGCAGATCCCTGCACTTGACTGTCAGACGAACTTATTCTGATGCATTTTCGGCGGAGGAGCTGGAAGATTTCTTCGTCATCTTCTTCGTCGTCTTCCAGTATCTAAGGAGATTCCTCATGATATAAAATTGGACCTCGTGGAGGTGGTTGTGCTGCTTGGATGGTCGGAAACAAAAAAGTGAGAATGTGTGGAAGACGTGATCGTGGAAGTTCTCCATTGTTAACCTGCTTTATGACCGAAACGCATTCACGGTGAATGCGCCGGAAAAAATAGGAAGCGAAATTGATAGGCTCTCGAGCAGCCATATCAATTATCGAATAGAATGGGTGAGATATCCCATATGTACGTTTCTGCAGGTTTAAGATGGCTACTAAAAATTGTAAGGCTATTCTTTCAGGCTCAGGGCGACAGAGTATAGCATACTCATTTGAAGAGTACCTAGGGAACAATTGAATCATGGTAGCAATTGGCAGATTTGGGCCATTCTCTCGACCTTTCGGAGAGAGTCGGAAAGCATCAGCAAAGGACTGTAGGGTGATTACTACCCGAGATGGTAAGGAAGTAATTGGCTAACTCTGCTCCGTAGCAGGTGTGGCAGCGATAGCAGCAATGATCTGGGCGTAAAACGGGTGACATTCCACTGAATGCCAAGGCAATTCAGCGAAATTGGACAACCCACGGATGCACAAGAACTCACCCACATCTATAGGGAGTCTGTCACAGAACACAGCGAAGTTGGATGTTAGAAGATGCATTTTTGGAAGCCTTTTTGAAGAAAAATAATTGTAAAATGATAGAAATTTGTAAAAATATTTATGCAATTGTTGTAAAAATAAGGAAGAGTCTTCCTTATATAGGATAGAATTTTATGTAATTTTTCTAGAATTTTTGGAAAGTCCTAGATAGCATATTTTTAGAATAATAGAGGAAAGGACCAAAATTCAAGTGTGAAAAGGGACACTTGAAAATATATATAAGCTAATTTCCTCTATTATGAGGGGGTTGGTTAATCATTTGTTTACATGCTATCCAAGTGAATAGACAAGGAGTTTTCTGCTGAAAATCGTGTTTTCTCCTTTTTATGTGGTTTCTTTGATTTGTGAGTCTTATTCTTGTGTATCCATGGAGATTTGTGAGCTTCTATTGTGTAAATCTGTTGAATGTGTATGAAGAGAGCTGAATACTGATGTGTTGAGTATTAAGTTGATGAAGAATGGTGCTGGAGATGAAAATCGTCTGTTTTCACAGAAGCACGATTGTCTTGTCTGTATGGTGCAGGTGATATTTTTTGATTTTGACTTCATAATTGTGTTCTGCTGATAAAATAGCATGTATTAGACACCAAGATTGTAGAAAATGGTGAAGATTTGCTCAAGATAATCCAAACCCTAGAAATTCCTCTTCATTTTCACTATTCTCAGAAATCCAGCCATTATTCTCTTATTTCTTGGATTCTATCATCTTGAAGGGGCTGTGCTCTCAAGAATACTTCCAGGATTGACAAAATAAAGATGTCTTGTTGATTCTTTATGCTAAATGATTGGAGAGGACAACTCCAAAGATCATTTAGCATAAAGAATCAACAAGACATCTTTATTTTGTCAATCCTGGAAGTATTCTTGAGACTACAGCCCCTTCAAGATGATAGAATCCAAGAAATAAGAGAATAATGGCTGGATTTCTGAGAATAGTGAAAATGAAGAGGAATTTCTAGGGTTTGGATTATCTTGAGCAAATCTTCACCATTTTCTACAATCTTGGTGTCTAATACATGCTATTTTATCAGCAGAACACAATTATGAAGTCAAAATAAAAAAATATCACCTGCACCATACACACGAGACAATCGCGATTCTGTGAAAACAGACGATTTTCATCTCTAGCACCATTCTTCATCAACTTATCACTCAACACATCAGTATTCAGCTCTCTTCATACACATTCAACAGATTTACAAAATAGAAGCTCACAAATCTCCATGGATACACAAGAATAAGACTCATAAATCAAAGAAACCACATAAAGAGGAGAAAACACGATTTTCAGCAGAAAACTCCTTCTCTATTCACTTGGATAGCATGTAAACAAATGATTAACCAACCCCCTCATAATAGAGGAAATTAGCTTATATATATTTTCAAGTGTCCCTTTTCACACTTGAATTTGGTCCTTTCCTCTATTATTCTAAAAATATGCTATCTAAGAGTTTCCAAAAATTCTAGAAAAATTACATAAGATTCTATCCTATATAAGGAAGACTCTTCCTTATTTTTACAACAATTGCATAAATATTTTTACAAATTTCTATCATTTTAGAATTATTTTTCTTCAAAAAGGCTTCCAAAAATGCATCTTCTAACATCCTTTCCCTCCTAAACCTTTTGGCTCCTGACAAAAGACTTCCCTGCTCTTCTGCACTGATCACTTTTCTTCACTTCTTCTTTCTTTGATATACTTGTGATAGCAAATCATGACTTTTCCTTTCTGTAATATTTAGATTATTGACCATTTCAAATAATGCCTTTCTCCACTGTACTGCAGCTTCTGGTTTTTCAATGACATCCTTTTTCAAGTATTCTGTATAGGCAGCTTCATATGCTGTGAGTCTGGACTTAGTAACAACTGACAGATTTCCAAAAATCTCTGATTCTCTTTCAAAAAACCCATAATCAAAGGCATCTTCAAAAATTTGTAAGTAATGACTGCCCAAAAATATCACTCTGCTGTAATATGCCATTAAGCAGATTCTATCAAGTGTTTTGCTCAAATCAAATAATAATGCATCTGTTGGAGAATTAAAGCCAATATAATTTAATGTTCTGATATCTGTGTCGGTATAGGTTTCTATACAGGCCAAAATTAATCTCATTATTCTGATAAGTAGAATGCATGCAGGGTCATTTACATCTTTGTATGTAGCTATTACGGACTCAGCAGTATTCACCATGTAACTCTTTGTAGGCCATGTGCCTGCCTTTGGACCTACTATTTTTGGGAAATTCAACCACTTAGGTGGAATTTGACCTTCTCTTCTTCTTTCCCAAAAAATTGTCCATTCTCTCCTTCTTGCCACTGGACAGTAAGCTAGATGGATTTTTAGATGAAGAGGTGCCTCCTTCCAAATTTTCCTACATTCTTTGTTGGCATCCAACCATTTGTTTCTCCACTTTGGATTGGCTCTTTCAAATAGTTCTTTAGTCACATTGATGTCCTCTTCATACTCAAGATATTTGTTTGGAGGTAGCCCAACTCTGGCCATCTGATAGTTCTTTATACTCTCCATAATCATACACAATGGTATTCCCAATCCATCTGCGGCCCAGTGATGCTGATCTGGATTGATTCCCTTATTTAATGCAAACGTGACAATTTGTTCTTCATATTCAGCATGCATCTTCCTGATAAATTCCATTCTAGAATCTCTACTTGTCAGCAATTTTTTTACAAAATCTTTTGAATATTCCCCTTCTGATCTTTTATCTGCCGGTTCACTGTCATGTTGTATTCCCTCATTATTTTCTACCCCATATTCTTCTGTATATGTGGTCTCCACATGTGTTTCTTCCTGGATTTGTGGCTTATCCAATTTTTTTTGTAATTCCTCTATAGTCATCATCAGACTTCCATTATGTTGTGCCCATAGCTCTCTTTCTTTTTTCCATTCATTCTGTTCCTTTTCTCTCCTTGTCTGCCAATCACTTCTTTCCTTTTCCATATCCATGTGTAGCTTATTATATCCTCTCATAGATGTAGCAGCATGTATACTAGCCTGCTTTTCTAATTCCTTGGCTTCTTTCAATTCTCTTTGTAATTTCTGAATCTCTTTGTGTAATCCTTCCTTTTCTTCCTCTGTCATCTGGGCTATCTGACTTTCCTCCTTCAATTGCCCTTCCTCCAATAGTAGCTTGTTGATTTCTTCATTTGCTTTAGTCAAAATTTGATAAGAGGTTTGCAGAGTTCTATATCTTCCCTCAATCTTTCTCAACTCCTTTTCCAATTTAGTGTTCTACTCTGTTAGTTTTACACTCTTTTCTTCTAGATATTGAATCTTATTTTGCTTCTGCACTTCTAGCTCTTCCAAAGCAATTATTTTATTGGTAAATTCCTCATTTTTCTCTTGTACCTTCCTCAGTTGCTCTGCCATTTGCTCCTTTTCCCTTTTATGCTCTTTAATAATCATACTGCCTTTCTCAAATTCTGACTCTGCTACCATCCCTGAAATGATCATGTTCCAGCTAGAAGGTCTGAACTGTTCAATGTTATTCATAATGATCTGACATGCTGATCTTATACTCTTTGGTATTCTTTCCAATCCCCCTTCCATTTCCATTTGTTTAGTTTCTAGTTGTTTGTCCTTTTTGCATTCACTCTCCTCTTCCTCTTCTTCTTCATATTCTATAATCTTGGCCTTACTTTCTTCATTACTTGGATGAGTATCCAGTGTTTCTGAATCTGCCATGTCTTCTTGAACACCTGAATTCTTTTGCTCCAAAACATCTGAAATCAGTTTTATTTCCTGTATCTTTTCCTTCTCCATCACCTGTTGCATCTCTTCAGAGAGGTGTCCTTTCTTTATTTGTATCTCCTTTCCCAAGCTTAAAGTTTCCTAGAACAGGGTATATTCAGTTTTCCCAACAGAGTTTCCCTGACATTCACCTGTTTGTTCTTCCTGTCTTTCCTTTTCCTGGGCTAGAACTGATTCAGTTGCTTCAAAATCTTTGACCTTATCATTACTTCTTTCTTCTTTGTGTTCTTCTTCCTGCTCATCAATGTTCATGAGATCCATTGCTACCTCTTGTTCTTGATCCTCATTGGATGTAAATTCTTCATTGTTCTTCAAATCATGCAGTACATCCTTTATACTCTGGATGATCTCCTTTTCCACTACTCCCCCTGTGACTTCTTGAACATTGCCTTTCACAACTATTTCCTCTTCTTCCTGAATTGGATCTTGATCTGTACCTTTTTGATTTATGACTGAGCTGCTTATTTGTGCCTTCTTGGCTATTTCTTCTATGCTCTCATCTAGTTTGAAGTAGGTTTGTGAGGGTTTTGTCCATAGGGATTTCATCCCAGTATGCACTAGTCCACAACTAACTTCTTCCCTTATTTCACTTGCCTGTTCTATCATAGCTGCTTTTCCCTTCATCAACCTTCTTTCATCTTCAATACTAAGCTGTTTTCTTGCTTGTTCGTGAATCGGCTTCTCCTGAGACTTCTTCTTCAATTCTTCAGGTGTTTTCTGTTTCTCAGAGGCCTGTGTAATTACATTAGGAGTATTTGGTATTGACAAATTTAGACTCTTTAGCAAAAAGCTCTCAATATCACTTTCAGAATCAGATGAAAAATGTGAAGGTCCTCCTCTTTCTGGTTCTATGGGTCTTGATACTTCTTCCACAGTGGATGGCTTCTGTGTTTCTTCCATTATTACTTCCTCCCTTTCTTTGCTGATAACCGTTTCAACTACTGATTTGCCCTTTCCCTTCTTGGTCAATTTCTTCTTTTGCATTGGTTTCTTTGGAACCTTCTTTTTCACCACAATAGTGGTTCTGGTCTCTGGAGGTCCTTGCAATTCCTTGAAGTAGGCTAGCAATTCAACTTCTTTTCTAACAAACACTTCTTCTGTTTCGGCTGTCATCATTTGATCATGGAGTGCTTCATAGTGCTCCACCTCCTCCTGAACCCAATCTGTAGCTTTGCATGAATAATCTTCCAGCATTTTCTGATATTGTGCCTCATACATAGCTCTTTTGTTATTTCCTTGGGTTAAATAAGTATACAACTGCTCTTTGCTTGTTTGGGGTGGATGAGGTTCATTTGAGGATTGAACCTGCTTTTGTGCCTCTTCATGTTCTTCTTTTGTAGCTTCCACTATTTCTAGTTCAACCTTCCTTGGGCCCACCCTCCTTTTCTTTACAGGAATCACTTCCTCATATATCATCTTTCTTTTCATTCCTGTTCCCCTCATGCGGGTTTGCCCTTCTACTTCCCTTTCAGCCATTTTCCTTGGAGGACTCTTGATTCCAGACATCAAGCTTCTAAAATACTGTGCCTCTGGAGCCAATTTCAATTGATCTTCCATCCCTAGGACATGATAAATGATCCTTGTTAAAAACTGGGCTCCATTCATGAACTTCTTCTGTTCCCAGTGTTTTGCTGCTTCTTTCAACTGTTCATGGATGTATGGTGTGACATCCATTACTCCAAAGGGTTTGGTTCTATCCTTGTTGTTGAACATCAATAGTGTCACTGACTTATGTGGCATGGTATATCTTGGTAGTTTTGGGAAGCAAAAGTACTGTAAGAACATCCTTGTGGCATATTCTTCATTCTCTCTTCCTTTAAAATCAGTGAATTTTGCATACCCTGTATAAGTTTCCTTATTCTTTTTTACAAAGCTCGGATCAAGCTTGGTTCCCATTGAGTAGAATTGTAATGCTGCTCTGATATGTTCTGCCTTGATCGTGATTCCCACCTCCTGATTATCCTTGTTCTTGACTTTGCACCTGAAATAGGCATCATTCCCTCTTCCTATTTCCATCAGACTGCCCATTACTTGTGCTACTCTCTCGAAATCAATGAAAAAGATAGGCTCCTCCAATATTTTGTGCAATCCTACTGCCTTCCATCTTTTCATATTGACAGCAACTCTTTGGAACCTATAGAATTCCTGACACAACATTGTATATTTATATCCTCCTACTCCCACTGTGAATATGTGTTGGCCAATTATGTTTAGGGTCTCCTTAAGTTCCTTCACCACCTTCTCAACCTTTGGAATTTCTGGCTCTTCATCTGACTCTAGGTCCACTTGTTCTTCCACAACTTCACTGTCTAGGAACCCATGGCCTCTTGACAGAGTTACTGATTCTGCCTTGAAGTCATGGATTGATAATTCCTTTGTATTCACCATTCTGAAGAAAATAAAATGTACAAAGAAAAACTCAACCCATATGAGTCACAAGAAATCACAGAGTAATATTTATTTTGAGATGTCATGACATAAGAATGAAAATAAAATCCAAAATAAATTCTATTTCTCCAGAAAAGACTCAAAAAGTGATCATTACAGGTGTAGCAAGATGTCTAGTGCAGTCCCTTTTCCTAACCACTCTTTTGGAGAAAAACAAATCATTTATCAATGATAGAAACAAAAATTAATTAATAAAAAATAAAAAATAAATAGATCTCTACTATTCTTCTACCTAGATCTTGCTTTGTGCTATATAATTTTTGTAAAAACAAAAAATAAACAATTTTTCTCAATTTTTCTTTCTCTTCTTTTTTTTCCAACAATGATTTTTTTTTTAAATAATAATTTTTTTCTATTTCTTTTCTTCCCCTCCTAATTCTCTTTTTTAGAAAAGAAAATCAGGTCTAATATATATTTTTTCATAATTTTTCAACATGTTATGATTTTCTAGATATAGATCAAATCTGGATGATCTTTTTTCCACTAGAACAACTCTAATTTTTTAACCCAATACTTCCTGACTCCAATTGGTCTGGTTCCAGGCAAACAACCATTCCCTTTGGATAAGCATTTTGTAGGAGTTTTTAGTCTCCATATCCATTTTGTCCTTGATTCCTGTTTTAATGAGCAGACCTCCTATAGACTTTGATTCCATGTGCTTCTTGTTCTGATGCTTTGATTCTTTGGACAATGCCATGATTGCCATCTTCTTCCTATCTCTCCACCCTTCTTTGTTCTTCCAATCTTTTGCTGATTTTGATTATATGAAGCTTGATCATTTAACATTTGTATTGGTAATGTCTGTGTATCCTCAAATGCAAAAGTGAATCCTTCCAAGTGTATATCATGCACATCTGATTGAATTTCCTATTTTTCATTACTCAATAAAATATTAAAAACCTTTTGTCATTTATGTTCAATTTAAGCTTCATTTTTTCAAAATCCAAGATCACTTTACCTTGTTGAAGCCATGGTTGACCTAAAATCACTTTTTCAGCCATCAAATTATCTGGCCATTCTTCACAGTCTATTTTCATATATTCTTCATTAAATTTTACTTCAATAGTCAGTGAAGACATGCTCTGTACTATTTGACCCTCCAAAGTTTTGATTAGGGTTCTACTTTTAGTTCTTTTTATGAATTTACTTACCAAAGCTGAACTAATCAGATTTACTTGTGCTCTAGAATCTATCAAAACCCTAATGCTTTCATTTTGGAAATCCATTATCATCACAGGGACATGTTCCTTTGGTTTGAGAGGAGTTTCACACAGACATACTTCCCTAAGCTCATTGATTTTTCTTATCCTTTCCATAGCTTTCTGTTGAGCTTCCTTTCTCATGTCTTCCTCTTCTCTTTTCTTGTTTTGAGCTTGTTGTAACCTTCTCCATTCATCAACAGTTAATGGGCAATCATACCTCTTAACTCTACATCCACTTATAAAATTTGGCATGATTTCTCTGTCTATGTTAGCTAGTTGAATGGCTCCACTGTTGCTTATTTGATGTATAATATATGGTCCATGTCCTTTTTTCTGGAACTTTTTATGATGTTCCCTGACTGTGTAAGCCAACACTAGATCTCCTACCTGTAGATCTTTCTCTTTTATGTGAACATCATGATAAGCTTTTTGCCTTTTCTTGTCCACATATAAACTCATTATGGCTTGGAGTCTAGATGCTCCCAACTTTTCCAATTCCATTACTCTCTCTGATAGTTCATGTCTAGTCCAATTATAGTGACTTCCTACTTTTAATGTTGGAATAAGGAATTCCATAGGTAAAACTGCATTTTGTCCATATACTAGATTGAATGGTGTGTTCCCTATTGCAGTTTTATAAGCCACTCTATAAGCCCATAGGACATGATTAAGTTGTAAATCCCAATCATTCCTGTTTGTGTTCACTAATTTTGATAGCACAGTACAAAGTACTTTATTAGTACTTTCTGCTAACCCATTGGCTTGCGGGTGATATGGGGCTGACTTTCTATGATTGATCAGGAAATATTCAGTGATGCTTTCTATGATCTGGTTTACAAAATGGGTCCCCCTATCACTTACTAGTTCAATTGGAAGTCCAAATCTGGTGATAATGTTTTCATATAGGAATCTGGCAGTAGTATTAGCATCATTTCTTTTTGTGGCTTCGGCCTCAGCCCACTTTGTCAGGTAGTCTGTAGCCACTATGATGTATTCAGCATGGGATTGTTTTGCTGGAGGATGTATAGGTCCAATGAAATCCAATCCCCATTTACTAAAGGCTCTTACTGAAATTAATGGAACCAATGGCATATCATTTGTTCTACTTGGTTGACTTACCCTTTGACAGACATCACACCTTTTTACATAGGTTCTTGCATCAGGAAATAGCGTTGGCCACCAAAAGCCAGAATATAAAATGAGTTTAGCAGTTCTGTCACTTGAGAAGTGTCCTCCTACCACTCCAGAGTGTGCCATTTCCAACATTTCCAGATATTTATTCTCAAGAACACAAATTCTTAGGTATCCATCCAATCCTCTCTTATACAACTGTTCTCCTATCAATTGATATTCTTCAGAGATTACTTGTAAATTTTTTGAATCTGTACCAGCTATCACTTGTTTTCCTTTCTTCTTCCTTCTCAATTCTTCAATGATATTTTCACTCCAATCTGGATTTTTCTGGAACCAATATAGAGTTATGAATTCTAAATCTTGCAATATTTGGCACTTCCTGCAATTAGCAATGTATTTTGTTACATCTTGAATTTTATTAGGCCAATGTACCCCCATCCTATTGAGATTACTTAGGGTGACTACCCTAGAAGCATGAGTGCAAGGGTTCCAATGATGAGCTCTCCTCAGATATTCTTGTTGCTCTTCCTCAGGAGTGCAATATTCCAATATGCTTGTGTGGTTGAGATGGTACAAATGCCCAGCTAGTAACATAAAGTTTCTGCTTTGTAACACTAAGTGTGCATTGTTCCCAACTGTTCTGCAAGGTCCTGTTGGAGATAGACGTCTGCGGAAGCACGCGAACAACACAAGGAAGAAGAAGAAGCTTGGAGCACAACACACAAGACTGAATGTATTAGTAGAGAATGTACAAAGATAAGTAGCCCATTAGGGCAATAGGCGTATATACAAGCCGGGGGAAAAAAACCTCCTAAAGAGGGAAAAAAGTGCCCCGGCGGTCCTAGAGTGTTCACACACATCACTACCTAAATATATCAACAAATCCCCCCTGGGAGTGATGCGGTGAACAAGGAGCTGGCACTCATGTAGAAGGAAGTGCCAAGCTATGTGGAAATCACTCCACAAAATGAAGTAAGCCCAAAGCTTTGCGGAAAGCTTCAAACTTCTCCCTAGGCAGAGCCTTCGTGAAAAGGTCTGCATTGTTCTCCTGCGTGGGCACATATGCCAAGCTGATCTCCCCAGCAGAGAACCTCTCCCTGACATAGTGATAATGCACCTCAATGTGCTTAGTGCGAGCATGGAACACAGGGTTCCTCGCAACTACCAATGCGCTCTGACTGTCAGTGAAGATGGTGGTGGCAGAAGACTGGCCAACACCCAAATCAGCCATAAGGCATCTGAGCCACACACACTCAACAGTCGCTGTGAAAGCTGCCCTATACTCAGCCTCACAACTGGAAGTGGCCACAGTAGGCTGCTTCTTGCTCAACCAAGATATACATGAGCTACCAAGCATGAAGCAAAAACCACTGGTGGACACACGAGTGTCATAGCAACCAGCCCAATCTGAGTCAGAAAAAGCATGCAAATCTGGCGGTAGTGATCCCCCCTTGGGATAAAACAACCCAAGTAGCCGAGTACCACTCAAGTAGCGAAAGATGCGCTTAACCGCTTTCCAATGCGTGACTCCTGGGCAATGCATAAACCTGCTCATCTGTGAGACAACAAACTGAATATCTGGCCGAGTAATGCATAAGTAAATCAAGCATCCAACAGCCTGCTGATAGAGAACAGCATCAAATGCATCTCCAGCATCATGAAGACTCAATCGTAAACCTGTCTCCATAGGAGTGACAATAGGCTTATAGTCTTCAAGGCCAAAACGCTCCAATAATGTGTCAATATATTTCGTTTGACACAAAGCCATTCCACCATCAACATGCATAAACTAAATGCCCAAATAGTGATGCAAATGCCCCAAATCAGACATCTCAAATGAGGCATGCAAATCAGCCTTAAAATCAGCAATATGTGTCTCAATAGGACCAGTGAGCAGCATGTCATCAACATAGACAACAATGATCAGAAGCACATCATTAGCACGCTTAACATATAAGGTGCTTTCAGTTGGACTATTCTCAAAACCATGTGCAATCAGATAGGCATGTATCTTCTCATACCAGGCACGTGGTGCTTGCTTTAAACCATATAATGCCTTCTTTAACCTGCAAACCTGGTTTTCATGCCCTTTCTGCACAAAGCCACGGGGCTGAAAAACATACACTTCTTCATGCAAGTCACCATTCAGAAATGCTGTTTTAATGTCCAGCTGATGTACATTCCAACCATGATGGGCTGCAAGTGCACAAATGCTGCGAACAGTAGTCATACGGCATGTAGGTGCAAAGGTCTCATCAAAATCAATGCCTCTTTCCTGTGCATAACCCTTTGCAACAAGCCTAGCCTTATACCTATCAACTGTACCATCAGGTTTACGCTTCAGCTTGTATACCCACTTAGTGCCAATGGCCTTCTTGCCAGGAGGCAAGTCACATAAAGACCATGTACCATTCTTCATTATAGCATCATATTCAGATTGCATAGCAGCCATCCAATTGAATTTTGTGCTTCATCAAAAGAAACAGGCTCATTCTCATCACAGAGACTAGATGCAGCCATAGCATAGCAATCTGATGCAAAGGAGGCACTATGAGAGCCTGAACGAGTACGATATGACAAAGGTGCATCTAATTTGTTGTCACGCAAAGTCTGCACCAGCCATTTTGGCATAGTTTTTGCCTGCTCAATATCAGCTCTCTCATCAACAAGTGCATCATGTAAATCTGCATCAGAAATGGAATGATCTGCATCATCATATGAAACCTGCAAAGGCTGAGAAGTTGCCTGATTAGGACCAGCACTAGCCTGTCCACCTGTAAAAAGAGGCATCAAAGTATCATACATGTCTTTGGAGCTAACAGATGTCTCCTTAGTACATGAAAGCAATGGCTGAATAGCATCTTCCACAAAGACAACATCACGGCTAACCAGAATGCGTTTAGTCTGTGGATGATACAGACGATAGCCTTTACTTTCAGAACTGTACCCAACAAAAATACATTTTACTGCCTTATCATCCAATTTTCTGTGATGTTGTTCAGGCACTAATGCATATGCCAAACAACCAAAAACACGCAGATGAGCAACAGATGGCTTGCGGTCATGCCAAGCCTCATATGGAGTGATAGACTGCAACGCTTTAGTGGGACACCTGTTCAGTACATATGCTGCACACATGACAGCCTCAAGCCAGAAACTATGTGGTAAAGCCTGACTTTTGACCATGCACCTCGCCATCTCCATGAGTGACCTGTTCTTTCGTTCAGCAACTCCATTCTGTTGAGGTGTATACGGCACTGTACACTAGTGTTTTATCCCACGTTCAGCCAGAAATGCATGAAAATCTGAAGACATATATTCCCCTCCTCGATCAGAACGGAGGGTGCCCATTTTACATGCTGACAGATTTTCAGCCAAAACCAAAAACTGTTTGAAGCACATGAACACTTCGGACTTTGCTTTGAGTGGATATACCCATGCATGCCTGGAAAAATCATCAATGAAAGTCATGAAGTAAAGGTAATTTCCAAAAGAGGGTGTCTGCATAGGACCACAGACATCACTATGTACAAGCTGCAATTTCTGTGTAGCCCGAACTGTACCATCTTTTGGAAAGGAAGAACGCTGCATTTTGCCCAAAATACAGCCTTCACAAACATGTTTTCTAGGTGCCTCAAGTTTGGGCAAAGAGGACACCATTTCAGATTTCTGCAGGCGTAACAAACTAGCAAAATTCAGATGACCAAAGCGTGCATGCCAAAGCTTTGCATCTGACATAGCCTGAGAATCATGAACTGCACATGCCGAATCATTCACAGATCTTTCATAGTCTATGAGCTTATACAGCCCATGACATAAAATGCCAGAAGCAACAATCACATCGCCATTTGAGAGATCATGAATTGTACACCTGTCATCAACGAATTTCACAACCAAGCCAATCTTGGCTAATGCAGAAACTGATAACAGGTTCTTTTTGATCCCTGGCACAAATAAAGCATCTGACAAAGTGAAAGAACTACCATCAGCAGTAGTCAGAATGATCTTACCAACTCCCATAACAGGATAAGAGGAGTTATTGGCGCATGTGACAGTATTCCCTATAGGGGCAAGCTCGAGTGAAGAGAAGAAACTGCGCTGCGAGGTAATATGTTTGGTCGCCCCACTGTCAAAGTACCAAACATCTGAGTCTACTGCAGACATGCACTGATCATGTGAAGATGGGTCAAAACTGCAGACAGTAGTAAACGCCCATTCTTCTTCCTGCACAAGATTTGCAGACTCTGTTTTTGGTGTAGAGGCCTCTGCAACAACCATTCCAGCCTCTTTCTTCTTTGCCTCTTTAGCAGCCAGTTTTGGACAGTTCTTTATAATATGATCATTTCCTTTACAGTACTTGCATAACAATTTCTGCTTTTCTGATTTCTTTTCATCTTTATCCTGGTTCTTTGATTGTGCAGCATTTGCAAATTTCTGCTTACTAGTAGAAGAGCTCCATTTTCCTTTGCCCTTCTGACTAGCCAGGAAAGCTTGATCTGCAACACGCATAATGGACCTGTTCTGCCTGGACTGATCTTCCTGCAACAGAACAGAGACTAATTCCTCAAATGACAAGGCATTCGGATTGCCTTTTATCATCAACCGAAGAGTAGAGGCAAAACTCTGATATGAATCAGGAAGACCATTCAGAACGGTCTGCACAAGTGAGCTATCTGGTATAACCTCATCAACAGAAATCAATTGTTCCTTCAGGTCTTTGATCTTTGTAAGAAAACTGTCCATAGAATCACCTTCATTCATGTGCTCACTCTCCAACTGTTTTCGGAGGTAAGCAACACGAGCCTCATTCCTAGCCTGGTACAAAGTGGTAAGTGTATCCCAAGCATCCTTTGCTGTTCTGCAAGAGCGAATGTGAGGAATAATGGCACGTTTGACAAACAAGGCTATCAATGCATGTGCCTGGGCATCTCTGCCATCCCAACGAATCTGCTCTGCAGTAGGTGCAACAGAAACAGCAGCACGAACAGGAATCTGCGGAATATCATCTTCGACACCATCTTCATCAGCTCCAACACCTGTATTTGCAGTACCTGTCGTTACAGGTGTAACAGGACATCTTTCAACACCCTGCACAATGTTCCACAATCCTTTTGCAACCAGTACATGTCGCATCATATAAGCCCATAATGGGTAGTTGATACCATCCAACTTATCCTCAACAGCCAACATACGAAATACATCACTGCCATGGCTGAAAGCAGTGATGTATTCCGTATGTTGGCTGTTGAGGATAAGTTGGATGGTACCAACTACCCATTATGGGCTTATATGATGCGACATGTACTGGCTGCAAAAGGATTGTGGAACATTGTGCAAGGTGTTGAAAGACGTCCTGTTATACCTGTAACGATAGGTACTGCAAATACAGGTGTTGGAGCTGATGAAGATGGTGTCGAAGATGATATTCCGCAGATTCCTGTTCGTGCTGCTATTTCTGTTGCACCTACTATAGAGCAGATTCGTTGGGATGGCAGAGATGCCCAGGCACATGCATTGATAGCCTTGTCTGTCAAACGTGCCATTATTCCTCACATTCGCTCTTGCAGAACAGCAAAGGATGCTTGGGATACACTTACCACTTTGTACCAGGCTAGGAATGAGGCTCGTGTTGCTTACCTCCGAAAACAGTTGGAGAGTGAGCACATGAATGAAGGTGATTCTATGGACAGTTTTCTTACAAAGATCAAAGACCTGAAGGAACAATTGATTTCTGTTGATGAGGTTATACCAGATAGCTCACTTGTGCAGACCGTTCTGAATGGTCTTCCTGATTCATATCAGAGTTTTGCCTCTACTCTTCGGTTGATGATAAAAGGCAATCCGAATGCCTTGTCATTTGAGGAATTAGTTTCTATTCTGTTGCAGGAAGATCACTCCAGGCAGAACAGGTCCATTATGCGTGTTGCAGATCAAGCTTTCCTGGCTAGTCAGAAGGGCAAAGGAAAATGGAGCTCTTCTACTAGTAAGCAGAAATCTGCAAATGCTGCACAATCGAAGAACCAGGATAAAGATGAAAAGAAATCGGAAAAGCAGAAATTGGCGAACAGAAACTGGTATATACCTTTGGCACAAAAGGACGAAATAGCCTGCACAAGTGCTGCGATAGTGCGTTCGGAGGCCGAAACGAGCTCAGATCGCGATTTCGGCACCACATAGCGAAGCTGTTTTGATCTTGGAAACACCCTGAGTATGCTCACCAAATTTCGTGCGAATCTAAGACTGCAAACTGAGGAGTGTCGACGGCGCCCTAGAAGAAGCGACGACCTGCTCTGATACCAATTGTTGGAGATAGACGTCTGCGGAAGCACGCGAACAACACAAGGAAGAAGAAGAAGCTTGGAGCACAACACACAAGACTGAATGTATTACTAGAGAATGTACAAAGATAAGTAGCCCATTAGGGCAATAGGCATATATACAAGCCGGGGGAAAAAAACCTCCTAAAGAGGGAAAAAAGTGCCCCGGTGGTCCTAGAGTGTTCACACACATCACTACCTAAATATATCAACAAAATTTTCCATGTTGTTTTCTTGCCCTAAATTTCTTTCTTGCCCTTCCCCTACTACTGACTCTATCTCCTTCCTTCCTAGGTCTTGCCTACTATGTGAATTTAGTTTGTTCCCAGACCTAAGGATCATTCACCTAATTTTCACAATTCTGTGGTCAGAATCGTGTTTTTCACGATTTTCTAACTAGGATAGTGTTTTTTCATGATTTTATAACTAAAATCGTGTTTTCCACGATTTTGAACTCAAAATCGTGTTTTTCACGATTTTGTGTTCAAATTAATGATTTCTCACGATTTTTTGACTAAAATCGTTTTTTCCACTATTTTGAACTCAAAATCGTGTTTTTCACGATTTTGTACTCAAAATCGTGTTTTTCACGATTTTGTGTTCAAATTAGTGTTTTTTCACTATTCTCTGACTAAAATCGTGTTTTTCACAATTCTGTGCTCAAAATCGTGTTTTTCATAATTCTGTGCTTAAAATCGTATTTTTCACAATTCTGTGCTTAAAATCGTATTTTTCACGATTCTGTGTTCAAAATCGTGTTTTTCACGATTCTGTGCTCAAAATCGTGTTTTTCACGATTCTGTGCTTAAAATCGTATTTTTCACGATTTTGTGTTCAAAATCGTGTTTTTCACGATTCTGTGTTCAAAATCGTGTTTTCACGATTCTCTGCTCAAAATCGTATTTTTCACGATTCTGTGTTCAAAATCATGTTTTTCACGATTCTGTGCTCAAAATCGTGTTTTTCACGATTCTGTGCTTAAAATCGTATTTTTCATGATTCTGTGCTCAAAATCGTGTTTATCATGATTCTGTGCTCAAAATTGCGTTTTTCCACGATTTTGTGCTCAAAATCGCGTTTTTCACGATTTTGTGCTCAAAATCGCGTTTTTCACGATTTTGTGCTCAAAATCGTGTTTTTTACAATTTTGTTCCCAGACAATAGTGATTGCTCACAATCGTAAATAACATGATTTTCTTATGAAAATCGTGTTCTGGGAATCGCGATGTTGTCCTTAGTTCAGAAAATCACGATTTTGTGTTTGACTACAGAATCGCGATTTTGAACACTTTTTTGAAGTTTTTAAAGTATTGATTTTCAAATTTTTCTTTCTTCTAATAGAATCGCCCTATCAAGTTTTTACCATGCAATGAAGAAGATCATCAAAAAATAATATTTTTCTTACTGAAAATTAAAAACTCAGAAAATCGCGATTTCGTGTTTTTGGTTATTTCCTACTTTTTTGTGTTATAAGATCACTAAAATGCAAGAATATGCACTCAAGATAATGTTGAAACTCTTTACCTTGCTTGCTTGGTTGAAGATCCCTCCAAAATGGTTGGCTGCAGAAAGTCACGATTTTTTCCTGCTCTCTCTCTCTCACACACTCACTCAAATGAATTTTTTCTTTGAATTCCACGTTTTTATAGTATCCACAGAATCGCGATTTTGTGTGATTTCCACTGTTCTTCATTCTTTCACTTGTCCAATCTTTACTTACCCAATCTTAATGACATCTGTTGCAATTATCTTTCTCAAAAAACCCAAATAAGCTAGAAATTCCAAAAAATTTCCCTTACAGAAAATCGCGATTTTTCTGTAGATCTTATCTTGTGCAAATTTGAGTATTCTTTCCTCTTGTTCTCTTTCAATACCCTCCACTCATTACAATTCACCAGACTCCTGTACTTTTGCATCAAAATCACAACCTTACTCAGAAAATCGCGATTTTGTGCAAAAAATCGTGTTTTTTCTATACTTCTAATTTTATGTAAATTTGAGTATTCTTCTCTCTTGTTCCCCTTCAGTACCCTTTACCAACTCCAATTCCACAATCACCTGCAATTTTACCTCATAGTCACAATCATTAATCAGAAAATCGCGATGTTGTACAGAAAATCGTGTTTTTCAAATCTGCTAATTTTTTGATAAATTTTTTGCTTTTCTTTTACTTGGTCCTTATTACTCTTATCCACAAGGCTTCAATCCAATTTCCTAAGAAGAAAAGAAATTTGTTTGATTGTTTTTTATGAATTTTATTAATTTTTTTAGTATTTTGCCCTAAATAAAGGTAAACACTTCAATTAGGGTTTCTTGTTTGGTGATCTACTGATCCTATGTTCCTTGATTGGTTATGATCTCTTATGGCTTAACTATCAAAACAGTTCATGAGAAAAACTTTCCAAAGAAAATGTGCTATGAGATACAAGTATCAATTTTGCAAAGATAAACTCAATCACACATTTCTTTTCAAAATGCAGATCAACTTTGTTTCTCAAGATTTATGGTTTGATTTGGTTCACAAATGAATCTTTTCTACTTGCACCTAGCTACTTTACCTCACTTTTCCTTAGTGCAACCATGTTATCTTCCCAAGATCAACAATATTGCCTAGTACTTGGTCAAAAAGAACTCTAAAAATGCAAGAATAGACACATGTTACCTCATCTTCAGCTTTCTTGATTCAAATTTTCCACACACCTGCACTTTTACTTCAACAATGTAATGAGCAACTATCAATTTACAAAAATTTTCAGCACTTCCAATTCTAAAAGATGATCTATTGCTTTCTTTTCCCAAAAGACAAACAAAGACATCTACCTTTTCATGTTCACATTTCTTGATTAAAGAGTGTTACCTTTTCCTTATGTTTATTACGATCATCAATAGAAGATCCAGCAAGGTCCAACTTCAATGAAGCTTTTGAAATACTCCCCGGCAACGGCACCAAAAAATGTTTGTTATTGATCTTTGGAGTTGTCCTCTCCAATCATTTAGCATAAAGAATCAACAAGACATCTTTATTTTGTCAATCCTGGAAGTATTCTTGAGACCACAACCCCTTCAAGATGATAGAATCCAAGAAATAAGAGAATAATGGCTGGATTTCTGAGATAGTGAAAATGAAGAGGAATTTCTAGGATTTGGATTATCTTGAGCAAATCTTCACTATTTTCTACAATCTTGGTGTCTAATACATGCTATTTTATCAGCAGAACACAATTATGAAGTCAAAATAAAAAAATATCACCTGCACCATACAGACGAGACAATCGCAATTCTGTGAAAACAGACGATTTTCATCTCCAACACCATTCTTCATCAACTTATCACTCAACACATCAGTATTCAGCTCTCTTCATACACATTCAACAGATTTACACAATAGAAGCTCACAAATCTCCATGGATACACAAGAATAAGACTCATAAATCAAAGAAACCACATAAAGAGGAGAAAACACGATTTTCAGCAGAAAACTCCTTCTCTATTCACTTGGATAGCATGTAAACAAATGATTAACCAACCCCCTCATAATAGAGGAAATTAGCTTATATATATTTTCAAGTGTCCCTTTTCACACTTGAATTTTGGTCCTTTCCTCTATTATTCTAAAAATATGCTATCTAGGAGTTTCCAAAAATTCTAGAAAAATTACATAAGATTCTATCCTATATAAGGAAGACTCTTCCTTATTTTTACAACAATTGCATAAATATTTTTACAAATTTTTATCATTTTACAATTATTTTTCTTCAAAAAGGCTTCCAAAAATGCATCTTCTAACATTGGCTAACGCATCCATGATGCGCACGCAACATAGCACAAAGACACAGTGAATACAGGAAACACAAAGCACATAGAGCACACAGACACAATAGCGATTAACAACGGAAAGAAGAAGATTAAGTAGGTACTTGGTAACGGGAGGCGATCAAAAATGCTAATCATCGCGCGATGTTGAGATGATAACCTTCATAACTATGGTGTGCATGCATGAGCAGAATCAATAACAAAAGGAGGCTATTATTCATGGTAATGTAGCAAAACGATGAGTTTATGATTTTTAAGCAACTAACACGTAAAACTAAAAAGGAAAAGAAAAGAAAAGAAAAAAATACGCGGGCAACCGCAGAACACTTCAGTGCGAATCAGGCGCTTGATGATACGGCCGTAACTTTGAACCATTTATCACTTTTGGAAGAGGTATTCCGATCAAAGTAGTCAACCAAAAAGTAGCTGGGCCCACTTGTTCAGTAATCCGGTAAGGACCAAACCATCGTAACTTGAATTTTCCAGCAGAACGATTTGATTTTGCATTATAAAACAGCACAAGTTGTCCTACCGTAAAAACTGGAGTTTTAAGATACCGATCATGTGTACAAGCTTGCCGCAACTGCACTTATTGAAGAGTCAGAAAACTTTCCCAGCGATGCTCATCTAATTCTCTGAGTGTGTCCAACCGAAATAGCAAAGAATCTTCGGGTATCAACTTCTGAGTTATGGCGACACGTAAACTAGGCACTACAACTTCCATTGGAGCGATTGCTTCCAATCCATAAGCAAGCTTGAAAGGAGTCAGTCCGGTGGCAACTTTGTAAGTAGTCCGGTATGCCCATAATACTGATCCCATCTTTCTGGTGATTCCACAATCAATTTTCGAAGCATAGTCAACAACGTTTTATTTGTACTCTCAGCTAAGCCATTAGCACGAGGATAATACGGTGAACTGAATTTATGCAGAATCTGAAAAGTGTGTGTGAGCACTCGCATTAAATTGTTGACAAAGTGGGTCCCTTGATCTGTGACAAGTTCCAAAGGTAATCCATAACGTGGGAATACGTCCTTCATTAGACATTTTGCCACCGAAACAGCTGTGGCAGACCGTAAAGCCCAAGCTTCTGCCCATCTGGTAGCATAATCTGTGCATGTCAGAATATATCTCTTGTTGCTAAGGATTGTTGGAGGTGTGATTGGTCCAATAAAGTCAAGATCCCATTTCTGAAAAGGTTCTAAAGGTAAGAAAGGTGCAGAGGAAAGAAATGGCGTTGTAAAGGCTGTCCAAATCGCTGACAATTGTCACATTGCTGCACAAATTGAGATACATCTCTGTACATAGTAGGCCACCAGAGCCCACTTTGCAAAAATTTTCGGTGCGTTAAATCTACTGCAAAATGTCCACCGGAGGGTATTGAATGTGCCAGAGCGATTACTGAGTTTACTTCATGTGGAGGAATACAACGAAGTAAAACCCCAATGTGATCCATATAATACAACTCTCCGGCAACCAACCGGAATCTACGACTGTAAACTGCAATTTTTCAGCGCATTGCAGGGGAAGTTTGAGGAGGAAGACATCCATCAGTAAGAAAGGTTAATAACTGATCATAGTAAGTATGTATCACAGGAGGTTCTGCAGATTCATCACTAGTCGTTTCAGTAACATAAATTGCTGGTGTGGTGTCATCAACACCGACCGGAGCTTCATCGAAATCCAATCGAGAGAGAAAATCTGCTAATGCATGTGCAGTACCAGGTCGATGAATTACTTCATAATCGAATTCCTGTAACAATAGAACCCAGTGTGCCAAGCGGCCACCTAAATGATGCTGCCAAGCCAGATACACCAGCGCAGCATGATCTACATGAAAGACGAATTTTCAGCCTAGTAAATAATGCCGAAATTTCTTTACAGAATACACCAAACCAAGACATTCTCTTTCAGTTACTGAATAATTCTTTTCAGCAGGAGCAAGCCGTCGACTTGCATAATAGAAAGACAGGCCAAAGCCACTTATCAGTTTGTTGCATTAAAACAGTACCAATGGCTATGTCTGATGCATCTACAAAAACATGAAATGGGCATTCTCAATCAGGAGGTTGTAGAATTGGAACCTGCGTTAATAAAACTTTTAGACGATCAAATGTAATTTGACATTCTGGGGTCCAATCGAACTGTCGAGGAGTACTAGTTATTAGACGATTTAGGGGTATTGCCAAATGGGCAAGCCACCGTAAATGTCGACCATGCCACCTAACTTGACCCATGAATCGCATCACTTCTTTCGGCGTAGTAGGCACAGGAGCTTCTAACATGGCTGCAATTTTGTCTGGATCAACTTGTATGCCCTGTGCAGATACAATGTGGCCAAGGAGTTTACCATAAGAAACCGCAAAGACAAATTTGGTGGGGTTCAAACAGAGTCGGCATTCTCGGCATTTTTCAAAGCAATACCATAAATGATACAGGTGTGCAACCATCTTATCGAATAAAGAGAAATCATCTAGATATACTTGCATAAAAGAAGTGAGATAGGGTGAGAAGATTTCTTGCATACATCGCTGAAAGGTGCTAGGAGCATTCCTCAATCCAAACCACATGACTGTACAAGCAAAAACACCCCAATTTGTAATAAACGCTGTTTTTGGTATATCTTGCTCAGCCATTCGAACCTGGTTATAACCACTATAACCATCAAGAAATGAATACATTTCATGCCGAGCCACTCTATCCAGCATTGTATCAAGAAATGGAAGAGGAAATGGATCAAGTACGGTGGTTGCATTCAATTTCCGGTAATCGACACATATTCGGAGCTGCTTGTTTTTCTTTGGTACGATTACAATCGAGGAGATCCATTCAGCATGCTCAATGGGTACAATGGATCCTACCTTTAATAGGTGATCAAGTTCTGCTTTGACCTGTGCTGCATAGTTAGGGTTCATACGGTAGCTGGGTTGTTTAATCGGCTTGGCTTCTGGTTTGAGCACGACCCGATGCTGATAGATTCAAGGATCTAGACCTTTCATATCATGATAGTCCCATGCAAAAACATCAGAGAACTCACGAATAAGCTGTATCAAATCTGCTTGAAATGCTTCAGACAATCCTTCCTTTATCTTGATAGGTCGTGGATTTACTTCATCTCCCAAATTATAGGTGATTAACTGATCTTCAGGAACATAGAATTGACAAGGTTTGCCTGGATTGTCAGCTGACTGTAAAAGATGTTGTAGAGCGGCTTCTTCCATAGCAACAGTATCTTCGGTCTTCACTTCTTCGGTCACAGGCACCATTGTACATGCTGCCGGACTCTAGTTATCTACAATAGATTGTAGATCTACAGTGCCTAAGGAAATCAGATCTGTTCTTTAAAAATGCTTCTTCTTCATCGTCAGATAAGCCATGCAACGTGTGGATTGGCTCTACTACATATGGCCTGGCATGGAGTTCACAAGGCTGAATGGCATCAAGTTTAACAACATATTTATGATGATTATCCTTAAATGTTAGTTCTTGTGCTGACCAATCCTGTATAACCTTAGCCTGTTTTAACCAGGGTCATCCGAAAAGAAGATTATAATCAAGACTAGACTCCGGTAGTTCTAAAACTACAAAAGTCATCTTAAACGTTGTACCCTGCAAAGTTATCGGGACATTCTGTACGAGTCCTAATGGATGAACTCGGGATTGATCTGCCATTCTAACGAAAAATTGAACAGGCTCGATTTGCATCCATCCCAACTTTTTACAAAGCGCTATAGTGGCTATATTTACACTAGACCCACCATCAATTAGTACTTGAGTAATCTTGTGATTTATGTACCATACCGTAATTAAAGGGACCGAATGATCCACCGTAGAATCAGCTTCCGGTTGTACCGTTACTGTCGCTGGAATGCAGGAAGATCCAGGACTGAGCTGTTGCTGGATTTGCTGCCGAACTCCCGGTACTAGTGCAAGTAACTGTCCAAGAGGGAGAGTAATGGATGCCTTAGATAAAATTTCCCATGCTTGATCTGCTTGAATTGTACTTTTCACCTGTTCTGAAGATGATGCGCCTGTTACAGAGGTAGAATCTTGTTCCTGCGATCCTTCCTTTGGCAGCGGAACTTGGGTTACCCGAATGGGATCTGGAAACACTTCTAGCTCTTTGGTGGTCCATTGACTAGCTTTGTCATACATTCTCTGTTGTTCATGGATGCCAGGTTCAAACACTTCTGCTACTGGTTGTAACTGCTTACCAGATCTTGTTTGAATCACTGTGGCCTGGGTTTCTACTAGTGAAATATATACCATATTGATCATAGGGTTCTGACGCTCTTTCTTCCTCTAATCATATTCAGTTGCATCTTTACAGAATCTGCGTATGTGGCCTAACTCACCGCAAAAATGATAGCGAGGAGGTGGCAAAGAGTTATTTTCCTGTGATGTTCTTGTCTGCCATCGATTTGTATTGTAATTTGTATTCCGCCGTCCTCGATAATTTCTGTATCCTTGTTGCTGATTATTTCTCATCTGAGGTGGGATATAATGAGTGGCCGGCCGCCCCGGTTCTTGTATGATAGCATTGACAGTTGTTGGTCCCTGCACTTTGGCGTTATAAGCACAGTTTTCGATGGAATGTCCGGTTGTATTGCAGATAGCGCAATACGTTTGATTAAGGGCACATGTGGCACTGGTATGCCCTGGATTCTTGCATTTGGTGCAGTACATTTGTCTAGCCGGATCCTCTGCAACAGTTTTACTGGCTTTTAACCACTCCAAGTCTTCGGTAAAACCTCCAACCTTATGCTCGAGCTGCAAAGCCATTGCAATAACCGCATCTAATGTCATAGCTCCCACACAACGAATGATCATAATTTGTTTTAGCTGTAGAGTTAACCCATTAATAAACCACTAAGTGATGACATCATTCGGTAAATTAGCATGTGCCAGAGGTAGTTGTCTCAAATGAGTTCTAAATAGGGTGGCATATTCCTGCACTGTTTGATTCAACATCTGTCTATTGTTCTATAAGTAATTGAAAATTCTGACAGGGTTCTTCTTTAGCTGGAATCTCTGAAAAAACGCATCCCTTACCACTTCATAGGTGTCGAAATGGTTGATATTGTACTCTGTAAGCCACCTCGCTGCTTCATTAACTAATGTTGGTTGGAATACTATGGCCTTGTATGCCGGATCAGGTGGATGGTTAAGTACTGCATAACTTATTTCAAAGGTGTGTACATGAGCATCAGGATCATCACCTAGAAATCCACCGAATTTGGTGTAAGTTACTCCTGTTGGAACTAGTCGAGGTGGAAGTAGTTGTTGCTGCTGTTCTTGTTGTTGTTGTTGTTGTTGTTATTGTTGTTGTTGTTGTTGTTGTTGTTGTTGTTGTTGTTGTTGTTGCCCACTCATGGTGCTAGTGGCGGTACTGTTACTATTTCTTGAGTTCTGAGGATGTGGTTCTGGTTCTTCAGAGTCTGTATGATTAGACTGCTCTCCTTCCGGTTCGAAAATAGTGCTCAACCTCTTACGAATTTCTAATTCGAATAGCCTATCCTCTTCTGCAGTATCAAACGTAGGCAAACTTGCTCCGAACAGTGGTGTCCGGAATGAAGATTCACCGGGAAGTATAACGCTGTCACCGGAAAATTGTAAATTTTCTCTATCCGTAGAGAGATTTGAATCTTGACTAGACGGTGTCGGATCAACTACACACTGTGTCCTTGTGGACTCCAAAGTTACTGTATCTTCTGCAGACTGCACCGAGATTTCACTGAAATTTACCAGAATTGCAGTATGTTCCACCGGAATGCTACCGGAATCACTACTAATGTGCTTCGTTTCTTTGACGACCAAACCTAACCGATCTGTGCTTCTTCCTCCTGGGGGTGTCCTTCGCAAATTTGGTACCACCCAAGGCTGTCTGTACTTCGGATATGACTCGTCGGACCGAGTAACCGGCATATATTACCTTTTTCAACTCTTGCGTACTACTTCTACCTTACTGTCGATTCACAATCAATGGTTACCTTCCCACAATCACTTTGCAACACTATGTTGCTACCTTCCGAAAATCACTTTGCAACACTCTGGTGCCACTTTTCGACAATCACTTTGCAACACTCTGATGCCACTTTCCCACAGACGGCGCCAGTGTTAAACGTGCTTTTGCCGTCAGAATGCGTTTAAGCTCTTTTTGGGTTCTTGGGAGTGGAAGGGGTCTGAATAATCAGAGGCCCTATACTTGATTTTCCCAAATCAACTCACTCACATGACTGTTCGTTCAAAACAACTCTGCTAATCCAACTTTCTAACAAACTCTGGCTTGTTCCTTTACAGAATTACTATTCGTATTCCAATCAATACATCTCAGTACACAATGCCAGGATAAACATTACCACAACACAGACTTACAGTAAACAACTTACAAATCAGTGATTCAATACTTCACTTAATGTAAACATTACCGTAACCCAATCTTTACCGTACAGGTGCAGATAATCAAACAAAACAGAAAGACACAGCAGTACGTAGAATTCTCAAACATACACTACGGAAACTCCACAGAACGTCTCGCCCAGACAGACAGTCTGGCGATCTTCTAGTCGTCACCGAAAGTGTCTTTCCATTGCTTTATAAAAAGTTACAACTCATCGCAACGACCTTTCGGTTCGTGCGGAATATGAAAAGGAAAAGGTTTACAATTGCCAATCTGGTGGCTTACACTCTGCTTCGCAAAGATTCCACATGACTCGACAGCTTGATGATATTGTCCTCTAGCCAAATGATATGGTCTGGAAGGCCACCATTCATTACTACACTCCTCAATGCCTCAAACTTCACTCCTAAGTCACTTAATCCTTGCTTGTTGTACTCAACATCGCTCTGGCATTGGAACAGGTCAGAGTCAATGCTTCGAAACCGATTCCATATTTTCTCCATCTCTTCATCTAACTCTCTCGTCCTTTTTTCAGATCGGAGGGGAATATCCTCCCTCTTCTCAACTCAAGCAGCCAACTTCTGGACTTCCTCTCTAATCGATCTTTCCTCCCAAATCTTGCTCATATTTTCTACATCTAGATCATCTACCTTCTTCAACAATTCATTCTTTGTCCTTTCTAACTCCGTTCCGAATGCCCTCAACCTATCCAACACCGCTTTCAACTCTTACTCTATTCTACCCACTCTCGGATCCTCCACTTTTCCTCGTGTCTCGTCATCTTTTTGATTCCTCCACCTATCGAGCTTGCTACTCAGCCTTGCACTCTCTTTCTCTACCCGTCTCACTTTCTCATCATTCTCTGCTTGGGCACTCTTCATCCCTTCTAATTCTAGGTGGAACTCTTCAACTACCTTAGCTGCTTGGTCATCATATCTACCCATCACCTTTCGCAATTTCTCAATTTCCTTTTCCATTCGATCAACTCTCTGTGCCAAGTCATCATCATATTTAGGGGAATCCTTCTCGATCGCAATGCTATGGCAATCGGCTATCATCAAGCCGGTTTTCAGGTCCAAGCTCAAGTTTTCACTCTCAAGCCTTACAAGGCCTTCCCTCAAGGTCTTGTTCACCCTTTTCAACTCCTTGTTTTCACTTTCCAATGCTCGTACTTGCTTTTCCCAAGTTCCTAAGACCTCGGTAATTTTCACTTGAGTTTCCTCTAATTTTTCTATTTTGATCCTCTCATTATCTCGCTCTTCTCGCAGACATTCCAACTGACGTAGTATGCTTGCCAACAAACTCTTGTTATCTTCGGCTTTCACATAAAAGGACGAAAGTGACATGCTAGCCTCTTGTGCCACATCCTCCTCAACGGGAACCTCTTTCACATGACACACTTGCTCGCATAGCTTCTTGTTTCCGCATTCCATGCATCTAGGGACAAAGTCCCATAGGGTGCATGTAACATAATCCTAGTAGGAGATGGTTGAACCATGCTCTAAGAGAGAGGATTAGGAAGTAATCCTAAACCATGGCTTTTGGGGCAAGTGGTTAGCCCATCACATTCCTAACCAAGAGGTTGTGAGTTCAATTCCTTACATTGGTATCAGAGCCTAGGAAGTAGGCTTGGGCAAGGTGGAATGATCCAATGGCCTCTCAAAAAGGCGCTTGGGCATCCTCTATGTGAAAGGGTAGGAATTGTGGAAGGCGCGCGCGTCGGTTTCAAGGATGGACCTTACAATGATTGGGGTGTATCTCTCAATCCGTAGGTCGGATTGAGGCGTGTAATATACCGTTGGAAAGCTCTCGGAACGAACTTTCCAATGAGATAGCTTGGAAGTGTGAATTCCTTGGGAATCCTTGGGTGGCACTTGATTGAGTGTTCAAGATACCAAGCATGGGTGAGAACAAGGTTCAAGACTGAGGTTGAGAACAAGGGCTCGAGACACCAAGGTTGCGAACAAGAAGGTTCAAGACACCAAGGTTGAGAGCAAGGGTTCAAGAGACCTAGGTTGCGAACAAGGTTCAAGAAACTGTGCGAGGTTGAGGGACATCAATTCAAGGGCACCTAGGGGTTCAAGGGACTGATCACCGAGGCTAGAGGGATACAAGAGTAGATCATTGAGGACAATGATCGACCAAGGGGGGAAGAATGTAACATAATCCTAGTAGGAGATGGTTGAACCACGCTCTAAGAGAGAGGATTAGGAAGTAATCCTAAACCATGGCTTTTGGGGCAAATGGTTAGCCCATCACATTCCTAACCAAGAGGTTGTGAGTTCAATTCCTTACAGTGCACACACGAGGGCAATATTTTGTAATGTTCCCAATGTTCTCGCAACACCAACACCGAATGTAGTTCGAGATTGGACCAACCAGGCGACATTCATATGCACGATTTCTCATTGGGTGTCCAAACCCGCTTCGACTCCTAGACCATCTCGAATTCATCAACCTCGGGCCGACCTTTTGAAAGTCCCTGGCTTGTGGACTTTGTGACATCTTTCAACCTAGGCCAACACCCTCAATCTGGGCCGATGGGCTGTGCCGCACAATTGGGGCACCGAGCGTACTCGTGGCACGACTCTATGAGGAGTGCCAAGCCAACTCCCCAGTAGGATCGCCAAATGTTGAGTCCTAATGCCCACGCAAAATATGATTATACAAGCCTTTATTCTACTCAAACCCTGTGGAAGTGGTCCACTAAAATTACCTAGAGCCCACAATCATCTCTCGAGAGCTAAATTTCCTCACTCATGCGCTAACTCATTTTCCTCCCACTCACACTCCCTTCGCTTTCTCACATACCCGTACTCGTGCACTTTCTCCTACCCTCTCACTCCGGTTCCTAACTTCCTTTCTCTTACTATGCTTTTATGCTAAACTTCCCTTTCTCTCTTACACCCACTCCCTTACATGCCATACGCACACTCTCACACATAATCTCCCACACACATGCACTATCGTGCACTATCACACACATAGGTTCATACACACACACATGCAACTACTCCCATGCACATGCTCTCTTACTCACCCTTTCACTTCTACTCTGCATATACTCACACACTCACTCTTCTTCACACTTTCTTCACGTGCATACTCAGTTTCACTCACCCACATTCCCCTCTAACTCTAACTCTCACTCTCTTTCACCCTCACACTTATGCTCTCATTGGTTTTTCAATTTCCCTCACTTACCCTCACACACATGTTCACCCACATAGTCACATATGCACTCTCACACGCATTCGAACACATAAAAACACACACAGACACATGCTTACTCTTACTCCCTTCATGCATATACACTCATATGTACATCTACTCACACAGCCCCCATACTTTTCACCCAGGCAAGCACTCAAACACACATACTCAGACACACACATTCAAGAAGTCTTTGCCCAGGCGAAGATATTCAGCCATCGGACCATACCTGCACTTAGTCACTCACATACACTCTATTCCCTCAATCACTTTCCCCTATCTCTCTTTGTCCCATACACACTTGCTCTCTCTCTCACTTTCACACTCTTTTACACGTGCGTACACTCACACACATGCTCACTCCTCCACTCGCATATGCACGGGCAAATCCTCATGTACTTTAATTTAAATACAAGTAACAGCAAAATAGCCGACTCTGTGTATAGAGATCAACAAAATCATGAACACTAATTGCATGTCAATAAGCAGCGATGTAAAGGTGCCATGTTAAAAAGGACACAAATCCAAATGTCTAATGCATAAGCAACATTCACTACTCAAACCCCTCGATCATCTTATGTGACTCTGTCTCTATCCCGACATATTGCCAACTAGATCGATTGTTCTGTCTCTAACATGCTGCAGTTAACAAACTCGAATGACAATGTGAAGCAACTGAATTCAAGAACTTATGTGCGGCATACCTCTAGCATGGATATTACCAAAAATACATTTTCCTTTTGTTCAACACTTCAAGAGGAGCAACCGATCACCATTCTCTAGGGTCCAACAACCGGCTCAGCTCTGAGTGTGTTTCTTGATGCACATTTGCTTATCTAGATGCTCCATTTGCTTCACTTCAGAACAGCAACAGGTACTCCTTTAGTTTGATGTGTAGTGCCCTTGAAACCTACCTCTCAGAATATCGACTTTAGCCACCCTCCTTAGCCACCACATTCTTCCCCTTCTTCTACTAATGTCCCTTGCACACTTGCATCCTTATCCAATGAGAATTCCAGACAATGCTAGTCGTCTGAAAAACTGGATGATTCATGTATTCTTGTTGCTCCTCCACTCGGCCACTTGACTCCTCCGTATAGTCTTCTAATTGCTTCCCTACAACATCTGCTCCTCTATTCTTCTTCGCTCCTTGCGTGTGCTCCAGCCCCTGTCTACATCGTGGAGTACAATGCTCCCAACACAATAGAATATGGATGAAGTTTTCTTCCAGAACTTAACATTGCCTTCCTGTCATCGGTTCATAATTCCATTGCACCCATTAAATCAGGTAAGTGACATCTTGAAAAGATTGACTCCCCATTTCCTGGTTCAGTGCACTCCTCTCCCTACTGTTAGTGGCAGCATATGTGAACTTGGATTTACATCAGAAGAGACGGGAACACATTGTGACCATTAAGCCAATGTTTATAAGAGTCTAGCCTATCATAGCTTTCTACTCCAAAGCAAACTGGAAAATGCCACAACTCCTCCCCATTCGGATAGAACGGTGGCCTCCTTCCCTTCCTTGCCTCTGCTCACCTCCCTGTGCTGAGATGTTGTGCACAAAGAAAAATTCCCTAGCTCCGGTGTATCCCCAGCAAGACGAACAAAAGGAACGACGTTTGCCACTGCTATGGATTCCCTGGTTCCTCAGCCACTGAGTAGCTGAAGGTGCGGAATACAACCACGACAGCATCCACCAATTTTCTGCACTCTTCTCAGCCACAACATCACAGCGGGGTAGCTTCTTCCTTCCTCCCAGTCACACGAGTGCTGAAGAACTTTCCTTCCCCTCATCAGCCCCCATTGTTATTGTTCTTGCCGTTGCCCAAGAGAGACAATAAAGAATACCCTCCTGTTCAGTCCAGGACCTACTTCAACACCGCCAAGAAACTTCTCTGCGAATAGGCCGCGCCCCCCTCCCTAGCTCACGAACTTGTACAGATACCAGAAAAATCCCCCCCCCCCAAAAAAAAAAGAGAGAGAGAGTAGGAGTCCCCAGAGAGAATATGTAGGAGACTCTCCTCCACAGCCCGCTTTCCCGTCGGGATACTTGCACAAAAAACGAAGAAGAGAGAAAAAAAATGAGACCCGCTGCCAAAAAATGAAATGCTCTCCCATTTCCTGCCCCAAGTGTGCGTGCAATTAGGGGTATGTCCCCCCCTTTTTTCCGTTTCCATTAGAGCCAAATCCCCCTTGTACCTGCATATCTCTACGAAAAACAAGGGAATTAACCCCCAGTCATGTGTACTAATAGGCGTCCTGTCATCTTACATGTCAAGGGGCAGGCAATCAGTGCCCATATCCCCACCTTCAATATCCGTGTGTAATTCTTCATCCTCTTTTTTGGTACCTATGATATCAGTCCAAGCATTGTCCACAACCAATTTCTCTTCAAGCAAATCCTACAAAAAGTCTTCCATTTTCATATGGTCCCTCATTTGGACAAGTTCACTCAGTTGTGGTTGCTCAAACATTTGAATACCAGCTTAGAATAACTATGCTCTAAGTATCTTGCAATCAAATCTGTCCGTGAGCCAATGCTTCTTCCATTCAGCATGTCGATCACATCCATTACTTTTGCTCAACCTTCCTGATGGCACCGCAATTCCGCCTCCAAATTACTTATAATATAACATTTGTTCTACACAATAAAGACATATTAGTGCAAAAGATCGACAAGAACCATAGTTAACAACACCTCATCAATTATTTGCAAGAGTTCTGACCTAAATTTCCCATCCATCTTTATTAAATAAAAAATACTGACCTCCTTTTTCATGGACTTGAGTAGTCCAGAAGCTTCTGATTCCTTAAGAGCATGGGCTCCAATTGACTTATCAAACTCCCCATGAGCCCTATTGAATGCATGTCCAATGGCGTCATTGTACCTATGAGGTTTTCTTTTTGGCTTATATCTACACATGTGGTGGTTTTTTCTTCAGATGTCTCTTTGTCTTTGTTCAATCCATTAATCCTTGATTCTTGACCCATTTCTACTTGAGCCTTCCCCTTGCTTCTTGTCTGCATTGTAATAGATTCAATTTCCTCTAACTACACCACCCTAGTAGATGGTGATGGCACATTGACTTGATCTACCATTTCTTCTTTGTGCACATAAATCAGTTGAATGTGGGGCGCCGATGAGGATGCTTGATTCTTAGGACAACAATTAGTATAGTGGTCTCTGGCGTCTGGGTAGTTCCTACAAGGAGGGGCATTTTCTGGTAGAGTGCACCTACTTTGGTAATTCCCACATTCTCCACATTGGAAACAAATAATTGGCCTCCTTAGACCATTTCCAAAGTTAACCCTATGTCTAGGGTTGTAATTGTTACCTTGATTAGGTGCAGCCACCATCACATTTGCTAGGGGTAGGGCTCCTCCTTGTGTCCAATATGTTGTTGCACGCATTCCTCTTGATTGACATTCATGTGCCTCATGACCAGCTTTCTTGCATAGCTGGCAAGTTACACTTAATAAAGGACATTCACTTACTGCATGGCCCTATTTGCTGCACATGGTACACCATAGCCCATTTTTGATGCCACCCCCTTGAGTTCCTGCAAATCCTGTTGAAGCTGAGCCAGCTCTTCTGCTTGGGCTTCCTCTTCCTTTTGTAGCTTCAATTCCTCAATGTCCCTCCTCAACTGAGTAACAGCATTCTCCTCCTCTTTATGGGGCTTATTCCTTTTTAAGCCCTCCAGCTCTTTCCTTAGCTGGATTACTGGATCCTCCATTTCTGTAGAATAGGGTAGTTGAGAAGAAGTTGCTCCATATTATTACCTTACTTGTTCCACTCATGTAGCTCTATTTATGAACTCCTCTATGGAGGCTGTTGGCAACACTAATTCCTTGATTTTACATTGTGTGGCCATTGGAAGTGGCTTAGCTAACCATTTCTTAATAAAGAAATCATGTGGAGGGTTTGGTAGTTTAGCCATCTGTGCCTTAGCTCTGGTCACAAACTCTGGGAAGGTCTCCCCAGGACCTAGTCTTAAATTTTCTAGTTCTTCAATAATGTTTTCATTAGTGTTCCCTTGTTGGAACTGTGTTCTAAATGCTTCCTTCATCAAATCCCATGTGGTGAAACGGTTGTCAGCAAACTGACTAAACCATTTGTCTGCTAGCCCTTCTAATGTTGCAGGGAAAAGAATCAGAAATGCATCCTCTCTTCCCATCAGACCCCTTGTTTTACATAATGCTAAAAATCTCCTAATGTGCTCATCTGGGTCTTCTTGTGCTAGCCCTCTCAATGATGGAAATTTGATATTCAGTCTAGAAAGTAAGGTTTCTAGTCTACATGGGTTACCATATTCTTAACTGATGATGTCAATGACGATGGGCTAGTTGATCTTCGAATAACCTTCCATCTTGTTGTTTTGCAAGGGACCCTCAAGCCTTGGGACTGGGTTGTATTCATGAGTTGTTCATACTCCTCTTAGTTTAAGAGAATTCCAATGGAAGAAAGATTACCTACAATGATGTCGGTACCCTTGACTCTTCTACACTTTGCAATTTGCCTCTCCTATGCTCAAATCTCCTTGGTGTCCCACCGTGCATGGCAAATTTTGTTGGGGGATTCTTGTACAAAAGGGATTTGAGTGTTTGTAGGAGAAAAGGAAAACATAAGAAGAAAGATACACACTGAAAGCCTCTCTCAATTGATTATAAGAAGACAAATACAATGGTGATGCACAATACAATCCAATGCCAATGCTTCTGTGCAAAATCCCACAGACTGCACAATCACAAAATACAAAATACCAGGTCTTGTTGCTGACGTCCTTCTCTGCACCAGACCTCCACCTTCTCCAAGCTTGCACTTGTGCACACCTTGCACCAAGCTTCCAATTAAGGGGGAGGGATGAATACCTTCTGTCGGTGCGCACATGGCTTCAATGGGACCTTGGGAACTTTGGTTGTAAGCTTAGCACTTCTCTGCACACTTCTTAGTCACTCTTCATGCACACCTTGCACTTCACTTCTCTACGTCACACACTATTTGTCTCTTTCACTTCTCTCTCTTGCTTATTCTAGACTATCTCACCTTGCATAGTCTCTCAAGAATAATCCTTGCCTTGATTTGAGTGACGATCCACGTACGCTCCTAACTGCTAGAGTATTTTGATGTCCCAAGATTGTCTCCAAAAGTGGGCAGCTAATGAATCACTGTTTTGTGACTTTAGAATAAAACAAAAATTTTAATTGGGGGGCCATACTTTCACTTCGGCGTACGCTACCGCTTCACATACCTTCACATTTTGCCTTTTAATTCCTCAAATGTGCACAAAAGAGAGGGTTCACCTGAACCTTCCAAACCACTTTAAAAACACTTTGAACCTTAGAGAAATTACAGAAATACCTTTGCAACCTGCAACCAACTTTTTGCAATTTTACCCTTTGTGAACAATTAATTGTGCACTAGCTGTGCACCTTGATACCTAAACTTGAACACTTTAACTTTGCCCATATTGACATTGACCTTGACCTTGTTGACTTTGATTGCTTTGACTTTGATCCTTTTGACTTTGACTATGGTTGACTTTGATTGTGGTGACTTTGATTGTGGTTGACTTTGACCAATATGACTTTTATAGGCTCAACAACAGTCTTTTATTTTCTTCCAGTGCAGTGGACGTATGCTTCCTGAGAAGCCCTAGATTCCTTCATATTTTTGCGTTGGTGAGATTTTGCTCGTGTAGCATTGTCTCCAAGTCCTTGAGGGCTTAGGCATCCACATCGAGTACCTTGCACTCCAACTTGGCATGAGCTTGTTGTAATGTGAGGTATTATGCCTGGAGCACTTCATTGTCAGCTTCCAAAGCCATGATTTGTGCCTATAATCTTTGAGATTCTACCTAGGAGGCAACACTCTGATCTTCTAGTCATTGATAGTCCTGTTGAAGCTCTGATACACATTGAATGATCATATTGAAAGTAGTATTTACAAGTATAGATGCAAAGGGAATAGTATTTAATGCAAGGGGAATGGGAATGAGGATGGGAATGGTGGATGCTGTGCATGATGGTACCGGTGATGTGATTGGAGGGGAGAGCGGGGATGGTGGGAGCGTGGGGGAAGGAGGAGGTGTAATGGGCAGAGAAATGTCCATGGGATCCGATAGTGTGGTGCTTGTGAGAGCTACCATGTAAGTGGGAATGGTAGGTGAAGTGAGCATGGTGTCTGTGTATAGTGAAGTGGATATGAGTGTTTGTGATCCTAACATCTATGTGGTGGGGATGTGGATGAAACTTTCCATGAATGATATGTAGTGGGATGGGGCTATGGTGGCAATTGAGGTATAGGGGAACATGGATGCATTGAATGGGAAGAAAGGATCAAGGGGAGGGGGAATATGTGAATAGGGGTAAGCAGGGGTACCTAAACTACCTTCAGTGGGGCTTGGGTATCCTTCTATACTAGGTAGAATGGGATGTCCAATGGTAGGCTCTATAGACAAAAATGGGGAAGTAAAAAGAGGGTTGGTGATAGAGGAAAAGAGGGTTGCTTGAGAGATTGGTTCATAGAAGTAACAGGAAGTTGTTGAGGTAGGGATTTGGGTAGCGGTGGTTAATACTACAAAAATATCATCAGTGGTAGGAGGTGGAGGTGGGGGCGATGGGGGATGCTAGGGTGAGATTGGCGATGTTTGTACAAATGTTTCTATAGTAAGATCTATGGTGGTTGTCAAGGTAGCCATTGTTTCAATGGTTGCTTTTGGTTCAGATATCGGTATTCGTATATCTTTGCTTGTCCATGGCCTTGTTTTCACTCTTTGTTTGTCCTACATGATTGATTTTCATAGTGATGTGTGCATGACGTCTTGAACTCCCAAGGACTCTATTAATAATTTGAGTGTACTTATGAGTTGAAGGTCCATGCCTTCATCTGTAAGGGTTGATCTATCAAGGCTTGGCCTAATGCAAATGAAACTCTATGCCTTTCTTGCATTGCCTTGATTGTATCATATAATCTCTGTAACTGGGGTGTATATGCTAGTGCCCCTACAAGTTTAGACACTTCTTGTTGCTCTTCTTGATGTCTTCCCTCGTGTTCTTCAATGCCTTCTTTAGATTCTTCATCCTTATCATCATCTTCATCGTCTTCTTCATCCTCGTTGACTATGGTAACTGGCACTTGCGATATGGTTGCTTGTGGTTGAGAGCATTCCACCAATTGTTCCTCAACTGACTCAAGATTCACTTCTCTTAGGATCTGCTCAAAATCCTCATTGGTGAGCTCTTCCAAGTGTACTCCTCCACAAAACTCAAGGTCTATGGGGATTGGTGGAAATATCAATCTTGGGCCCTCATAGTTGTGTCTTGGGAGGCATAGTGTGAATGGGCATACATGTCCAGGTGAGGGAGTGAAATCTTGGGTCAAAGTGGATCCTCTTGGTTGAGCGCATCCTACTGCTCCTCACATCCGCTTCGATGGGGGTCCTGTGGACGTTCGATCTTTTAATTGTTGTACCCTATTCTACGTTAGGTCCTTTTGAATTGGAATGTCATAAGCCAAACATCTATAAATAATCTTGGTCAGGGCACAACATCCATACAATACTGACTTGCATGGCCATCATTTGTGCGCTAAATGGATTTGATCAATAATCCACTGAGGTAGGTTAATTGTTAAGCTTTGAGTTTTTGCAAGACATAAAATGAACCATACCTTCTTATGTGACATGGTGAACTTGTCTTGTGCTGGAAAGGCAAAATGTTGCATGCACATTCCAAGGTGAACCGCAATGTTACGCATTATGGCCACCATATATTTGAGTTTTGTGAGGTTTAAATTCTTCATGTTCTCTGGCACTAAAATCTCCATCTCTGTGGGTATGTGCATCCCTTTCATATCCAAAGCATTGCGTACTAGGTTATTGGTTAACCTAAATCGCTTCAATTTATTTCCTTTGGTTAGCGATGGAAGCACCAATGTGCTATAGGCTTTTGGATTCTTATTGGCAGTCAAGGTGTTGATAATATTATAGCATCACATGAAGTCGGGTTTGGGAAGCTGAGCACCAAAGTACGTATCTAATCTTTCTTTTTGCCACATTGGGCATATCTCTTCCACATTCTGTAACTTCTCAAACTCCCGCGTGAAGAAATGGTACTTTCCCCACTTGACATTGAACTCTAGCTTTGTCTCCCAAAGGTATGAGCCCTCTCCTAATGGTCCTACTACTTCACTAAACCAATGGGAGGTCTTGCCTATAAGCATGGTATGTCTGCTCGAGGGGTCTTGTATGGGTATGATCTATATGGCCTGGAACTCCTCCGATCTTTCATTCGTCCCAAGCATGATGGGTAAGCTCTCCATATCAACAACCTGCTGACTTGTGATTGCCTGAGATCTGGTTCCTACCACTTCATCCATGATATTTCTCGTCGTGTCTGATGCTTATCTGCTGTAAGAAGAAAATCATATTAGCATTGCATAGGAAACATGATAATACCATGTTCCCTCTACAATACCAACATGTCATTCTTTGAGGTTAGAAGTTAGTCAGAGTGGTGTATTGTGTGTGTATGTGAGAGTTAGGGAGTCAGTAATGTTCCTATATGCATACTTTGGTTATGCATGGTACTCAAATGCATGTATTCTTGTGCACAATAGTTTACATGGTCAGGTCAAGGGGTTTATTATAGGGTTGAACCTCCAAATTTTCTTTGTGGGATTGCATCTTGCAGTTGTGATGATCTTTACATGTTTTTAAAGTATGCTCTTTTGGATTTGGCACTTTTTGGGTACCCATTTCTAGATAGTCCTAGGTGTGATCTCATGTGTGAAGGTGTTGATTGCAACTATTTGTCCTGAAGTATATGATGTGAGTGATTGTGAGTGGTTGTTCAAGCTTGTGAGCTTACGTGAAGCTACTTCGACGTGTAGGCAGGTCTTCAATACCCATATTTGTTGTGCATTGGGGTCAGCCTTCATTGACCGCTTTGGGACTCAAATGGAAATGGTACGTTTTGGGAGATTCTTGGAATACTCTTTCTTTGTAGTCCTTGGTGGAGTAGTTGGTTTGGTGCATTGTTGGGGTATTATCTCTCAAGCAAAGGGTTGTTCACCCTTTTGCATCCAAATCTGCTTCAAAGTTTCAGTAATCTCGCTTTGTGCTCTCATTTGACTATGAGCATAGACCATTTTCTTCCTCTGCTTGTTGTATTCCTTGGTTCACTTTGTTTTGATCACTTTTGGGAAATAAGGGAGTTCCATCAAATCCCTGACTTCTTTGTTGAGAACATCATTCTTCTGCATCACAGGGTTTTGGACAATAACAACATCTTTATCTTCATGTGTACTCCTGGAAGGACCAAGAGTTGGTGTCTTTCCTAGTTCCTTGAGTGTATGATTTTCTAGCTCAATTGTGATGCAGTTTTGATTCACCCAGACCTGAAGAAGTCCACTTCATAGGTTCAGGTTGACCGCATGATTATAGATCCAGTCTTGACCCAAGACAAGAGGTTCAGTGAGATCCTAATCTTGACACACTAGCACCTTCACTATCATAAGAACATCTTGAAGGTAGATGGGAGTCTCCACCTCGCCCATGCAAGGGGTTTCCACATCTCCCAATCGTATGAGATATGCTTCTATAGGATTGAAACTTAATTGCAATTCTTGATAGTAAGAAAGCCTAACTACACTATTGGCTGCACCTGAGTCAATCAAGGCTCTTATCGTCCTTGCATTATTTCCTTGTCATACCTCTAGGATCACAAAAGGACGTTGGTCAACTATTATGGGGAAACGCACACTTGATGCTTCACACATGGCCATGTGATATCTTGGAGCTTCATAAGCATCTGACCTAGGCTGAGCTCTACCTTGCCATCTCAATTTCATTCATTGGATGCATTCTAAAGCCTCTACCTGCGCTTCTTCTCGAGCTCGTTTTTCTTCTTCTGTACGTTTCTTTGCAGTATTGAGTCGCCTTAAGCATTTCCTCTGTGAGGGGTTCTTGATATAATTTGTCTTTGCATCCACTAATGTAACTAGGTAGGACATCATCTTCTAGAGTAGCTAATTGAATTGATCCACTTGTCGAGATCATATTGATGATCATAGGTCCAAGAGTCTATTCCCCATTTAGAGAATGCACATCCACCCATCATTGGTTTCAGTGGCATCTCGTCTTTACATATAGGGTACTAAGGTCATTGACAAATATGGCACCTCTTCACATAGGTATGTGCATCCATGTGAAGTGTTGGCCACCAAAGACTTGCAAAATAGTATAGCTTTGATCACCCTATTTGGTCCAAAGTGTCCTTCTGCCACACCTTGGTGAGTAGTGTCCAAGATCTTGAGATATTCACTCTCATGGACACACAGCCTTAGGTATCCATCTCTGCCACACTTGTAAAAATGATTTACAATGAATGAATAATCTAGTGCTTCTTGTTCTAAGCTCTTTCCTCTAGCCAATTTCATCTCTTGAGGGAATGTTTTTTTCCTCAAAAAGGCTACTAATGGTTTGCTCCATTCTTGTGCTAAAGACACTTGATATAGAGTGGCATGTTCCATAGGTGGGTTGACAACATAGATTGGGCATTCCTTACACGTCCTATGGACGTCTGCCTCCATTGTTGGCCAATATAGTCCTAATCTCTATCGAGTGTGTAGGGTTTGGTGTTTTGAGTGATGTTGTTGTAGTGCACCTACATGTGCTATTTGCAACCACTTTGCATGCTCATCCTCATCTACACAAAAAGTAAGTATGCCTTGATTAGTGTGCTTATACATGTTGCCTGCTACTATGTGGTATTTTTGAGACCTCACCACTTCTTTATCTCTGGTTCTCAATACATGATGTTTAGGTCCAAAGGTGATAATAGGCACTATAGCTTTGGCCCATTCAGGCACTACTTTTAGATTGAACAAGTAGGCTCAGGAAGGTCATCTAACACTCCTTGAGGGGACTCTCATGAAGTTAGTCTAGAAAGGTGATATGCCCTAAGGTGAGTCCTACCTTTCCTAATGACAATTTCAAAGTCATATTCCATTAGTAAGGGGAACCATCTTACTAATCTACCGATATTGCATGGTTTGTTCACTAGATATAACAATGCTTGATGATTTTAAACTTATTTGCAAGCAAATAATGTCTAAACTTCTTAACCGCATATGTCATGCCTAATCCTTCTCTTTTGGTAGTGGTATAATTTTGTTCAGTCACATTCAATTGTCTACTCGCATAGGCAAGTGGAAGATCCATACTATCTTCACCAGTAGGTTGTGCTAGTACACACCCAATAGCATAATTGGAAGCATCCACATGAACATGGAATGGCTTGTTCCAATCTAGCACTGTAGTCAAGGTTGGTGCTGAACACAATCATCTCTTAAGCTCGTTAAAGGAGTTTTCACATTCTTTTATCCCTTCAAATTTGGTCAACGAGGAGTACAAAGGCTTTGCAATGATCGCATACATATGAATGAAATGTCAATAAAATCTCCAATGTCCCATGAAAGCTTGTACTTGACATTCTTTGGCTTAGATAGCTCTGCATTTGCTCTAACTTTCTCCTTGTTCATGGATATGCCATTCGTTGACACAATGTGTCCTAGAATCTTGCCTTGTCTGACCATGAAAACACACTTTTCTAGGTTCAAGAAGACCTGATATTATCTACATTTGTCAATGATTTATTTGAGATTAGGTAAATGTTTTTCTCTAATGTTGGAATGAGCACATAGATCATCAACATAGATTTCCAAGTTTTTACGCAAAAACTCTTCAAAGACATGACACATCAACCTTTGAAAGGTAGCTGACACATTGGTAAGCCCAAATGGCATTACTCGAAATGTGAATATACCCCATTCTGTGGAAAAATCCATCTTATGTTGTTCTTCTTGGGCAATGGCCACTTGATTCTATCCCGAGAACCCATTAAGGAAGCTATATACTTCCTTGCCTACCACTCTTTCTAATAGATGCTCAGTGATAGGAAGCAGATAACTATATTTGATAGTGGCTATGTTAACCTTTTTCAAGTTAATGCATACACATAACTTGCCATTCTTTTTGAGCACCACTATAATGGGGGATACCCATTCAATGTGCTCAATTTCATAGATAAATCCGACTTCTACCAATCGATCTATCTATTCCTTGATCTTGGCGGCATAATTGTCATTATATGTGTATGGCTTCTGCTTGGAGGGTTTGGCTTCTGAGGTCATGGGAATTGTATATGAGCATATGTTAGGATCTACTCATTTTAAGTCCTTAGAACTCCATGCAAACACATCTTTGTATTCTCTTAGCAAGGCTATCAACTCTTGCTCCCCGTCCTCTATCAAATCATGTCCTATGTATGCACATTGCTCTTCGCTTTCTTCTATGGTTACAATGATTGTCTTAGTTGTTTCTTTGTTGTCATAGGTCACTCTTGTGAGTGCTTCTCATTTAGGCACTCTAAGCATGACTTTCCTATCGTCAATCTCGTACTTCTTAAAGTTTTCAGGGAACTCAAACAAAGACTCTTCCTCTTCTTCTGGAGTTCTCTCTTCTTTCTGTTCTTGCCTTCACTCTTGGTGGTTACTTGTGTAGTTAATCTCACACCATTTGTAAGCTCTTCTCATCCTTGAAGGTGAGCTTCTACTTCATACAAGTATTCCTCTTCTGATGCACAAAAGGGTCCATAATAATTGACTCTAGATTTGAGTCACTCCATTTTTCAATTTCTTCCATACTAGACTCGCATTCTTCGATAACCAAATCACACATGATTGTTTCTTCTACAGTGAAGACTAAAATGTCATAGCCATCTTCATCATAGTGTGGTGTCCATCGTTCTTCATTGATGGCTACATCCATTGTTGCTAGGATTTCTGCCCAACCACGAGGCTCAAACTCTTCGTCTGAAAATACTACAAGTGCATAGGCTGGGTCTCCCATTGATCTATAAGTTTTCTTTGCACCTACCTCTCTGGTGTTTTCTCTTTCTCTTCTTCCATTGAAACTTTGCACATCCATAAGTGAGTGTCTTCATGCATCCATGAGGATCCTGATCCTATGGAGTGCACTGACTCCATATCATCTATGGCTCTATGGATGGGATTCCACTATATAGGGGTCACATCTCTATGGGAGTAATCTTTGAGATTGACTTTATTCATAGCACCTAAGTGTTGAAAATACAAGGAATTGGTTCCTTAATCTTGTACTACTTGCAACTATCTCATGAATGGTCTTCCCAAAATCATCCCATAGGCCTGGTTTTTGCTAAAGTTACATATGGCAAAAGTATGATCAAACTCTACACCACAAGTAGTGAGATTTATCCCTTCTAACAGTCTTAAAGTTCTCTCTATGTGACCATCGGCCATTTGCAATTTCATTCTTGTTAGCCTCAGTGCTAGTTTTCCCCAACATGTCCATATGGAAGTGGTAGCAATCGCAACTTTTGCACCTCAGTCCAAAAGAGCTTTAGTTAATGAGTGATGGGGAGATAGGTGTTTCTTTCCTCTCCTTTTCTTATGTCTCCTATCTTATCCAAGGGTATTTCTGGCACTGTTCTATGTGATCCTACTTGGGAATGGTTTTTGGCTACTTCTGGTACTTGATTGGCTCCATGTTTCCATAATTTTATCTTAACCTTGAGTAGCTCTTCTAAAGTGACATTGCACTGCACTTTAGTGTTCTTCATTACTTTTGTATTCCTAGGTATGATTGAGCGTGAGAGTGAGTGCTCTCATACAAGTAGACTTTGCTTCCCACGGACCTGTGAAATGAGGCAATTCTTGTATGGAGTTAGAATCAAAGTCTAACCGTTTACTTAATTGGGCATGCTCTTGTTCTCCATAAATAAAAGGAATGTCTTGTGGGAATTGATCATGCAGGTCATCCGTAAGCTCGATGGGAGGAGGATTTTCACTTTCCTTTGTCCACTTCTCTTCTTGAATTTATTCGAGAAATTCTTGTGAGTATTGAATTATAGAAGCAGAGGTTCTTGACTCGGTGGAGTTAGGAACATAAGCATCCTTGGGGGGGAAGGCTTATCCTTTCACTTTTGATCTTACCAAGTTGCAATGTAGCTTGATTTCCTAACTCAACTATCATCCCATTAGGGGAAAAAATGAATCCTACATGGGCCTTGTAAGGATCCCTAATTTTTAGGGATTAAGTTTAATTTTGTTCTTGTTTAAGGGGACAAAGTGCATTTAATAGGGCACTTTTTAGTAGGCTGGAGCAGGCTTTTTTTTAGGCTTTACTAGGCCCCTCTCTTTCTTCTTCCAGAGAGAGATCAAGAGAATCTACTTTCCACCTCATGAAAGTCGTGCATGTATTTGAATAAGAAAATAATTTTTTTTTTAAGTCTCATTTTTAGTGTATATTTCAAAAGGGTCTATTTTTATATATATATGTCGGAAGTCACTTTTTTGGACCCATTTTTTAAAGTTTCTTTTAGAAAAAGTATAATTTTTAACCTCCCTCCAAAAGCAAGTGCCACATCATCAAATCCGTGACTATGCTTCCCCTAAAAAATGACTTTTTTCAAAATTCATCATTTTCAGCCATACATAGTGGAAAAATACATTTTAACCCATAAACATACAAGAAAACACATTTTCTAAGCAAAACATATTCTTTAGAGTCCCTTCCAACCAGTTTTCCACTTTGTTTTTTATATTCTTGGTCATTAGCAAGGATGATGTTGACATGTATTACAAACTTCACACTAGAACGTCCTCATGCTCCTACATCAACAAGTAGCCATGTTTGTGTGCCTAGAGAATTTGGTCCAAATACACAATGCGACAATGATGTTAATTCTCAAAATGAACGTTGTGCAGCTGGAGAAAAGAGTATTGATCTTTGGACTCATGCTTCACTATATCCTCTTGATCCAATATCTTCTTACCTTCCAACATTCCATAACCTCTCAGCTTTACTTCAGTTCATTGGTGCGGCTGCACTATTGGGTTACTACAAGCAATTATCTACACATTCACATGCTAATGCTAAGTATTGGTTCCAACAATATCAACTCCATCATATGAGGGTGGTCACTTTAGAAAGCACAATCATATCTTTAGAAAAACAACTTGCAGATTTTGAACAGGATATGGAAGCAAAGGAAAGCACAATTGCAAAGTTGAATGCCAATCTCCAATAGTTGAAACAGACTCCACTTGGTATGAGATATAGGAAAAGAGCATTGTCATCCTTTGAAGCTCTTTCAGTAGGTGGCAGAGCACACAAGCAACATATATATGCAACAAGGTGAGTGTTTTTCTTATTTTTATATGTTTTAATGAATGTTTGTAATAGAATCTTTCATTGTGTAGGTCATTTATTCAAGACATAAGTGCTTCATCAACAACGCAAGATCGATTCAAGCTGATGAATAGTTGTATAAACATCAAAGAAATCACTTTTGCTATAGACACACCCATAGGAAAGTGCATTAGAGTTGTTGTTGAAGCTGAGTTTTCAAGGAAGTTAAAAAACCTTATCAAAGTGCAAGATGTGTAGGCAATATGTGACGAAGCAGACATCGGTAGAAATAGGTATACTACAATGTACACCCCTTTGAGGCAAGCCTTAGAAGCACAAGTGTAGCTCAAGCGTAAGCACCACCTCCTTTTCTTGTCAATCCACGGAGACGTGAGGACCGGTATGAAGACCATGAGCAAGCGAAGGCACAAGTGCGTTAGTGAAAGCACACAAACATGCACACACATACACACACACGTGCACAAGGCAAGATCAAAGAGAGGAACAATGGAGGAACTTTGATTACCAAAGAAATCTATTACAAAGCTGAAATCTACAACAAGCTTACCTTCAAAAATGAGCTCTCTAGCTCTTTTTATAGTTTTTTGAGTAGTTTTGGCCGTGTCGAGACCTAGTGTTCGGCCTAGTTAAAAATTAGGTTCCATGGCTTATTTAAGGGCTCAAACGGAGTCTAAAAAATATGAAAATTGGTAGGATGATAATTCTAATACTCCTCAAGCTGGGGGACTCCTTGGCTTGAACAAAATGGAGTTACAAAAAGGTGAAACGATATTTACAATGGTTTTTAGTGATGAAAATTACTATTTTTATAGGCATTTCTTCTGAAAATTTGACATAAACCTCTTGGAGCTCCCTACTTGCTCCCTCTTCTTGTGTGTCCACATCTTTGATGTGCTTCCATGCTTTATGCTCGACCTTGATGGTCAACACTCCCCCCACTCTCAAGTTTGTCATCCCTGACAGACCCTTGTTGTAAGGGTTGTTCTAGGTAGTGCTTTGAGAGATAGTGTCCATTCTGTGTGAACAAGAGCCCTCTATCTTCCAAATATGGCAGCGCCGGTTCTCTCGTTCTTCATTTATCACTATGAGCCTTCACAAGTTGTATTCCCTTGGTATGTGCTTCTTCCTTGGATTCCAGCATGATTGTGTCATTGTGAGCCTTCCAAAGTTGCTAGCTTCACAAAAGGGGTTATCCATGTTGATTGTGAGCAACTATGAGCTTTGAATTGCTTTCTAGGTATTGAGGCTGTCCCATTGATGTCCTCTAGATCATGAAAGGTTGATCGATTTTCCACTCTTCATGTTGTACTCCCATCATAGTGATTGACCAATGGTGTACCTTCCGTGGTTGATGGACGTGCCTTGTTGATGATTCACTGATGAGATTCTTCTAGTGCCTGGTCTTGTCCCATCTCTTTAAAGCAACATTTTCCAAAGATTGAGAATTGAATTTTGTTATATTCCCTGACAAACAAAATTGGGTAACTACACCACACTTAGATTCACATATTCTCTTTAGCTCACCATAAGCAGGAGTCTTCTCACCTAGTATACATACAAGGATTTACAGGGTACCACAACTACCCCTTACAGATATCTCCTTGGATGCTCTCGTACATACAGTAGCTAAGCATTGCTCAAGTGGAAGACTTGCAAGCCCTTCCCACCTACCATGGTAAGGGGGAACAATAGTTCTGGATGCCAAGTTCATGTCCAGTTCTTGACATCTACTAGGGAAGGCATCAATAATATCATCTGCTAACCAAGACACACTTCTATCCAAGCTGATAAATACCCCATAATCAACAATTCCACCTTCAACCAAGCATGACTCGTTCATGTTCCATGAGCCAAACTTGGGAACAAGCTCTCTCTCCCTCTCTCTCTTTTCATCCTTTCTTTTCTTTTTCTTTTCTTTTTTTTTTTTTTGGGTACTAGAGGTACATAATGAAAATGTCATGATGACATGTACAATAGATGAATATGATTCATCTCTTCTTAGTCCATGTGCATGAGGGGAGACTAAGGGTGCATGGGTGGAAAACAAAAAAGTGCCTATGCATGGTCTTATGATGAGACCCTATCTCATGCATACTCTAAAAAATGCATACAAAAGCAATGGTGCAGAAATGGATCAATCTTGAGCAATGTGCTCAAGGGTGAGACGTATGAGTCTTCCTCCAAATGTCCAACTCCAAGAACCTTTTCTTTCCCATCAACCATTTGAAATGGATGACACCTTTGTCCACCAACCTGCCAAAAGAAAAATAAAAAGCAAATTTTTATGATGTATGAACATGTGCCCTCTTGGTGCCTGGGTTAAACTTAGTGTGCCTAATGCTTGGCCTTTGGATGAGGCCCTATTCGCATGCATACTTGGTGTGCATTTTGAACATATGATGTGCATTGGGCAAGGTTGGGTTCGACACCCATGGATGCCGCACGAAGAGGTTTTAGGCCGCCAATATGTCTTTGTTGTGTTGGTCGTTGTCTTGAAATTCCTCTCGAGATTTTTCTAAGTTTCGGCTCGATTGCTTTGGGTACTTTGATTGGAAGTGATCTTTCTTGAAGATAAGACATGGTAGGCCTAGACCATAGATTTTGAAGTCTAGTGTGAGGTGGTTGATTTTCTACAAGGGCTTTTGTTGGTACCCATATCATAGTGCGATTTGGTTGGGCTCTAAGTAATTGCTTGGCCACCCGAATTTGCTTGACATTACAAGGAAAATGTGATTTTTGTTTCTGAAGGTAAGGGTCTTTGGGGCCTTCTATGTGAGTTTTTGGAGAAAACTCCTCTTTAAATGGGGAGTGCAACAAAGGTTGATCTTCTATACATACATCATGCTTATGCAATGGATCATTGGGTTGTCTGGTTTGAGATTGATCTCGAGATTCATCGATACATTTATCCTTATTACTCATAGAATCTCTAGATGTACAAATGGGTGATGGATTGTCATGATTGACCATAGATTCGACATCATTTTCCCCATCATTGGTGTGAAGTATTTGTTGATCATCTCCTTCTTGATGATCCGAGTGTAGATCATCCCTACTTATGGTTTCATGAGGGGAATCCAAGTTTACAGGAAGAGAGGGCCCTTCCACATCCCCCAAACACTTGGAGTCCTCCATTTCTCCATTCACGAAGGTTTCCTACGATTCTCTCAAAGAAAGATTAGATACAAAAGCATGGGTAGAAAGAAAATCTTGTGCATTAAAAGCACAATCTTTGAAAAGATAATTATGTCCATAATTCTTACAATGCAGATAATCCTTAGGATTTTCAATAGACATATATGTAGAAATGGGCATAATAGATGGACAAGACACCTCAAAGTCTTGATGATTTTGTGTATGAAACCTTTGAGTGCCAATGATCAAGTCTTCATCTATACATTCCATGACAAAGAATGTTTCCGAAAATTGCATATCATCCACCATAATAGGCAACACAACTTGACCCATGCAATCATAATGTTCCCCATCCATGCGGATAGAAGAATGAGTTGTTGGTTGAATGTTCTAAAAAATAATGGTCACTAGGTCAATATGAATTAAATTCCACTCAAAATTAGGGTTGATATAAACACTTACTATGGTCATATCCTATTCTTATATCCACAAAAGTATTGTTATATTCTCTTGTTGCAAATAAGGATCCTACTCCCTCAGATATTTCACCCCTTCCCTTGACTCCTTGTAATTTTTCTCTAGATGTTTCACCTTTATGTGAGATTATTTCATGCATTTCATATTTATCTCCCTCCTTTTTTTCAATCTTAGTCCCCTTTCTTCTCTCTTTTGCTTTTCAGAGGTAATATACCTATGTGTATATGTTGATGATATCATACTTACAGGTAATGATGTCAATGGAATCAGACAAATCAAGAACCAGATGATAAAGAGTTCAAGATCAGTGATCTTGGTCTACTAAAGTATTTTCTTAAAGTATTTTCTTGGACTTGAGTTAGTCTATACTAACTCTGGAATCTATATTACTCAGAAAAAATACATACAGGATATGTTGAAGAAGTTTCATTTGCAGGATGCCAAAATTGCAAGTACTCCAATGGAGGTAAACCTAAAACTAAGTGGTCATAAAGGTGATGAAATTGATGATATTACATGTTACCAAAGCATAGTGGGAAGTTTGAACTATGCTACCTTAACAAGGATAGATATTGCATATGAAGTTAGTGTGCTAAGTCAGTTTATGCACAAGCCAAGGGTACCTCACTTAGAAGCTTCCAAAAGAATTCTAAAGGCACTCAACATCATGGTTTGTATTTTCCTTATACATCAGACTTGGACATTAAGATCTATTCAGATGTTGATTGGGCAGGATGTAAGGATGATAGGAGAAGCATTTCAGGATACATTTCATTTGCAGGTGATAAACCAATATCATGGTCTTCAAAGAAGCAACCTACTATAGCTTTATCTTCTACAGAGGCAGAATGTAGAGGATTGGCAAATGCCACTCAAGAAGCCATATGGATGAAGTTATTGTATACAGAATTGGGTTTATATACTAGGTCACCATTGATATTTGGAGATAATACAAGCTCACTTCACCCTGCAGCTAATCCTATCTATCATGCCAGGACCAAGCATATAGAGGTCCATTACCATTATGTGAGAGAGAAGCTATTAAGCAAGGACATTCAATTAACATATGTATCAACCAACATGCAGTGTGCAGATTTGTTAACTAAAGCATTGGATGGCACCAAACTTTGCAGGTTCAAATCATTGATTGGACTGCAGGATATACATGAAGACTAAAGATGAAGACCAATCCAAAATGTTTGGCTTGAGGGGGAGCTGTTGGTGCAATTCACAAGCCTACATATTTGGCTTGTAACTCATACACATATGAAGATGCATAGGAATCAATGCTAGTGGCTAATTACCACTTTATCCTTTTGTAAAAGTCACATTTGACTTGGAATCTTTGTAAACACCTACCAAAAGGAACTCATGGAAAAGTTAGCTTTGATTGATGGAATATCTCCTAGGATGTAGGAGCATGATTATAGAGAGCCAAAGTTTGAATTCAAATTCAAACTTTGAACTAAACCTCTATAAAAGATCAAATAAAAAAGTTGCGGTTAGAAAAGTCACTTTTCGAGCTTCTCATTATCAGTTTCTGAAGTGTGTGAGGCCTATACTCTAGCCCAAACCTATCCACACCATTAGGCAATGATCTTCATGCCTATGGCATTGTACAACAGTGTTCATTAGTACATATATCTACATTGTTCATTTCTAAGTTCTCTGTCATAGTGTCTGGAAGTTTGTCAACTTGTGGAGATCATATGTCACTCATTTCTCCACCAAATTCAAAGGTCTATAGCTTGTTGGAACCAGCTCAAAGTTTCTACATGCTGTCAAAATTTGGAGGATTTCTATTCAGCCATTTCAGAGAAAAGTCCGTCGAGGTGATCACTGGTCGAAGTCTGCAACAGTCCTAAAATATTGGGGGTAAAGGTTTACTTGCTAAATTAATTTCTCTGAGCATAGTTAATCTTTTTAAGTGATTTCACTTGAAATCATTAGCTTACTAAGCTAATTAGATACCCATAAAAGGAATTATTCTTATTCCTACTGTGCTGGTCATATTGAGCAAAAGATACAGCAGGTGTCTAGTAAAAAATAAAAGGTTTTCTTGAAGACTTGAAGTTCAAAGTTGTCTGTTTTGATTCAACCTTTTCATACATCATTTCCAAAGTACATAGGCCATTTTTGTGGTGTCATTGGAAAGCTAAGAAGTTCCACTTATCAACTCTCAAGCATTAAAGGGCTAGTACAAAGCAGGATTTGGCAGTACCTACTCATTCTCTTGAAGTGTCCATCCATCATTCCCAACATCTCCTGTGTCCGTTAGTGGCTTTTGCTTCATGCTTGGTAGCTCATGTATATCTTGGTTGAGCAAGAAGCAGCCTACTATGGCCACTTCTAGTTGTGAGTCTAAGTATAGGGAAGCTTTCACAGCGACTATTGAGTGTGTGTGCCTCAAATGCCTCATGGCTTATTTGGGTGTTGGTCAGTCTGTTGCCACCACCATCTTCACTGAGAGTCAAAGCGCATTGGTAGTTGCAAGGAACCCTATGTTCCATGCTCGCACTAAGCATATTGAGGTGGATTATCATTATGTCAGGGAGAGATTCTCTATTGGAGAGATAAGCTTGGCATATGTGCCCACGTAGGAGAACCTTGCACACCTTTTCACAAAGGCCTTGCCTAGGAAGAAGTTTGAAGATTTCCGTAAAGCTTTGGGCTTACTTCCTTTTGTGGATTGATTCCACATAACCTGGCACTTTCTTATACATGAGTGCTAGCTCCTTGTTCACCGCATCACTCCCATGGGGGATTTTTTGATATATTTAGGTAGTGATGTGTGTGAACACACTAGGACCACCAGGGCACTTTTCCCTCTTTAGGAGGTTTTTTTTCCTCATCTTGTTTATATGTCTATTGCCCTAGGTTTTTTATCTCGATGAGTGGGTGCCAAAGGGATTGGAACTTAAAGTCCCACCTCTAGCATAACCAATCCAAACACCACTTCTTATTGAGTGTGACATGAAGTTCGACATCCTTCTTCAGTCTTGGAATTTTCTCAAGGCTATTGCCATTGTGCCATCTCAGACCCTGAGGGTAAGAGGAGTCCTGAACAATGAGGAGGCAAGTCCTCAAGCGTTCCCAAGCATTGAATCTGCTTTGCAATAGATGCCATTCTCCATAGTCCAACTCTTTTGGCTAGATCAATGTCCTCGAATCTAATCCACCAAAAAGTTTCTTGGTTCCAGAGGTGTTTCCACAAACAAAAGCCTTTCTTCCAAAGCTTCCTAGCTTTTTGGAGGTTCCAAGACTCCACACTTCTGATGTCCATCATAATAACTCTAAGGTACGACTCCTTATGAAGCATGGTATGGAAGAAGAGATAGTCTTGGACATTGCAAGGTGTTTGGTTGTTTATCTTATGTTCATGTACCATCACAAATAAGAGCTACGCTAGATGAAAGGGCAACAAAGGTAGTATTTGTTGGATACGATTCAACTCAGATGGGTTACAGGTTCTCTAATCCTTCAACCAAGCAATTCACTACAAGTAGGGATTTTATGTTTGAAGAACACAGGTCTTGATATGATGAAGATGTTAGAAAAATATAATGATCTAGAAAATGCAGCGGAATTGGATCATTAGGTAGAGTATTGAGAAGCAAAACATACTAACAATAATTGTACACAGATAGAGAGATAGAGAACTCATATTCTCAAAACGCCAGGAGTAATGTACAATGATGATATTGTCCACCCGTGTGCTCCCAAAATGGAGCTTCAATGGCGATATGGATAGATTCTAGATGAAAGGCTTTATAGTGTGTGTATCCATGATTTCTCCATAGCGATTTGTCCCGCCTAACCCTATGATTTACATATGATCTCCGTGATCGCTTGATGGTATGTTTTAGGCATAACCATTAGGATCACTTGTAATTTCAAAACAACCTAAGTTACATAATCACCAAACTAAGTAAACCTCTGGACGGAACACTCATCGTATCGGACTTCCACTAAACTCCCATCATACTAGACTTCCACTAGGTTGGTTACTGTAATTCCGATCATGTGGGACCAAACTCCCAACATACCAAACTTAAACCAAACATATTACCGTGATTCTGGACTAGTTGACTACCAAACTATCATACCTTTAGAATCTTGGAAAAGTCATCGTTATTCCAGATTGATTGACTTCTCAACTATCATGCCTCTAGAATTTTGGTGTGACTGAAATATACGCCCTGGCTAGCCTTCTGACTAGATTGACATAGATCATCTAGAACTATTGTTGGTTGCATGTAGACCCCATCACAAATGTTCAGATTCTCATACTAGCTTCTCCTCATAAAGGGGGCCATACAACTTAGAGTATCATGGATCATTTGTCGTCACTTGTGGGTGGAGTATTGAGTATATTTAGCACCCCCCTCAATGTCCACTTGCGTGAACTACTTTCTTGGTCCAATACCAAGCTTTGGGAGATGTCGATACAAATGCTCTTTTCCTAGATCCTTGGTGAAAATATTTGCTCCATTTTCTTTGGCTTGACAATAGCATAACTCCACAGTTCTCTCTTCTATCAATTCTCGCACATAGTGGGACCGGATTTCTATTTGCATAGTACATGCATGACAAATAGGAATCTTGGTGATGGCTATTCAGCTCTGGTTGTCCCATCGCAACCTTGTAGCATCCCATCCTTGAATTCCTATATGCCATAGGACCCTTCTCAACCATATTGCTTCACATGTTGCAAAACATGCCGCTTTGTACTCAGCTTAAGTAGAAGATAGTGCTACGATTGGTTGCTTCTTACTAATCCAAGAAACAATTTCTAAAGAGAAGCAATATCCAAAAGCTGATTTTCTGGAATCAATATCCCTTGTCCAATCTGAGTCAAAGTATCCACTCAGAGATGATCCTTCTCCGTAAAGAATACCATACTAAATGGTTCCTTTAACATACTTGAGTGTCCGCATGCATGCCTTCCAATGTGTTAGGCACGACTTATTAGAAAACCTACTTACTATGACAATAGCATAAGAGATATGTGGTATGCTATTACACAAGTAAATGAGACTTCTGACTAATCTCTTATATTTTTTGATATCTACCAGAGGTGAAGTATCTTCACTAGATAATTTTGTGTTGACTTCCATCGGCGTAGAAAATTCTTTGCAATCCTCCATGTCAAATGCCTTCAACACCTGCTTCAGATACTTTTGTTGCGAAATAAAGATCTTCCTTGGTTCCTGTCGGAATTCAAGACCTAAATAGTAATGCATTCAGCCTAAATCTGTCATCTCAAATTCTGAACTCAAGGCATCTTTTGTTTGTTTGAGAAGTGGGTTATCATTTTCAGAGATTGCAAGATTGTCTACATAGAGTATAAGCGCAATTGTCTTCCCTCCTTTCTTTAGAACACACAAATTAGCATCAGAAGTACATCTTTTGAATCCTATATCCAAAAGATATCTATCTATTTGCTAGTACCATGCTCTTGGGGCTTGTTTCAACTTGTATAATGCCTTCATCAGTTTACATACTTTATTCTCTGAATGGGAAGCCTCAAACCCTAGAGATTGAGACACATATACCTCCTCCTTGAGGTCCCAATTCCGGAATGCTGATTTGATATCCATGTGATATACTGCCCATTGTTTATGTGCAGCCATAGCTAGTACTAACTGAATAGTAGTCATCCTTGCTGTTGGAGCAAACGATTCACTGAAGTCAATGCCGCTTTGACTTGGGAATAGCCTTGTGCAACGTCTAACTTTGTACTTCTCTAAAGTACCATCTGCCTTGTATTTTAGCTTCCAGATTGACTTGATGCCAATGACCTTCCGCTTTGGAGGTCGCTCCACTAGCTCTCAAGTTCCATTCTTCATGATATCATTGTATTTTCTTTGCATAAGAGCTCTCTAGTCTGAATTTTAGAGTTCTTCTTACACAGTTGTTGGCTTCTTTGTTTGTTTGCCAATAATCTCAGCCATCAATACTGAGTTTACAATATGGGTCTCTAACCATTTTTGTTCGTCTATTCTCTGTGATCGCCTTGGACCATCCACAATCTGTTCAATTGACTATGGAATGGGATTTGTGAAATCTTAGAGCTACCTCACCCACCGGGTCATAAATCTTGTAAGCTTTCTTCTCTTCACTGTACCCTAACAAGATACATTTTGTGCTTTTTGGTTGAAGCTTGTTTCTCTCTTTGTTTGGAATGTGTACATAACACTCACTTCCAAACATCTTGAAATGGGAGATAGAAGGATTCCTACCAGTGTAGGCTTCATGTGGAGTTTTTCCATCAAGTGCCTTTGTGTAACTATGATTCAGGATGTAAACAGTTGTATTAACATCCTCTACCCAAAAATGATTTGGCAGTACTTTTCCCTTCAACATACACCTTGCCATTTCCATAATGGTTAGATTTCGGCATTCACACCACCATTCTGTTGAGGGCTCCGTGGTTTTGTGAGTTCATGTTTAATTCCTTTTCCCTTGCAAAAATCATCAAAATTAGTTGACGTGAACTCACCTCCACCGTCCATCTTGAACTTCTTCATCTTTTTCCGAGTTTCTGTTTCAACAAGCTGAAGCCATTCTTTGAACTTACCAAAAGCTTGAGCCTTATCACGAAGAAAATACACCCTCATCTTCCTGTTGTAGTCATCCACGAGTAACATAAAGTAGGAAGATCCTCCCAATGCTTGTGTAGGCATTTTTCCGCACAAGTCAGCATGCACAAACTCAAGAGGACCACTTGCTCTATTCTTGCTTGCTTGTGGAAATGCCTTCCTGTGCTGCTTGCCCATCATACAAGCTTCACATGGTTCTTTTGTTTCTACAACTAGAGGGAGATGAGCAACCATACCTTTTCGGTGCATCTCTTTTAGTATCGGGTATCCAATGTGACGGAATCTTTCATGTCAAAGCTTACTTATGCCCATGCCAATTGTGGTTGTAAGAGTAGACAACTCATACAGGTTGTTCCTCCTTATTCCGGTTCCAAAGACATTGTTGTTCTAGTCCATAATCTCCACTCTTGTCTTACTAAAAGACATTGGATGACCTTGATCAGTTATAGAAGATATCGAAATTAAATTGTGTTTGATTTGTGGAACATACAACACATCTGTAAGCTTTCTAATATCCCCTTTACTGTTAATGAAAGAAATCATACCTTTGCCCTTTGCAGGATACCTTGCATTATTGCCTACCTTTCCCATGATGGGTTCCTCTAGAGGCTGTAGGGAATTGTAAAGGTCTTTTCTGCTTGTGATATGACAAGAGGCACCATTATCCAAAACCCATGAGTCATCCGTGGCTGAATCTTTAGCAAAGGAACACATTTCCTCTAATGTAATGAACAACTCAAGCTTAGTTTCAACAGTGTTAGCAAGCTTCTTGCCCTTACGACTTTTTTAAGAGCCACTCTTCTCCTATGTCTTCTTAATGTGATAGTCTTGGATTTTGTGGCCTTTCTTCTTACAATGAAAACACTCTCCCTTGAACTTCTTCTTGTCCTTCTTCTTTTTGTCCCCATCTTTCAAAGAGTTGATTTTAGTACCTTTGACATTCATGAATGGAGTTTCTCCTTTACTGTTGTAATTCCTTGCCTTGAGCTACAGTTCCCCCTCCATGAATGAGTAAGGCACTGAATTCTTCAAAGGTTAAGGGTTGCGGTCTCATCTGAGTACTAAAGGCAGCTACCAGACCATCATACTTTGGTGGACAAATTCTAAGAAAACATTGAGCTAGCTCCTCACTTGACTTCAGTACACCTGCTCCCTCCATTTGATCCTATAGATTCTTTATGCAAGTGATAAACACTTCAATAGTCTCCCCATCAACAAACCTCTTTGCTGTTAGCTGATTCTCCAAATTCTGAATCTTTGTCTGATTCCGAGTTTCATATTGATTTCTCAATAGGTTCCAAGCCTCACACGCCCTTTGTGGTGTCTTGAATAAGAGTCAGGACACTGTCAAAAGTACTCCCCACTAGAGTATAGAGTGCATACACATTCCTTCGCTTCCAAGCACATAAAAGATCAGCATTGGGAGGAATCATCTGATCAAGATTATTTGAGTAAGGTGTTTCTTGGGGCTCACAGTAAGCTTATAAGATTCAAGGATAGAAGTGATTTTAAACTTCCACAATGTGTAATTAGTACCATTGAGTTTGCCTCTTGTGAATGCTGGTGGTCATATCGGCAATGTTAGCATGGACTAGCATTACTCCATTTTGTGTTCCACATGCTCCTGTGAATGAACCACCTTGATTCCCAACAGTAGATGAAGACACAACACTTGACATCTTCTCTCTTTAGTCATTCGAGGACCTCTCTGACCTCTGTGTTTTTGCTTCTACGATGCTCAAAACCTCCTAAGCTCTGATACCATGTTAGAAAAATATAACGATCTAGCAAATGCACAGAATTGGACCATTAGGTAGAGTAATGAGAAGCAAAACAGACTAATAGTATTTGTACACAGAGAGAGAGATAGAGAACTCAAATTCTCAAAATGCCAACAGTAATGTACAATGATGATATTATTCACCTGTGCACTTCCATAATGGAGCTTCAATGGTGATATGGACAGATTCTAGATGAAAGGATTTATATTGTGTGTATCCATGATTTCTCCATAGTGATTTGTCCTGCCTAACCCTATGATTTAGGTATGGTCTTCATGACCGTGTGATGCTATGTTTTAGACATAACCATCGGGATCACCTTTAATTTTGGAACAACCTAAATTACATAATCACCAGACTGAATAAACCTGCACACCAAACACTCACCATACTTGACTTCCAATGAACTCCCATTGGAGTGGACTTCCATCGGGTTGGTTATCGTAATTCCGGTCACGTGGGATTGAACTCCCAACTTCCATCGGACATATGTTGCAGAGAAAAGAGGCATAGAAAAGGAGCCCTAAAATTTTCAAATTAATGAGCATAAATTTTCTTCTTCAAAATCCTATGAAACTCCCTCGAAGCCATGTAAATGCAGTAGAGGAGTCCTCTAGATGCATAAGCCCCAAATCCTTGTAACAAAACTCTTTTAAAATAGTAGGAAATTAGAGTTAGTCAATAAAGTTTCGGTCTCTTGTGTGAAAGGACCAATTTTAGGGCACATGTATATAAGTCACTTTGTGACTCTTGTAAGAGACTTTTTGCCATTGTGAAGAATTGGAGAAGAATTGCGAATTTGCTTCTTTCTTGCTGATTTCCTCCTTCTCTATGATCTCTTGTGTGTTTGTAATGCTTGGAATGTGTGTGTAGGATTGTTATCTATCCCTTCCCATCACTTTTGAATGACTGTAGTGTGTGTGTGAGCCATTACTAATCATGGTGCAAGTGTTGGTGCTTCCTGCCATTCACTATTTTGCTCATAACTTGAAGTGCATTTGTCAAACTTGCGTGAAGATACTGCCAACAGATGCTTCTCATTGAGAGCTTCAAAATGAACTCGCTATTGTCCATATTCGGAGTTTGGAGCTAGGAGAAAAGTTCAAATTTGTGCTTACTATTGTAAATGGTACCGCGGCATGCATTTTTAGAGGATTAGTGAGTTAGAGAGGTAGTTAAGTCTTTTGACATGCATTGTAGCTTAGCCACTTCACTTTTCATCATGTGCGCACACGTCTTCATACACTTGGTTCATATGGTTCCTCGGATTGATAATTAAACGTGTATCATGTTGGGAGAAATGGTTGGATGCACTCAAGAGATTGAGTTGATGCTGCTAATCCTGCTTTGCACCAGCCCTCATTTGCTTCAGATATGCTTAGTAGACTCCTTGAGCTTTCAATTGATACCAAAATATGCTATATGTACTTTGGAAATGATTTGACTAATGATTAGATCAAAACAGATGAGTTTGCACTTCACTAGACTTGAAAACTTTCTATTTTGATCTTGATACCTGCTCAGTCTTTCACTCAGTATGACCAGCACACTTACAATTGATCAAATTCCTTCTGGACATACTAAATTAGCTTAACAAGCTACCATTTGCAAGTGGAATGAGAAGAAATGACAAACTATACTCAAAGAAAGAAGTTTAGCAAAATTGTATGTACCCCCGACTTTTTAGGAATTCTGCCGAAGAATACCAGAGACCACTTCGAGCGAGATTTCTCCGAGATGGCTGATCCAATGACCTTCAAATTTTGTAGGCATGTAGTATGCTTGGAGCTGGTTCCAACAAGCTTTGAATCACTTGATTTGGTTCAGTAGGCATTGAGATATTCCCTGTTGAAGTTGACAGACTTGGAGTAGATGACTCAGAGAAAACAGGGATGATGAATGTGTATACTTCTATTGATTGATGTAGTTGTACAATCTCATTAGCATGACAAGCATAGCTAAATGAGGTATTGTGGTGTAGGCTATGAAGTAGCACTAACACACACAGAGTTACAATAGTGGAGTGCCTCGGGGAGTGAGCTCAAATGAGACTGACATCCCGCGACTTTTCTTTTCAATTTTTATAGGAGTCAAGTGATCATTTGAATTTGAAATTGAAATCTAAGCTCCCTAGAATCTCTCCTCTAAAAGTAGGGAGATATTCTCTCCATTTACACCATCCACTTTCCACGACTAATCAAGTAGGTGTGTGTTCATAAATGTCAAGTCACTAAGACTTTTACAATGAAGTGAAAAGATAATAAATCATGGGTATGGGTTCCTATGCCCTTTCCTTCAAGTGAATCCTTGATGAAATTTGTCCAAGCTAATCTTCCAAAGTTCCAAGCCAAGTGTGAAGGCTTGAAATGCACCAACAGCTCCCCCTCAAGCCAAGCACTTTGGCTTAAGTCTTCATCTTTAGTCTTCAATCACATCCTGCAATCCAATCATGGATTTGAATTTGCATAGCGTGTTTCCATCCAATGCTTTAGTGAGTAAATCTGCACATTGCATATTAGTAGACACATAAGTCAATTGAATCTCTTTGCTTAGTAACTTCTCTCTCACATAGTGGTAATGAACCTCTATGTGTTTTGTCCTAGCATGATATCTTGGATTAGCTGCAAGGTGAAGAGAGCTTGTGTTATCTCCAAAGATGATTGGAGGCCTAGTGTATAGGCCTAGCTCTGTATACAAAAGCTTTAACCAGATAGCTTTTTGAGTGGCATTGGCAAGCCCTCTATACTCTGCTTCAGTGGATGACAATGCCACTATAGGTTGCTTCTTGGCAGACCAAGAAATAGGTTTATCTCCTGCAAAACAAATGTAACCTGATGTGCTTCTCCTATCATCCTTGCATCCTGCCCAATCTGCATCTGAGTATACTTTAATGTCAATATCTGATGTATAAGGAAAGTACAAACCATAGCTTTGAGTTCCTTTGAGGTACTTCAAGATTTTCTTTGCTGCCTCTAGGTGAGGTACCCTTGGTTTGTGCATGAATTGGCTTAGCACACTAACTCCATATGCTATGTCAATTCTTGTCAAGGTAGCATAATTCAAACTACCTACCATGCTTTGATATCCTGTAATGTCTTGTATTTCATCCCCTTCATGAGCACTTAGCTTTAGGTTGACCTCCATTGGAGTAGTTGAGACTTTAGCATCCTGCAAGCCAAACTTCTTGATCATATCCTGTACATACTTCTTTTGAGTGATATATATCCCTGAGTTGGTGTAGATTAACTCAAGACCTAAGAAGTACTTCAATAATCCAAGATCATTAATCTTGAACTCTTTCATCATCTGTCCTTTGATGTGTCTAATCCCATTTACATCATTGCCTATAATGATGATGTCATCAACATAGACACACAAGTAGATTACCTCTGTACTACTTCTCTTTATGAACAGAGAAGTGTCAGCTTTGCTCATCACAAATCCTTGGTCTTGAAGGTAGGTTGTCAACCTGTAATTCCATGCTCTAGGTGCCTGCTTCAATCCATATAAAGCCTTCTTCAATTTACAAACATAGTTTACCTTCTTGGGATCTTCATAGCCAGGTGGTTGTGACATGTAGACTTCTTCAGATATCCATCCATTCAAGAAGGCATTCTTGACATCTAATTGGTACATGTTCCAATTCTTGGATGCAGCTACACTCACCAATATTCTGATAGTTGGCATCTTAGCCACAGGAGAAAATGTTTCCTCATAATCAATGCCTTGGGTTTGTGCAAAGCAACCAACCTAGCTTTGTACCTGTTTATTGTTCCATCAGAATTCCTCTTTAGCTTGTAGATCCATCTGGATCCTATCACCTTCATAGAGTCCTTCTTGGGTACCAAGTCCCAAGTATCACTCTCCTTGAGAGCTTCCATTTCTTCATCCATAGCTCCTTTCCATTCTGGTTTGGTGATTGCTTCTTCATAGGTACCTGGTTCTTCATTCAACAAATCCTTTGCAAGATATACAGAATGTTTAGTTACAAGTGATGTGTCATACCGAAATTTGATTGGTCTTTTGCTTTCTCTCTGAGATCTTCTAATAGATTGATTTGAGGATTCTGGAATATCCTCTAGTTGCTTCATCTTCATCTTCCCTTTGGACTTCCATGCTTTGAACTCCTCAAGATTGATAGTGTCATCATCCTCTGAGCTTGGATCTTCTCCATTGCTTGGTTCCTCTTTGATTAGCTTTGGAAACTCTTCTTGCAAGTCATAGGGTAGACTAACCTTCCTGCATTCATACTCATACCATGAGTCATTCTCATCAAAGATGACATCTCTGCTTACCTTGAAGCCTTTGTTTGTTGGGTTGTAGAATCTGTATCCCTTTTGGTTCAAATCATAACCAATGAAGATACATTTTTCAGCTTTAGGGTCTAGCTTTCCCCTTACCTGTGAGGGAATATGCACATATGCTACACAACCAAAGATTTTGCAATGATCCAGAGAAGGTCTCTTACCATGCCAAGCTTCATATGGTGTCATGCCATCAAGTGATTTGGATGGCAACCTATTTATGAGATAGGTGGCAGTGGATACACCTTCTGCCCAAAGATAATTTGGCAACTTCTTTTCATTAAGCATAGACCTAGCTGTTTCTACTATGAGTCTCTTCCTTCTTTCAACTACTCCATTTTGTTCAGGTGAGTACCTTGTGGTTATCTCCATCTTGATGCCTCTTTCCTGCAAGAAATCTTCAAACTCATTTGAGAAGTATTCTCCTCCACCATTTGATCTTAGCCTTTTCAAGCTTCTTCCTGTTTGGTTTTCAACAAGTGCAAGATACCTCTTGAAACAATTAAACACTTCATCTTTATGCTTCATAAAGTATAAGATAGTCCACCTGCTATAGTCATCAATGAAGGACACATAATACCTTGATCCTGAAATGGAAGGGTCCTTGCTAGGTCCCCAAACATCTGTGTGTACCAAGTCTAGGTAGTCTTCATGCATGAAACCTTTCTTTGAATAGGGCAACCTGTGAGACTTACCAAACTGACAAGCACCACATTTGTAAATCATGTGTTGCTTGGACACATTAGGTATCCCAAGCACACATTGATCCCTGCACATTTGCTTTAGGGTTCTTTCACCTATGTGACCTAACCTTTTGTGCCATATCTCTAATTCTGAAAGTGTTTGATCCTTGTAGTTGTATAAAGCAATATTTTTGGTGTCTTCTAGCTCAAAAATAAACAATCTACCTGATTTCTCCCCCTTGGCAATTCTTTTGAAACCATGTCTTGGGTCCTCCACATATGCTCCATGTTGAGTGAACCTGACCTGCAAACCTTTCTCCACAATCTGACCAACACTCATTAGATTCTTGGTGATGGTTGGTACATAGAGTACCCTGCTCAATAGGTTCTGGTTACCATCATATGTCTTTACATTTCCAATCTTTACAACAGAGTGTTTAGTATCATCACCTGTTTGTACCTGATGTTTGCCCTTGGGTTCTTCCAAATCAGAGAGTAGTGCCACATTGCCAGGTACATGGTTAGAACATCCTGAGTCAATATAAAATAAATGATCATCATTTGTACCTGCCTTGGAGGTCATATTCATGATCAATAGGGAGTCATCTTGCTCCTCTGTGTAGTTGTTGTAATCCCTTCTATTTCTGAATCCACCTTGGTAATTACCATTGTGGTTGTTGTTGTAATTGTTGTTGTATCCATTGTAGCCTTGATGTTGGTTGAACCTACCTCTCCCTTGAGAGTATCCACCTCTTTGATAGCCTCTTCCTCTCTGATTCTTGTAGTTCTTGTAGCATTCATCTGTGGTATGATTGGACAATCCACAAATGCTGCATGGTGATGAGTTGTAGGGTCTCCCCCTACCTGACTTACCTCCTCTGCCTCTTCCTCTTGAGGATCTACCTCTCCCTGCATAGTTTGCTTGGGAGGTAGAACCTTCTTCATCAATCTTCTTACTTTTACCTTTATCTTTAACCTTCTTATCAGTATATAGAGCAGAGGGGTTGTTACCTTTTGATTGATCTCCTACCTTTGTAAACTTTGCTTCATGTGTGAATAGTTGGCCCATGAGTGTTGTGAGATCTAGGGTATGCATGTCCATGTAAAGGTCCATTGCAGTGGTGAAACTTTCCCACTTATCATCTGCCTTGAGTCCATTTGTTACTTGTCTGACTATTTGCTCCTCTTCAATCTCCTCTCTAATGCTTGCTAATTGGTCTGCCACATCTTTAATCTTGGTCACATACTTTGAGACTGATTGCTTGGGCTGCTTCCTAAGGGTTGTGAATTCAATCCACAGTTGATTCTTCCTGGCCCTTGTGTTGGAAGAGAAATATGTTGACAGGGTTTCCCAAGTCTCTTGGGAAGTCTTACAGTTCCTTATATGAGGTAAAAGGAAATCAGATATAGAGTTAAGAAGGTAAGACCTTGCCAAAGCATCCTTTGCACACCATTGGTTGAGTCTCTCTTGTTCATCCTTGGTGGGTAGTCCTCTAGCTTTGAATGAGGGCAATTCCTCATCTCCTGATATGTATCCAAAAAAGCTTCTTCCTTGTAGATAGGTCTTCATCCTTAGAGACCAGGCTTGGTAGTTGTTCCTGTCCAATTTGTCAATAAATGAAGGAAATCCATCTCCCATTGTTACCTTGTTTGCTCTGATACCATTGTTGGGAGAAATGGTTGGATGCACTCAAGAGATTGAGTTGATGCTGCTAATCCTGCTTTGCACCAGCCCTCCTTTGCTTCAGATATGCTTAGTAGACTCCTTGAGCTTTCAATTGATACCAAAATATGCTATATGTACTTTGGAAATGATTTGACTAATGATTAGATCAAAACAGATGAGTTTGCACTTCACTAGACTTGAAAACTTTCTATTTTGATCTTGATACCTGCTCAGTCTTTCACTCAATATGACCAGCACACTTACAATTGATCAAATTCCTTCTGGACATACTAAATTAGCTTAACAAGCTACCATTTGCAAGTGGAATGAGAAGAAATGACAAACTATACTCAGAGAAAGAAGTTTAGCAAAATTGTATGTACCCCCGACAATTTAGGAATTCTACCGAAGAATACCAGAGACCACTTCGAGCGAGATTTCTCCGAGATGGCTGATCCAATGACCTTCAAATTTTGTAGGCATGTAGTATGCTTGGAGCTAGTTCCAACAAGCTTTGAATCACTTGATTTGGTTCAGTAGGCACTGAGATATTCCCTGTTGAAGTTGACATACTTGGAGTAGATGACTCAGAGAAAACAGGGATGATGAATGTGTATACTTCTATTGATTGATGTAGTTGTACAATCTCATTAGCATGACAAGCATAGCTAAATGAGGTATTGTGGTGTAGGCTATGAAGTAGCACTAACACACACAGAGTTACAATAGTGGAATGCCTCTGGGAGTGAGCTCAAATGAGACTGACATCCCGCGACTTTTCTTTTCAATTTTTATAGGAGTCAAGTGATCATTTGAATTTGAAATTGAAATCTAAGCTCCCTAGAATCTCTCCTCTAAAAGTAGGGAGATATTCTCTCCATTTACACCATCCACTTTCCACGAATAATCAAGTAGGTGTGTGTTCATAAATGTCAAGTCACTAAGACTTTTACAATGAAGTGAAAAGATAATAAATCATGGGTATGGGTTCCTATGCCCTTTCCTTCAAGTGAATCCTTGATGAAATTTGTCCAAGCTAATCTTCCAAAGTTCCAAGCCAAGTGTGAAGGCTTGAAATGCACCAACATATCAATCCACCACTATATGAACTTGTGGGGCAATTGAGGTCTAGTCCAAGTCCCTAAGGCTTCACGACTTACGTACACATGTTTTTGGCATCGTTGTCAGGGAAGAAACCTAACCAAGGTGCCTTCATGATGGTTATAGATATGGAGTGAAGGAATCATACTTGGAGAAGTGAATTCGTTCGGTGGCGAGTAGTCAAGTATTTCAGCACTTGTTACTTCACACTCTTGGGTGTGTGTAATGAGTTTTTAGGTTTAGGTTTAGGAGTGAGGAAGAAAGGGAAGAGTTAGGGTTAGGTAAGAGGGAGGAGTAGAGTAGGGAAAGTAGAATATCTCAAGAAATCCCAAAAACAATTACCCAAATTAGTTTAGTTTAGCCATTAGGTAACTCAAAACTATAAAAACCAAAAAATCAGTTCAGTTGATCACTTGTGAGAGCAAGTATCATGTGAGAGCAGTGACCGATATCGCCGCAGTGGTATCGCACCTAGCAAGCAAGGAAAAGTTCTAGTGAGCCCAAAGCTTAGGCAAGGCATCCTAGAAGGTGAGTTGTACAAATTTTTTATCCCAAAAACACCATCAAAACACATGTGCACGTGATTTAAGTGGTTTTCGGTATCGCGGGGTAGAAGATAGAGTTTTTTGAGAGCTTTTAAGTGATACAGGGGGTCAAGAGTGAAGAGGTGAGAGAAATAAACACCTTGCACATAAAAAAGTTAAGTTTTGAGTAAATTTGGCTGAAGTATCACGATCGATTGAGTTTTAGTATCGTGATACCAAAATTCCCTAGTATCGCGATACTCGCCTGGTATTGTATCATTGCATACCCACTTGAAGTATTGTGATATCATTTTGGTATCATATCGTCAAGTACTGGTATTGTGATTGTGGTTGCCCGCTGGTATCGTGCCGTGGTCCACCCGATATCGTATCGTCCCAATCACGGTATCGTATCGTCGACCGAGCGGTATCATATCACATGTAACGGTGGTATCATATCGCCAAGGATTTCGGTATCATATCATTCCGTGCACTAGTATCGTATCGTGCAAAAAGCGATATCGTCAAGAGTGAGATCGTATCGTTTGACCCTTTGGTATCGTATCGTCCATAGAATCAGTATCGTATCATCGGATTTATGATATCGTATTGTGAGTTTTTCCAGTATCATAGCGTGTAAATTTTTGGTATCGTATCATGCATTAAGCAGTATCATATCGTCAGCTGTTCACATATCATATCGTGTGGTTGCAGAGGTATTGTATTGTTTGCACCTCCAGTATCGTATCGTGCCACTCTGTGGTATCGTATCACCAAAGATTTCTAGTATTGTATCGTGCCAAAATTGGTATCGTATTGTCTATGTGGTATCCTCAAGAGTGGTATCATCCATAACCACTTAAGCTATTTAAGGGAAAAATTTGAAGTGATTGAGGAGCTAATTGAGGGGAAGTAGGAAGTCAACATAAGCCCAAAGGGGTGAATGAACTTAAGATCAGGATGGGTGCTAAGTAGCCAATGGAGTGCCATCTAATCGATAGGAAGTGCAACCTAAGCGAGCCAGCACTCGATCTACATGAACACCTCTAGTGACTCAGAGGAGGAACTATCCATGGCCTCAGAGACATGCGTGGCTCTATCCCCAGGGAGCACTTTATGTCAATCGTGGAGGGTGAATACCGCACCTCTCTGTAATATGTGTCCCTCAATCTGCAAGGGATCCTTATTTACCTTGATGGTTTAAATAGGTCTGTTACAAGGATGGTAAACTCTACTAAATCAGAAATAGTGCCCGGACCCGTAGTCAAGTATGAGGGAGGAGTATACATGGATAACTTAGGTCACATCTACGTAGTGATAGAAAACCCAGATCGGATCAACGAGAAAGGAGAATTGGAGGGACAACAAAACTTGGGGAGACGTAACCCTAAAGAGTTAGTAACTACACCAAGAGGTAAGTTACTGGTGACTCGAGTCTTGAGAGGGGATTTGATACCTCAAGATGACTATCTGTTAGATGTATACCTGATCCATGGGTCAGACCTACTATTACAAACCGATTCACCCACATGAGGGCAGGAAGTAAGCCCAATGACTTTCTATGAATTAAAGGATCCCGAAGATGAGACTAGAGTCACATACCTAGACCAAAACCAAAGAAGGTATTGGCCGGTAGATGCAGTTGATAGATCTCAATTGAAGTAAATGGGGTTCCCTGTATTCCCTCCTTGAGAACAGGCAACTACCTCCCACAATCCTTTTGGAATGCATCAAGATCCAAAGAATACAATGTCATGACAAATGAGCCAATGAAGTGTTCCCAATCAAACTCCTGTGCAATTTGCAATGCCGGGAGTTCAGTCACACAACCAAACCCACTCATGAATAGGTAACATGAATCACCCACCAGTTAGACCAAGGCCACAACCAGGGGTGCAACCTAGATTACCTCCATTTAGACCTACAATTCCTATAATGCCCAGACCACCGGAACCTATAAGAAATCACTATGATGGAATGGGTGAACCATATGACCACATAGTAGAGTTTAAACAAGTATTACGAGCTGAGCAAGTGGATGACTTCTTTGTGCAATATGAATCCTTTGGATTTACCCTCACAGGGATGGCTTTGACTTGGTTCCAACCCTTGGATCCAAATCAATTTGGAAATATTGAGCAATTTTTCCAAGAGTTCATTGGAGAATTCACCAAGAGAGGGATTAAACACAACTCATCATCTTTAATCCATAGCTTCAAATAGAACTCAAATGAAACTTTATAAACAATTGCCCGAAGATTTAATCAATATGTCAATAGATGCCCAACAACAGAAAGACCCCACTAGCAAAAATGATATCACTATTCTTGGACGGATTGACTAATGGGACACTGAGGACCCTAGTGTACATGAAACGACTCCAAACATTGAGTGAGTGTCTTCAAAAATGTATTGACCTAGAAGACAACCTAGCTGATGACCTCAAAAGTACACCAAGCCCTATTAAATTAGAAGACACTAGAAGTACAGTGACATCTAACTCCAGTAATGTAGAGGAGCTAGCAAAACTATTAGCCAAGAAGTTAGGAGTCCATGGATAGAGAGGAATTACCAGAACCCACCACTGTAAATAGCCATCTTACGATGATGTAGCCTATGTGGTGGAGATCATCCATCTCACATGTGCACTAGAGGAGGCATGAGCATGTTGCAAGATTACCCATACAATAGGCAACCACCCTAAGGACCCAACCTGTATTTTCATATTGAGCAGAAGTACACTAACCATACTACAAAAAACTCCCCATTTAATAGGTGGTCAAGGCCCATGAATCCAACCTCAGTATAGGTGTTATGGATATCCTCCTAGAGAAGAAGGAAGAGAGATCCCAAGATACAACCCCTATCCAGGCCCACAAGGAGCACCTAAACCATATGAGCAAGGGTAGTATGGATACCTGCAGCCAGTATTAGGACAACAACCATCCCTTCCATAGAATGTAGTGCCAGTTAAATATGCTCAACCAGATGAAGACATGGAAAGAGCCATAGTGCCAGCTACACCTATAGCTAGCTTAAAAACAACGACTCAGGGATACGAGCAAACCCAAGGAGAATACTACCCCTATGACACCATTCTAATAGAGTATATGCTAACAATACTATGGGTATGAGGGATATGAAAACACCTATGGGCCAGAGTATGCAACCCTAATGTACACTGCACCAAAGGCACCAACATCCATGAGACCACCCATTAGACCGCTTGTGCCAAAAGGACCATGCTATAGATGTGGAGGAGACCACTTCATAAGAGAATGCACTCTGCCATTTAACCCACCAACTCCTAGGACTTAGGAAGGGTACGACAATGAATGTGGAAAGGAACATCTATTTGGAGATTGCCCAAAGAATCCCAATAAGACTCACAACACAATACAAATCATTGTGATCGAAGTAATTGTATTATCAAGAAGTGATAAGGAGTACAGAGTACCATTAAAAGCTATCACATGAGCACAAGCCAAAGGACAAGAGAGAAAGAAAGTGAAACAAGAAAGGGATAAAGACCTAGAACCAAAAATATAAGTAGTGGAAGATTCTGAAGACCCACATGAGAGTACCCAAACAAAGAAGACACAAAGTTGGAAGGATAGAAGCGAAAAACTTAGAAATAAATGGATGAAAAATAAAATTAAGGAGGACGAGAAGGACGTATAAGACGGTAAGAAACCAGAGAAATAAAAAATACAAGAGAATACACAACTTAAGTCTCATACATGGAAACTAGACAAACTAGGATCAATCCTAGCATATCCAAGACCAGATGACCTAGACATGTGGCTCAAAGCTTACCAAGCTAGAATCATGATTGGACCAAACATAAAGCAGCATGAGAACCTTTACCCACAAGGGGAGTTAGAAAAGGAGAGACTTGCGATATGCAGAAAGCTCATAGAGGTAGCCCAAACCACTCTAGAAAAGACTATTCCACTCCTCTGAGAGACAAGAATATCTAAGAATCAATACAATGAGTGTTTTAAAGAGAATGATCAGAAACCAAAAGAGAAAGATAGTAAAGAAGAACAACGAAGCACTCAGGGCAATTCAACTTCTATAATCCTTGAACTAGAAGCTCATTGGCCAAGAGAGTTGTGGGCTAGGATTGGGAAAGACAGATGGAAAAACAATGGGAATTCAAGACCACCCTTTGAGGAATCGGATGTTGAGGACGACCAGTCAACTCCTAAATTGAAAGAAGTATATGAAGAGGTTTCCATGTTAGACCGAAATAGGGAGGAAGTACACAACTACTATATGGGAGAATATGAGAAAGGATCAATAGTTTTCCATGCTCCCACAATTCGAGGCAAGGAGAAGGGATCTTCAAGTGAGACCTCTCACAATTTAGCAAAACTCAAGAAGACCAAGTTACAATGTCAGTTGACTGTGGAAGAGTTACTACGAGCCAAGCCGTAATTATGGAGACAGTTAGTGGGACAATTGAAATTAGAGAATGAGGTGAATAAAAAGGAAAATAAAGAAACTAAAGCCCCTTCTACTATACAAATCCCTATGGATAAAGTCAAAGAAGTAGTGAAGGAGACGAGGGTAACACATGCTTACCCATCACATATAATGGATAGATGACTAAAGCCATTTTAGACATAGGAGCAGGTGTAGGTATAGCCACCAAAGAGATTTGGGAGAAATGGGGAAAACCAGCCCTGTGACCTACATGTATGAAGCTTCAATTAGCAGATGGCCATGTAGAGAGACCCCTAGGAATACTGGAGAAAATTAAGTTTACCATCTACGGTGTGGACTTTGAGCACACACTAGCCGTATGTCAATTTGGAAAAGTGAATAACTATGAAATGATATTAGGACGACCATTCATGAGACAAGTCAAGGTAGTACAAGACTGGGGAAGAGATGCATTATACCTACAACATCAGGTAACTACTACAAAGATCAATTTGCAAACATTTTCATATAGGGATGTACCCCCACTTCAATGGAATCTTGTACACAAGGAAGAGGATGACTTGTCAATTCATAGTGCAGGTTCAAGCGGCCAATCATGGATGCACGAAGATGCTCAACTATGGATGTGTAAGGAAGCAAAGCGGGAAGAGAAAAAGACTCGAATGTGGCCTATTGCACATCAAAATTAGTGACCCATAGATGATCCTATGTATATGCCTCAAGTTTTTTTGGATGAAGCATTTGAACCACACGGTTGGATGGAGATTCTAGCCACCTTGGATGTATGTGTAAATGAGGAGGTATTAACCACAAATGGATGTGTGGATGAAGAAGGTTGTGGAAGACGAGGTATTAACCACAAATGGATGTGTGGATGAAGAAGTTTGTGGAAGAAGACGAACAAAAGAACTTGATTGAGAAAGCTCACATAAACAGATGGAGAATGCACAAGGGAACCCATGGAACACTAAGGGAATTACAATGAATAGGAGTTTATTGACCAGATATGCCTAAGGATGTTCATGAGTATGTTGGTAGTTGCTCGGAATGTCAAGAAAATATTCCAAAAGACTATACCTCATTACAATTCTCTACAATAGCACTAGACTGGAGTAGGACATTGGTGAAATTCTTAAAAACACGAGAGCACGAGGAAGGAGCAAGTCTAGCTAGAAAGTGATCCCTAGAAGAAATGAGTAAGGACTATGTTATATTGTGAAGGCAATCATTCAAAAGAGGGAAGGACAATCAGTTACGACTATGTGTGTGACATCCCATAAACCGTGGACATAATGACAAAGGCAGGTATTCGAAAATAATTTGAGCTACCAATTTACAAGCCGGACTTCCAACAATGCACGTAGGTGATGAATACCCTCCAACCGGCTTTACATGACCCATTAGTGCCAGAAGCAAGAGTTCTAGATGCGGCAGGAGAATAGGTGATCATCCAATTCTCTAATGACTTGATCAAGGAGGCTTTTGGATTGAAAAAGGATGGAAACACAGTTTTCAAAGATGAAAGCTAAGGGACCAAGACCCGAACATTCATGGATATCAATCGTATAGATATAGAAGAAGAAGTCCATCTGATTCACCAACACTTTTGTTTTTTGAATATGCATCGATACACCGTACCATAGAAAATCATAGTGCATATGCTATCTCATGCTATCAAACATATCAGTAATCAACTGAACATGATGCCATACATCCAAGGGTGTCTTTTTGAAGCTAAGAAACAATGGAACCATAGAAAGTTATTGAATGGAAGTGTCATTCTGACCATACTTATCTACCATGCACTGGGTATCCGAGAACATTTGAAAGAGATGCCCTCGTCTTCGGAGATGGCTAAGTATGCAAAATTAGCCACAGTCCCAAGGAAAAAGAAGGGAATAAAAGTGATGGAAGAAGTCGAAACAAGCTTGCAACCAAGGATGAGAGGCACCAAAAGATTACAAGAAATGAAGAAGGTAGAAGAAGCACTTCCAGCGTCAAATAGGATACATATACTTCCAAGGACAAAGATTGAAGACACCCAACCAATTTTGGAAGAAGAGTTGAAGGAAGCCATGGAAGCAACTCACCAATACATGGAAGGTCAAGTAAACCTACCAGTACAAGGGCATCATTATCACCATTCTCATAAAGAAGCTTTGCAAGGACAAATATTGACAAAGTTTCACAAATATAGAGAGTTGGGATCAACCAACTCTAGTTCATCTTCTGATATGCAAGAAGAGCCAGAACCATCCATGATGAATGTAGACATCAAAAGTGATTCAAAAGATGATGGCAATTTGGAGGAAATAAACCAGGTAACGGACTCCTTTGGAGTGGAAGGCACAAAGGTAGATCAAACCCCTGATGACACAATCATGGACACAACAAGGCAAGGGTGATCTAAAGAAGAAGTTCATATACTCAAAATGAATGAAGAGACAAACATTCAAATTATAGAGTTTCACTTAAATGGCGAAGCCCTAGTAAAGAGGCCAAAGGAAGAGAAAGAAGAGGAAGAAGTGGAGGAGCCCGAGCCATTCACGCCGATCAGGGTGGTAGTGGAGCCCTCTTCTTTGGATGTTACCTTTCAGGGTAGTGTTACAAAGTCGACCACAAATGAGGAAGAAGAAAAAGAGAGGGAAATCCATCTTCAAATAAGACAACCACATAATACTACCATACATGTGGACAAAGGAAAGGACATACTAACAGGGGAAGAACTGAGTATCCCTAAAACATGGCTAAATGTGGATGTAGCTAAACTCAAGCATGTGATATAGTAGATGATACAAACGGCCATGGATACTCAACAAAAAACGCTCGAAATAGATGCAGACTATCACAAGGCTATGAGAGAGGAAGCCAATTCCAGGTAATAAGTGAAAACTTGTCTGCACAATGAATTCAAGCTCAACAAGCACTCTCGGCAAAGGAAGTAGAAGCTAAGGAAACCATGGACAAATGCACCATGTTAACAACGGAAAACTTGAAGCTCCAAGATCAACTAAAAGAACTCCAAAGCAAGTTTGAAGCAGGTGAAGCTGAAAAAGCATGAATGAATGCTAGAAGTAAGCTGCTTGAATCTCAAATAAAGGTATATATGGAGGAAGCGAACAACTTAAGGAACATGAATAAAGAGCTTATGAATGCCATCTTGTGAAACCAACCCATAGAAGCACAAGAAGTGTCAATAAATGATACCAAAGCATTGGAATTGCAAAATATGCAGATCAACTAAAACAAGTGCAAGCTCTAAGAGAGGAATGGGAAAAGAAATACATGTATGACACGAATGAACGGAGGAAGCGATGGAAGGTGGCAGAGAACAAACTCATTGAACAATGTAATGAAGATGCTAATCAAATGGCTGCTATATGAGAAGAACTCCTGAAAAACAAGGAAACAATCACGAGAGCCACCGAAGAAATCAAGGAAAGAGATGAAATCATTGAGAAGCTCAAGGCTCAAATAGAACAACAGGTAACAACGGGGACACCAATAGTTCCAAGCTCCCAAGCAGCTACTGAGAAGTCTGAGGTACGTCCTCTCTCTCCCCCCATGCATCATTCACCGATAAGGGAGGGAGCAAAACCAAACACTGAAAGACATGATCGGGTTATTACAGAACTAAGCCGACATGAGAGGGCACTACTGGTGTCCTAGCTTACGAAATAGTTTGAAGAACAAGTGGTAAAGGTAATGAAAGAGGCAAAGATCGAAAGTGAGAGCCTGGAACAGATTTTGAAGCCGTTCAATATACCTTATGGAACAGATTTTGAAGCCTGGAACATATTTTGAAGCCGTTCAATATGAAACTAATGATATGTCAAGCAAATTTGCTTAATCATAGAGAGCAACAAGTCATACAAACATATGCACGTCGCCACAAAAAGCCTGTTGGGGATGACAGAGTTCGGGAGGATGGACATGTGGAGGGAGAGTCAAGCAACAAGAGAAGAAGAAGAAGAAGATCAAAGAACAAAATAGATCACTAAGAAAGAACCACCCACTAGCCAAAGCCCCGCAGGGGCACGCATCAGGCTAAAACGCAGAAGGACCATGTCCTAAAGAGTGGAAACAAAGAAATATAACAATCCAGGACCTTTAAAGGGAAGTTTCACATAGCTTCCTCATCCACGAGGTGCATGCGGTGGAAAGAAGTAAACAGGCTCCAAGCAATACAATAGGGTCAGATGTGTGAAGACAAAGACATATCAGAGAACCAAAAGTTAGAAAAAGGAGAGGCTGAGAAGTTGAAACGGGTGACTAAGAATATCACATTCTTAGCCACTGGATGCATGCATGGCAGCCGGACTTAACACAAGAACCTAGATTTATGAATGTAAGGAATACCAAAGGGATTATAGAAGCAAAGGACTGAGTTTGGATAAACTAACAAATTGTCTCACAATCCTTATCGCTTCTTCGACCACTAGGTGCGTGTACTAAGGAGCTATAGACAGACTACAGACAAAAAGCAAGGCCTATCAAGGGACGACAAAGACAAAGCGGGGGAGAGTGTTGCAGAGAAAAGAGGCATAGAAAAGGAGCCCCAAAATTTTCAAATTAATGAGCATAAATTTTCTTCTTCAAAATCCTATGAAACTCCCTCGAAGCCATGTAAATGCACTGGAGGAGTCCTCTAGATGCATAAGCCCCAAATCCTTATAACATAACTCTTGTAAAATAGTAGGAAATTAGAGTCAGTCAGTAAAGTGCCGATCTTTTGTGTGAAAGGACCAATTTTAGGGCACATGTATATAAGTCACTTTGTGACTCTTGTAAGAGACTTTTTGCCATTGTGAAGAATTGGAGAAGAATTTTGAATTTGCTTCTTTCCTACTGATTTCCTCCTTCTCTATGATCTTTTGTGTGTGTGTAATGCTTGGAATGTGTCTATAGGGCTGTTATTTATCCCTTCCCATCGCTTTTGAATGACTGTAGTATGTGTGTGAGGCATTACTAGTTATGGAGCGAGTGTTGGTGCTTCCCACTATTCACTATTTTGCTCATAACTTGAAGTGTGTTTGTCAGATTTGAGTGAAAATACCACCACTCATCAAGAGCTTTGAAATGAACTTGCTATTGGCTATATTCGGAGTTTGGAGCTAGGAGAAAAGTTTGAATTTGTGCTTACTGCTATAAATGGTATCACGGCATGCATTTTCAGAGGATTACTGAGTTAGAGAGGTAGTTAAGTCTTTTCACATTCATTGTAGCTTAGCCACTTCACTTTCCATCATGTGTGCACATGTCTTCATAAACTTGGTTCATATGGTTCCTCAGATTGATAATTAAATGTGTATCGATCCACCACTATATGCACTTGTGGGGTGATTGAGGTCTAGTTTCATCGACACAAGTCCCTAAGGCTTCACAACTTAGGTACACAACATATTAGCGCGATTCTAGATTGGTTGACTACCAAACTATCATTCCTCTAGAATCTTGGAAAAATCATTGTAATTCCGAATTGGTTGACTTCTAAACTGTTATACCTCTGGAATTTTGGTGTGGCTGAAGTATACACCCTGGCTAGCCTTCTAACTAGACTCACATAGATCATCTAGAACTATTGCTAGTATCATGTAGACCTCATCACAAATATCTGGACTCTCACACTGGCTTCTCCTCATAAAGGGGGCTATACAACTTAGCGAATAATGGATATTTTGTAGTCACTTGTGGGTGGAGTATCGAGTATATCTAACAGAAGATAAACAAAAGGTAACTCTACCATATGATCCTGATTCTAATTTCCATCAACTAGGAAGCAAGCATGATCCACAAGTCTAGGATCCAAGAAGTGATATAGATGATGACCAAGATGGAAAGGGAAAAGGATTACAAGCTATGGAATTCAAGAGGCAAAGCAAAAATGCAAGAGTGAGGAGAATGCTCTAATTGACCATCTAGAAGGTCAAGGGGGAAAAGACAACCAAAAAGGTATGGATATGATTCCACATTTATTACAAAGCATTAAATCTATTTGGAAAAGGACTCAATTTTAGAAGAACCCTCAACCTATGAAGAGCAAAGGAAAACCCTAATTGGAAAAAGGCCATATTGAAAGAAGAAATAGATGCATTGACGAAGATTGACACTTGAGATTTGGTTCCAATGTCACCCAATCAAAAGCTAATTGGTTGCATATGGGTATATAAACTAAAAAGGAACTTAAATGGATCAATTTGTAGGTACGGCAAGATTAGTTGCCAAAGGATGCTCACAAACTGATGGTATAGACTATGTAGAAACATTCTCACCAGTTGAAAAGATGATTCTAAATGAGAGCATTGATAAGTGTAGCTACTCCAAGAAATTGGAGACTCCTTCAACTTGATGTAAAAAATGCATTTCTAGATGGTTGGATAAGTGAAGAGGTATACATGTCACAACCTCCACATTTTAAGAGCCCTAATCATACATCTTATGTTTGCAGAGTTAAGAAAGTATTGTATGGATTGAAACAAGCTCCTAGAGCTTGGAATGATAGGTTGGTTACATACCTTCAAGATCAAGGGTTGAAACCTAGCAACTTAGATCCTTGTTTGTTCATCAAAAGGGATCACAATGAGGTTATCTATCTATGTATATGTAGATGAGATTATTGTGATAGGTGATGATCTGAATGGCATTCAAAGGATCAAGAGACATATGCAAGAGGCTTTCAAAAAAAGTGACTTAGGTGAGCTCACATTTCCTAGGTATGCAAGTGATTTATACAGATGAAGGGATCTATCTAACTAAGAGAAAATACATTGAAGACTTGCTTCTCAGGTACCAAATAGAGAACACAAAGCTTGCAAGTACACCTTTGGAATTGAACCATAAACTAAGTGTTTATGAAGGTGATCAGATTGATGATCCTTAAGAGTATTAAAGCTTAGTTGGGAGCTTGATATATGCTAGTCACACAAGACCAAACATATCCTATGATGTGGGAGTGCTTAGTCGATTCATGCACTCACCTAGAAGACCACACATGGATGCTGCAAAGAGAGTACTCAAGTCTCAAAGGAACACTTAATGAAGGTATGTTCTATCCTTACTCTTTAGATTTGGACATCCAAATCTATTTAGATGTAGATTGCACAGGAGCAAAGGATGATGGAAGAGGTGGCTTTGGATACTTAGCCTTTGTAGGTTTAAAATTTTCTCCATGGAGTTCCAAGAAGCAAACAACAATTGCTTTATCTTCAACTGAAGCAGAATATAAAGGTCTAACTATTGCAAATCAAGAAGCAATATGGATCAAGGAGTTGTACTCAGATTTGGGACTTGTAAGCTCCAAACCTCACATACTTGGAGATAATGTAAGTTCCATGCATCTAGTTGCAAATACAATTTCACATGCAAGGACAAAGCACATAGATGTTCATTACCATTTTGTAAGAGAGAAGCTTATGACAAAGGAAATTGACATTTCATTTGTTTCTACTAAGAAGCAAATAGCAACTATGATGAAAAAGTCACTTGATGGGATAAAGCTTTGTAGATTCCAATCTATGGCACAGATTCAACCTATCAAAGAATGAAGTCTCAAGCATACTTTAGCTTCAGGGGTAGCTATTAGAACAAGCTTTCACTATGCTTGAAGGAAAATTTCCTATTCCACATATCATATGGATGGTGTTTATATGTACCTTAAAAGTAGCACTTATGTGCATATTATTTCTTTGTATTATTTTGTTGATCACTTATGATCATTTCTTGTAAGGTTTAAAGAATTTTTCCATCTAAAAGGGAAGAGTGAAAAAGCCCAAAATCCACGAGTTTGGAGTTGTTGAGATTGTGATGGGGTCTTGAGCCCACGGAAAAGATGCAAGTAATTGCCTATATGTAGGGATAGCTTGCTCAATGTACTTGTACTATGTCAACTGCAATTGCTTGGAGACCGCCTTTGTAACTTTAATTGGAGGCTTCACGCTCTAACCCCCATTCACCTAATCATGCATTCATACTAACTGATACACCCACACCTAGTCCTTTGTACTCTCATATGGTATAGTCTCCTTTCTCTCTCTCTCTCTCTCACACACACATATACACCTGCTAGTCTCCCTCTTGATCCTGTTCCTGTTCTCACATACTTCTTGTCTCACTCACCGATTCACACATGCATACACAACTCCTCCTCCTCTTCTCACTTCCTCACTGATTCTCTTACATGCACACATCCGCACTCTCGCACACATTCACACACAGGTTCATATGTGGCATAGACTTCAAATCTCCATGAAATGTACAAAGATCATTAGTTGAAAATTTTTCTAAAGCAAAAACAACAAATCATATCTTGTTAAGAGTGTGATAGAAATGAGGCAAAAACTTCACCTTCACAGGTTCGAGCATGGTAGCATTTAATGAATTCATAAATTCTTTTTACAATTAAAGAAGATCACTCAAATGAGTTAAGCTCACGCACTGTTGCCAGCCCCAATAACCGAATAGGTACACATTATAGAACAACAATAAATTCCCATTCGTTGTATCATGCTCGCAGGAAACTATTCCTTTGGCTCTAGAACAGATAACTGAAAAATATTCTGGCATATATAATGTCCATTTGCAATATTGGCCCCATGAATATAGAGAGAAGATATACGTACATTTATATAAGCAAACTATTCCATGTGAGACACCCGTACATACCAAAGCTAACAATGAGATTAGGAATGTGATAGCATAATCACATGATGCATTTCAACCAACACAACATGCACAAGACATCTCGTGTATGAATATCATGACAGCATGGCTCAAGGATCAAATGTCTTACCGGGTATCTTCCATTTGATGCACTAAACCATCAGAGAATGATGCTCATCTGATGATTCCGAAACCCCTAAGCATTTTTAGTAGTGCCACAGGTGATCAATACTGCTTTCTAACATCTTTAGAAAACCAATTCCATCACTGTTAGCTACAGCTGCAGGCTATGACATTGTTCAAACTTCAAAAGACTCCCATCTGCACCAACAGCCATCCCGAAACCGGCCTTCCCATTTATGCTGTCGCTCGAGACTGTCTTCCTATCTTCCCCTTTGTAAGGTTCTCCAATTTTTTCTCGCTATCGATCACCAGACGATGGTTATCCTACCCCTCAATGTCTGATCACACTGTTGTTCCATGAGAGCATCCTTCCAAGCGGCACTTATCCTCGACAACTCTCGAGACGAACATATATAGTAGAGCGATGTGAACAGAACAAAGCATGACTTGGAACTTCATGCTATGGGCCTCTCGTTGTCCTGCTTCGCTGCTATAATAAAATGTGTCTTCGACGATACAAAGGCACCATCTTCCACAACCTCCTTGCTACTGTCGCAGGTGTTTCTCTGATGAGAAAAGTAAACAGATGTGTGGCATGCATGTTGATGGTAATCCAACGAATTGGACCTTGAGGAACCTTATGTATGAGAAACTTCTACACCAATATCCTGTTCTGATATTTCCCTAGTCTGTGACTTTGCAAGTACTCTGCCAAAATGTGCAAGCTTTCCAAAGAGCCCTGCATTCACCCCGATTTTTAATCTACACTAAGACTCCCTTGCTCCACCTTAATTCGCAAAAGGCTTGCTCTTTGTATTCTTTTGTCGAGTTGCTAATTGGTATTAGAATCTTCATCTGCAGTAAGAGTTCCGTGCCACGCAGAGGAATTAACAAAAAGGAGAATGAACCTCATCGAATTGTGTGTGCACCTCGGACAGATGGACTCTAAGCTCGATAAATGCACATTGCATTTGATTTATGTGCTTAATAAACAGACCTTGGAAAATGCATGTTCTCTGCAAGAGAACGAAACTTCTTTCTGTACGAACGCTAGGTGAGGTAAGAAGCCTGTAGTCAGAAGAGGGTCAAGGAAATTGCTCCATGCATAAGAAACGACTAGCGTTCTGAGACGCCACAAGAGCTCAGCCTCGAAACTCCATTAGGTGTGTGCATTTTCAGTGAGAGCGAGCGCGCGCGCAGAGAGAGAGAACCACCCAATACCTTCCTGTATATGCCCCGTAGAAAGATAAGGTATTCCAGAAAAAAACCTCTTCACTCTGCTCCATGTCATCAATCACATCCCTTTATCTTGATAAGTCCTCCCCCTCTTTTCCGTTGTGGCAGATGATAAAGAACTGGAGAAGAACCCCCAAAAAATGAAAGCCGCCCCCCCTCTTATCTGTACTTCGGTGCCAAAAAAACTTCCCGATGCGGGTCTAATAAACGTGGATATCCTTTCTCAGCATAACCCAAAATGAGAGAGTTCCATGTGACCAAGTCTTGACTTGAGAGCTTGTCAAAAACATCTTGAACTTTTGATACCAAAAATAAATTTGCATACATACTGATCAAGGCACTTCCAAAAATAAGGTCCTTGTTGCAAATCCTTGTCTTTCAATACCTGCATGCAACTCTATACCCATGTGAACCGCTCCTTGAACAGCATAGGCTTTCAAAACACAAACATATGTGACTTCATTAGGAGCAATTTTTTCATCTGCTCATAGCAAGCAAGAGCTTTATCAGCATGATCATGTTCTACATATCCTGCAAACCGGGCATTCCATGACACCACATCCTGATTCAGCAGCCTATCGAAGACTTCGTGTGCTTTTCTGATCACGACACACTTGACATACATGTCTATCAATGCATTTCCAACAGCAGTACCAAGTTCCCGATCCATTCTGATCATGATGGCGTCATGTAGTTGCAAATACTTTTCATCAATTGATTATCTCTGCAAGTACCTGAAATCAAATGTATTTTCCTGCCACATAGAACCACATTAGTGCATCAAAACCAACCGAATTGTGGGCTAACATACTCCCCTCTTCTTAATTGCGAAGTCGTCCTCGACGAGCGATATGCTACCTGCACTCAAGTTATCCAACATGTGATCATCACTCAATCAAATACAAATCTTTACCTTGCATGCCTATTCTCTTCTTCCTCAATGTAGCACCTGCAATCATACTCATACAATCATTTGTTAGTACCAAAATCCAATCATTTCACTTACCATCTGTGTCCATCTTCTCGCATCTTCATTGACATGTCCACCTGTCTGCAAACTTCATTAAAACATTAGAACATTTCTTCATCAAATCACAATATGTACAACCAAAATGAAAAGACAATCATATCCTTGATCCACATCACACATATATACTCAGCACACACATCATGATCCGCGTCACACAGGCATTCTCGTCACACACAACATACATACATGCAAACAGAAGACATGTCCACATTCGCTCTCGTCACTCTTCTCGACTACTCATTCAACACGTCACAAATCGTTGTTCCATATGCATACTCAACACACTTTCCACACACACCATATATAATCAAAACCATTCCCCACTTCCATTTTTCGTTTCTAGCTGGGTTCTCTCGTCGATTGTTCATTCCCCTTCTACCTAGGGTTTCCACTACCTGCTTTTCTTCCTATCTATCTTTCTGTTTTTCTTGCTCGTCAACTAGATCAGATGCTAGGTCACCACCACACCACTCTAACTTGATGGATACACGATAAGGACCACTCAAGCCTAACACGAGCTCACTCTAACAAGATCACTCATCGTCGACGTGATTCCAAACTTCACAAGTCATTGCACCACCTAAGAGCCAAACTGAACACTTCCGGAAGGTTTGCAGACAAACAATGCAACTAGCACGATTGGATTCCTCAAGTCCAAGCTTTCCATAGACACATCGTAACCAAAACCCTAGCCGAGCTTAAGCTTCAATTTGACATGTTTCATCGGGAGCCCACACAAAACCCAAATCCCCACAACACAAACACATATATTCCCATCCGAGCATCATGCTCTCTCACCTCTCTTATGTCCCCCCTCGAGCGAGGAATTCTTCTCATTCATTTTTTTCGCAATTTTTTCATCATTTTTTTTTTCACATATTTACTCACACTTGCCGGCCTACGCCGAAGCTGGATGCGACTCGTGGACTCGACCACCCGATCAAGTTTGTTCCACCCATCTACCAACCCAATGAAGCGCGCGACACACAGACAGCTAGCCCTATGCGAAACCGACGTCGGTTCGTGGCTTTGACCACCCGGCCAAAGTGGGTCCACCCGCCTATCGGCCCACATAGGCGCGTAGCCACACTCACACATACACAAACATATATTTTTCTCATTTTCTTTTCATTCCCGCATCTCGAGAATTAGGAGACAAAAGAAAGGATCTTTTCCCAACCATCCCGATCACGACACACACACACATATCCCCTCGTGGACATCCCAATGAGACATATCTCCTCTCTGCTGCCACTCAAGCCAAAATCCAGCCACTAATGCCATGGTCAACCCTTCCTCTCAAGACCCGCACATACTAATCACCTTGTTGACCTGAAACCTCAAAAAGTGTCACTTCAGCCCTAAGTGTACAGTCAACTCAATCCATCCGTCCTCACATCTCTGACTCGCAATCCACAAAGCAAACCCTAATCAGACTCCAGCCGTCCTAACCCACATCCATTGCCTCGTCTATTTTTTCATCTCCAACCTCTGCCTCGCAGAGATTCCACATGATTCGACAGCTTGCTGATATTGTCCTCTAGCCAGGCGATACGGTCTGGAAGGCCACCATTCATTACTACACCTCTTAATGCCTCGAGCTTCAAAGCTAAATCCCTTATCCCTTCTTCTTTTCGATCATCACTGCCTTGGAGTCGAAAAATCTCATCATCCACTTGATGGAACCGAACCCACATTTTCTTCTTCTCCTCTTCTAAATGGCTCATCTTTCTTTCTATTTCCAAAGGAACCTCCTCGCTCCTCCCGACTTGGCCAGACAACCTTTCAACCTCTTCTCGAATCGACCTCTCCTCCCAGATTCTACTTTCATTTTCTGATTCCAGTTCGTCCACCTTCTTCGCCAACTTCTCTGTCCCCTCGAACCCAACTCCTAATGCATCTAACTTTCCCAATATCGCTTTCAATTCTTCTTCCATTTTCCCTACTTTTTGGTCCCCTTCTACACATTTTCGTCTCTCGTCGTCTCTCTCACTCATCCATTCTCCTAGCTTACCAGTCAACCTCTCATTTTCCTTCTCTAATTGTCTCATTTTCTCATCACTCTCTGCTTGCACACTTTTCATTCTTTCTAACTCCAGGTGGAACTCGTCACATGCCTTACCCGCTTGATCACTGTATCGACGGATTATGCTTTGTACCTTCTCGATTTCATGCTCCATTCCTTCGACTCTCCTCATTAGGTCATCCTCGTCTCTTGAGAGCTCTTCTTCGATCGCAACTCCAAAGCAGTCGGCTACCATCAAGCCGGATCTCAAGTCCCAGACCACGTTTTCACTCTCGGGCTTCACAAGATCTTTCCTCCAGCTTTTGTTTACTCTTTTCCTTTCCTTGTTTTCATTTTTCAACACGCGTACTTGCTTTTCCCAAGTTCCTAGGACCTCGGCCATTTTCACTTGATTTTCCTCTAATTTCGCTATTTTGATCCTCTCGTTATCTCGCTCCACCTGCAACCAATTGACTTGACATTCCAAGCTCTTCACAAGTTCTACCAACTCTCGATCATGAGATCCAGTGTCCTTGCTTTCACTTGCTCTCGCAGTCTCCGTCGACGAAGTGACTCCACCCTTGTCAACTTCCACATACAAGGAGGATAAACACCTATCAGATTGATTCGTTGTGACCTTTACGCCAGTCACCTCTTTTGAGCCACACCCATGCTCGCATAGTCTCTTTTTCCCATAGTCCTCACATGTGGGGACAAAATCCAATGGGGTGCATACACGAGGGCAATATTTGGCTATATGCCCAATCTGCTCGCAACACCAGCATCTCACATAATTTGATATCGGGCCAAATTCCCACCCTCGGTTCACATGATGTCTCATGGTCGGACGAGAATCTATCCATCTCCTATTTTGTCCAAAATTCGGTTGCCTCATGTTGGCCTTCTCAAACCCACATGCTTGCCTTTGTTGAGCCATTTCTTTAATGAAGATCAAAGCAGATTTGGGATCGACTTGGTTGTGCCACACGATTGGGGCACCAAGCGAACTCGTAGCACTCTCGATGAGATGTGCTAAGCCAAATTCCCGGCAAACGCACCAAAATGATGGGGTCTTGAGCCCACGGAAAAGATGCAAGTAATTGCCTATATGTAGGGATAGCTTGCTCAATGTACTTGTACTATGTCAACTGCAATTGCTTGGAGACCGCCTTTGTAACTTTAATGGGAGGCTTCACGCTCTAACCCCCATTCACCTAATCATGCATTCATACTAACTGATACACCCACACCTAGTCCTTTGTACTCTCATATGGTATAGTCTCCTTTCTCTCTCTCTCTCTCTCACACACACACATATACACCTGCTAGTCTCCCTCTTGATCCTGTTCTTGTTCTCACATACTTCTTGTCTCACTCACCGATTCACACATGCATACACAACTCCTCCTCCTCTTCTCACTTCCTCACTGATTCTCTTACATGCACACATCCGCACTGTCGCACACATTCACACACAGGTTCATATGTGGCATAGACTTCAAATCTCCATGAAATGTACAAAGATCATTAGTTGAAAATTTTTCTAAAGCAAAAACAACAAATCATATCTTGTTAAGAGTGTGATAGAAATGAGGCAAAAACTTCACCTTCACAGGTTCGAGCATGGTAGCATTTAATGAATTCATAAATTCTTTTTACAATTAAAGAAAATCACTCAAATGAGTTAATGTCACGCACTGTTGCCAGCCCCAATAACCGAATAGGTACACAGTATAGAACAACAATAAATTCCCATTCGTTGTATCATGCTCGCAGGAAACTATTCCTTTGGCTCTAGAACAGATAACTGGAAAATATTCTGGCATATATAATGTCCATTTGCAATATTGGCCCCATGAATATACAGAGAAGATATACGTACATTTATATAAGCAGACTATTCCATGTGATACACCCGTACATACCAAAGCTAGCAATGAGATTAGGAATGTGATAGCATAATCACATGATGCATTTCAACCAACACAACATGCACAAGACATCTCGTGTATGAATATCATGACAGCATGGCTCAAGGATCAAATGTCTTACTGGGTATCTTCCATTTGATGCACTGAACCATCAGAGAATGATGCTCATCTGATGATTCCGAAACCCCTAAGCATTTTTAGCAGCGCCACAGGTGATCAATACTGCTTTCTAACATCTTTAGAAAACCAATTCCATCACTGTTAGCTACAGCTGTAGGCTATGACATTGTTCAAACTTCAAAAGACTCCCATCTGCACCAACAACCATCCCGAAACTGGCCTTCCCATTTATGCCGTCGCTCGAGAGTGTCTTCCTGTCTTCCCCTCTGTAAGGTTCTCCAATTTTTTCTTGCTATCGATCACCAGACGATGGTTATCCTACCCCTCAATGTCTGATCACACTGTTGTTCCGTGAGAGCATCCTTCCAAGCGGCACTTATCCTCGACAACTCTCGAGACGAACATATATAGTAGAGCGATGTGAACAGAACAAAGCATGACTTGGAACTTCATGCTATGGGCCTCTCGTCCTGCTTCGCTGCTATAATAAAATGTGTCTTCGACGATACAAAGCCACCATCTTCCACAACCTCCTTGCTACTGTCGCAGGTGTTTCTCTGATGAGAAAAGTAAACAGATGTGTGGCATGCATGTTGATCGTAATCCATCGAATTGGACCTTGAGGAACCTTATGTATGAGAAACTTCTACACCAATATCCTGTTCTGATATTTCCCTAGTGTGTGACTTTGCAAGTACTCTGCCAAAATGTGCAAGCTTTCCAAAGAGCCCTGCATTCACCCCGATTTTTGATCTACACTAAGACTCCCTTGCTCCACCTTAATTCGCAAAAGGCTTGCTCTTTGTATTCTTTTGTCGAGTTGCTAATTGGTATTAGAATCTTCATCTGCAGTAAGAGTTCCGTGCCACGCAGAGGAATTAACGAAAAGGAGAATGAACCTCATCGAATTGTGTGTGCACCTCGGACAGATGGACTCTAAGCTCGATAAATGCACATTGCATTTGATTTATGTGCTTAATAAACAGACCTTGGAAAATGCATGTTCTCTGCAAGAGAACGAAACTTCTTTCTGTACGAACGCTAGGTGAGGTAAGAAGCCTGTAGTCAGAAGAGGGTCAAGGAAATTGCTCCATGCATAAGAAACGACTAGCGTTCTGAGACGCCACAAGAGCTCAGCCTCGAAACTCCATTAGGTGTGTGCATTTTCAGTGAGAGCGAGCGCGCGCGCAGAGAGAGAGAACCACCCAATACCTTCCTGTATATCCCCCGTAGAAAGATAAGGTATTCCAGAAAAAAACCTCTTCCCTCTGCTCCACGTCATCAATCACATCTCTTTATCTTGATAAGTCCTCCCCCTCTTTTCCGTTGTGGCAGATGATAAAGAACTGGAGAAGAACCCCCAAAAAATGAAAGCCGCCCCCCCTCTTATTTGTACTTCGGTGCCAAAAAAACTTCCCGATGCGGGTCTAATAAACGTGGATATCCTTTCTCAGCATAACCCAAAATGAGAGAGTTCCATGTGACCAAGTCTTGACTTGAGAGCTTGTCAAAAACATCTTGAACTTTTGATACCAAAAATAAATTTGCATACATACTGATCAAGGCACTTCCAAAAATAAGGTCCTTGTTGCAAATCCTTGTCTTTCAATACCTGCATGCAACTCTATACCCATGTGAACCGCTCCTTGAACAGCATAGGCTTTCAAAACACAAACATATGTGACTTCATTAGGAGCAATTTTTTCATCTGCTCATAGCAAGCAAGAGCTTTATCAGCATGATCATGTTCTACATATCCTGCAAACCGGGCATTCCATGACACCACATCCTGATTCAGCAGCCTATCGAAGACTTCGTGTGCTTTTCTGATCACGACACACTTGACATACATGTCTATCAATGCATTTCCAACAGCAGTACCAAGTTCCCGATCCATTCTGATCATGATGGCGTCATGTAGTTGCAAATACTTTTCATCCATTGATTATCTCTGCAAGTACCTGAAATCAAATGTATTTTCCTACCACATAGAACCACATTAGTGCATCAAAACCAACCGAATTGTGGGCTAACATACTCCCCTCTTCTTAATTGCGAAGTCGTCCTCGACGAGCGATATGCTACCTGCACTCAAGTTATCCAACATGTGATCATCACTCAATCAAATTCAAATCTTTACCTTGCATGCCTATTCTCTTCTTCCTCAATGTAGCACCTGCAATCATACTCATACAATCATTTGTTAGTACCAAAATCCAATCATTTCACTTACCATCTGTGTCCATCTTCTCGCATCTTCATTGACATGTCCACCTGTCTGCAAACTTCATTAAAACATTAGAACATTTCTTCATCAAATCACAATATGTACAACCAAAATGAAAAGACAATCATATCCTTGATCCACATCACACATATATACTCAGCACACACATCATGATCCGCGTCACATAGGCATTCTCGTCACACACAACATACATACATGCAAACAGAAGACATGTCCACATTCGCTCTCATCACTCTTCTCGACTACTCATTCAACACGTCACAAATCGTTGTTCCACATGCATACTCAACACACTTTCCACACACACCATATATAATCAAAACCATTCCCCACTTCCATTTTTCGTTTCTAGCTGGGTTCTCTCGTCGATTGTTCATTCCCCATCTACCTAGGGTTTCCACTACCTGCTTTTCTTCCTATCTATCTTTCTATTTTTCTTGCTCGTCAACTAGATCAGATGCTAGGTCACCACCACACCACTCTAACTTGATTGACTCTAAGTCAGAGTCACTTGCATCCTCAAATGCATCAGGGCTAGGTTCGCATTCTTCTAAAACTACATCTCCCATGATTGGTTCTATTGAAAAGACTGAAATGTCATAGCCATCCTCATCACAGTGGGATGTCCATTGTTCTTCATTGATGGCTACATCCATTGTTGCTGAAATTTCAGCCCAGCCGTGAGGCTCAAATTCTTCATCAGGAAAAACTACAGGTGCATAGGCTGGGTCTTGAATTGATCTATGGGTTTCTTTTGCACCTACCTCTCTGGCTTTCTCTCTCTTCTCTTCTTCTACTGCTACCTTACACATCCATAAGTGGGTGTCTTCATGCATCCATGAGGATCCTGATCCTATGCAATGCACTGACTCAGTATCATCTTTGGCTCTATGGATGGGATTCCATTGGATGGGGGGTACATCTCTATGAGAGTAATCCTTGAGATTGACTTTGGTTGTAACACCTAAGTGTTGCAAGTACAAAGAATTGGTTCGCCAATCCTGTACCACTTGCGACTGCCGCATAAATGGTCTCCCCAAAATCATCTCATAGGCCTGGTTTTTGCTAAAGTGACATATAGCAAATGTAAGCTCAAACTCTACACCACATGTAGTGAGAGTTATTCCTTCTAGCAATCCCAAAGGTCTCTCAATATGACCATCGGCCATTTGCAATTTCATTCTCGTCGGCCTGAGTGCTGGCTTGCCCCAACGCTTCCATAGGGAATTGGTAGCAATTGCAACTACTACACCTGAGTCCAAAATTGCTTTGGTTGTGTATTCCTGATGGGTAACTGGGAGATAGGTATTTCCTTCTTCTCCTTCACTCATATCTCCTATCTTATCCAATGGTATTTCTGGCACTGTTCTATGTGATCCTACCTGGGAACATGATTTCGCTATGTCTGGCACTTGTTTGGCTACGTGTTTCCACACTTCTGGCTTAACTTTGAGTAGCTCTTCTAAAGTGATATTGCACTGCACTTTAGTGTTCTTTAATACCTCAGTATTCCTAGGTATGATCGAATCTTTGTTTCTTATCATGACCGTGGGTGCTCTCATGCAAGTAGACTTAGTTTCCCATGGGCCTTTGAAATGGGGTAGTTCCTGTAAGGAATTAGACTCGAAGTCTAATCTCTCTTGAGATTGGGCGCTCTCCTGCTCTTCATAAATAGAAGGGATGTCTTGTGGGAATTGATCATGTGCATCATCCACAAGTTCAATGGGAGGAGGGACTTCACTTTCCTTTGCCCATTTCTCTTCTTGAATCTCTCTCAGGAACTCTGGTGAATACCTATTCATAGAAGAAGAGGTGTATGGTTCAGTGGAGTTGGGCACATAAGCTTACTGGGGAGGAATGCTTATTCTATCTCTTGCACTCTCCTGAATCTGGGAGGTGACTCCTTTCCAAGATTTTGTAAGTAACCTCTCCAGTCTATCTAATAGACCATCGAAATGCAAGGGTGTTCTTGTGGAGCTAGAGCCATTGAACAAGTGACTGGCTTCAAACATGGCTTGCGCCAATTTGACCATCTTAGCACAAAGCTTTGTTCGCTCTATCTCTAGATTGGCTCTAGGGTAACATTTTTCATGATTTGTCATGTTTGGCCCTTCCTGGATTCTGGCCTGATATGCTTTAAGAATCATGTCTAGATCCTCAAGAGTGGGATCCGCTAGGACTGATCCTACTTTGGGTGGTGGGTGGGCTACGTGTGGTGGATTAGAAAGTTGGGGAATGGAAGGTGATGGGTTGGAGGGCGATGGAAAGGGGTGTGGTGGTGTAGTGTGAGAGTGGTTTTGACATGCGAGTTCACTTATCTTTGCTTTGGTTTCTCTCAAGCTTTCTTCAAGTTTGCTCATTTTCTGTGACCATTGTCTTTTCATTCTCTCCCGGCTATCTCTCCAAGCTCTTGTCCTTTTCTTGGTTAGGCTCTCTGTCTCACTAACCTCAGAACTCTTTTCCTGTCCTACTCCTTGGGTTTGCTGCAAGGCTTGAGCTCTAGTGACCACATGCACGGGGGCTATGGAAGTTATACTTCCCGTAGAGTCTACCACTAACCCAATGACGTTGATAGGAGTGATTTTTGGTAGGTTATTGGGGTTCTTCGGGCAATCTCGTAAGAGATGCTCTTTCTCGCAATCTTGATAAAAGCCCTGAATTGTCACTGGTTGGGGTTGTGTAGGGGCAGGCAGTGGACAATCACGTATGAGGTGATCTCCCTGACATCTGAAGCAAGGTCCTCTAGGAAATGGTGATCATACCTGCCTAGGTTGAGTTCTAGAGTTGGGGTTTGTGTACATGACATTAGCTTTCTCAGGCTCCCCACTATTTTCACTTGGGTCCTCATAATAGTATGGCTCGTTATGCTCGGGTGACTGCATGTAGTAAGCCTGTGGGCTGTCAATATGTGTGGAGTCAAAACTATGGTCACTTGGATCACTGTCTGATAGCAACGGTGTGACTGGGACTATGGATCTGTTCAGATTTTCTTCAGCAGATGCATATTTCACTGGGATTACATTGGTTGGAGCAGGGGGTTGCTGGGCAAGGACTGGTTAAGGTCTCTGTTGCCCTTGATAAGGTGGCTGATAAGGTTGTTGTGGTCTGCCGTATTACTGTGGTGGGTAGTGATTCTAGTATCTACCCTGTTGTGGATATGGCTGAGGGTAATTTTGCTTGACAGTTTGTTTGTTATAAGGGCAGTCTTGTGTGGTGTGGTTGGTGTACCTTCGCTCTATTGTGCAGTACTGGCTACTAGGATTCACTTGGGGTTGAGCCATAATGGGACATACACTTGCCATATGGTTACCTCCACAAGTATAGCACCGCTTAATTGGGGCAAATCTTGGGATTTGTTTGCTAGAGACACCTAGTTTTTGAGCTACCTTTTCTGCAAGTTCTTCAATGGATGTGGATTGACCCGACATAAGGCTACTAGAGCTATCTGAATCCTTGTAGATTTTTGATAGCTCCAACTCCTCGCCTAGATTATCCTCAATGTCTATGCACATGCGCACGCATTCTTCTATAGTTCTGGGGTCCTTCAGATATACATATGACCTGAGCTTGGTGCTCAACATTCCATCTAAGAACAAAGCCACTTGCTTGGCTAGTGTGGCTAACTCAGGCATTGGGCACCTCTCTAGGTATTGCCTAAACCGTCTTCCTGCTAGTCTGATCGTCTCTTGAGGTGTTTGCTTAAATCTATGAATCAGGGGGGAGGTATTATGTCGTATGCCACTCTTAGAGAATTCAGTGACGAAAGCCTCTAAAAGTTGGTCTATGCTCTTAAACTGCCTCTCGTTCACGGGTTGAAACCATGTAAGGGCGGTGTTCCTAAGGGTTAGACCAAAAGCATTATATTGCGTGAATAGGTCCTCCACTTGTTCAGCTCTCAAGACTTGTCTAAATGGGTCTCCTGTGCCATCAAAATAGTTCTTCATGGACTTCACCAACTGGGTTGGCGTCAGGGTCCTAGTGTGTTCTCTCGGCCTTGGCAAAGGGAAATCGTCAACATTTCTTTGGTTTGTTGGAGCTCTAGGTCTCTCGGTTTCTTCTCTATCCGTTTCTGTTCTCAACCTTTCTCTTCCCAGGGGGTTGGCAAAACTTACCTCAGGTCTATCTCTACTTCTATCCCTTTGAGCTCCATGAGCTTGGGAGGTCCCAGCTCCTTGGTGACTGTAGGACACATTGGACCGAGGTTGGGGAAAAACAAATTCACCCTTCCAAGTGTAGGCATGTCTCCCATGCTCTAAGACCACGAAGATCCGCTCAGATGTATTGTCTAGGTAGGTTACTTTGCCTGGGCTATTAGGGTCTTTAAACTCATAGATTGTGAGAGCTCCTACTTCCTGAGGCTGGGTAGGCTTATACCTCCAAAAAGCCTCATCGGTTTCTCGGTTTAAAAGCAAATCTATGCTTTTATTATCCTGGGGAATCCACTCTGGAGTCATGATTCTAGTCAAGATGGATTTACCACGGGGAGTTCTTGGCTCTCTCTCTAAGTTCCCTTGCTCTATATCACCAATGTCGGTCTCTACGATCACATTCCCAAACTCGTCGGTTCTATCTGGAACGGTGGTGACTACATAAATAGTCCCTTATTTATCCAGGTATGCTCCATTCTCAAACTTGACTACCGGGTGTTCTAGTCCACGGGGTTGATCGGGGTTCTTAATCTGGACCACAGATCTTCTCAGGCCATCTTCGTAGATGCGAGCACCTAGACGATTAGTCCTGATGTATTCCAATTGAGTCTTGTAAGGTCCTTCTGGCTTTTCTAGATACGCCGCCCTTGAGCTACCTACTGGTCTCTCCATGTTATAGGACATCTCAGAATCACTTGTTTCTGATCTGGGAGTGTATGGGTAATCACTCAACTGCTGGGCCCAAGACCTAGTAGTGTGATTGACACTAGCTTCAGAAGATCTGAGGCTTTGTCGGTCTCGGCCTAAGTGTCTGCCTGACCTAAGGTTCATATGCCTGATTTCTCTACCCCCTTGGTCCCAAGTACACTCTCGTTGCAGGTTAATTTGCACCAATCACTTTGTTCTTTTTAGTTGACTATTGTGTTAAGCTCTTGTTTGAAATCACATCGTCAGGAGTACTTAAGTGAATTTTGCACTTGATATTTGCTTGATTCAAGTTTACTTTTGTTCCTTAGAATTTTTGCACTTAAGCTCTACTTAATGCTTGTACTTTTTTCATTAGTTCTCTTGGACTTGATTAGTGCCTAGCGTTGCTCTAATTAATCACCACACCTAAGTCATACTAGCCTAAGCTAGGAATTGACAAAGGAGAGTTGAGAGAACTTCCAACCTCAATCCTCTGGTTGCTCAGACTGCTACACCAGCCCAGGAAGCCTTCTCCCAAGCTTGGTACTCACCCTTGTTAGCTTGCCTTGGAATGCCTTGAGTGCACGCAATGTTCCTGCAAAAGTTAACAAGTTAATATAGCTCCGTTACCGCAATGGATTGAAAGACACACATCAACAATTACACGCCCCCCTTGGAGTAACTCACTGTACCCCCAAAATCTTATGACCACCTAGTCCCACCTAAAGGCCAACTTAAAAATACATGTTCTAAAACTCCACGTATGATTCTTACAAAAAGCAATCGAGGTCCACGTACTCAACAAGCTTTCTAATGTCACCAAAATCTCCTCAATCGGAGTTCGTATGGTGAAGTTATGACCAATCAGGCAGTTAGGGATCAAAACAGGCTCTCAGGGTTCTGGAAATTCCTCCCTGGTTTTTAGGTATTTTGCCCACTTCTAAGGCTCTAATATCATCCCAATGTGTCCAAAATTAATCCCAAAAGTACCTCAACTCAATCAATTAATTCACCCTAAAAATTCATGCGTTAAGCCGGTGTATCGCAATAGGTCGCGTCGGTGTGTCGCGATAGGTGGAAGTGTCGCGATAGGTCGGGTCGGTGTGTCGCGATACTTGGGAGTGTCGCAATAGGTGGAAGTGTCGTGATAGGTCGGTGTGTCACATTACTTGGGAGTGTCGCGATAGGTGGAAGTGTCGTGATAGGTCGGTGTGTCGCGATACTTGGGAGTGTCGCGATAGCTGGAAGTGTCGCGATAGGTCGGTGTGTCGCGATACTTGGGAGTGTCGCGATAGGTGGAAGTGTCACGATAGGTCGGGAGTGTCGCGATAGGTCGGATCGGTGTGTCGCAATAGGTCGAAGTGTCATGATACTTGGGAGTGCCGCGATAGGTCGAAGTGTCGCAATAGGTCGAAGTGTCGCGATACTTGGGAGTGTCGTGATACTTCAATGTGTCGCAATACCTCGGTGTGTCGCGATACCTTGGTGTGTCGCGATACCTCGGTGTGTCACGATACCTCGGTGTGGCGCGATAGGTTGAGATATGGTGAATTTTCTTGATCAGGCTAGTGATTCTAGGAGCTCTCAGCCTGCGCTGTGTCGTGGTGCACTCAGAATCATGATTAGGTGAACTTTTCGGTGTCTCGCGATAGCTCGAGCTCGACGCCTCGAGGCTTGCGCAGAAAGATTCCGTACCTGCTGAGCTTGCTGGAGATGGTGATGATGCTGAAACCTGCAAGAAACATGCAAAAACACACAAAACAACAATGCACTCTCGCTCTCTCTCAACTTGCACAAAGCAAATGAGGAGAATAACAAGGAAGAGGGAATATGAAGTGGAGAAGGAGATGGAGATGGAGATGGAGAAAAAACAAGAAATTTACCTATGAAAATTGGTAGGCACTTACTTCTAAGGCTCCTCAAGCTCGAGGACTCCTTGGCTTGTACAAAATGGAGCTCCAAAAAGGTGAAACGGTATTTACAAGGGTTTCTAGTGATGAGAATCACTTTTTAAAGGATGTAAAGATTGGAAAAAATTGATGGGTTGCCTTAGTGCTAGCTCTGCATGTAGGCCCGTACTTGCTTCTTTTCGTATGATGCCAACACATGTGTTATTTGATTTCATGCTAGATATCTTTTATGAGCATATAGACATATATCTGTTTCACATATATATATATATATATATATATATATATATATATATATATATATATATATATATATATATATATATATATGTGTGAGTGTGTGTGTGCGCGCGTATGTGGATGTGTGTCTTTATATAAACATAAACATACACATATATACAAAGACACACATAAACATACTCATTGTGCGTAAGACGCAAGGCCTTATAACGTGGACTTAGGGAGCATCCTTTAAAGTGCCTTAGTACTATCATGGTCTAAGCACGATTCCCTAATAGATTTTTGAATTTTGGCCGTTGGCTTTTTTCTCTTTAACTTTTGGATATGTTCATTGAAGATTCGTTACTTGAGGCTAATGGAGCTTGTCTTGGTCTTGTGGAGCGTACCTCATTACCAACCTTCAAAATGGACCTATTAGTAACATAAGAAGAGCTAGATTTGATAAGTTGCGTACAACTAACTAGCCAAGCACCTATAATAACTATGCCATGGTTAGTGTTTGACTCAAGCGGATTGATCTATCAACATCCAACATCTTGTTCCTATAAGTATATGCATGCAAAAAACACACAACCATTCGATCAATCACTGCCCTCCCCTCTCTGTCTCTCCCCCTTAGGAGTAGGAACTTTGTCTTTTTCTTTGTTTATTTTTAATTCACGAGTTGGTCTATGTTACAATTGGATGCGACTCATGGCCCTGGCCACCTAGCCAGGTTGGTTCCAACCATCTACCAACACAACATAGCATGCGAAGGCATATATACGATGTACACACACATATATACATGTTAGCCCATAGCGAAGCTAGGTACGACTCATGGTCTTGACCGCCTAGCCAAGATGGTTCCATTCACCTATCAACCCACTATGGCACGTAGCACAAATAGATATACACACGTAACAGTCCAGGCCTATGATGAAGCTAGCATTAGCTCGTGGTCCAGACCACCCACTCAGGATGACTCCACTCGCCTACTAACCCATCATAGCACACTGGTGCACATATATATATATATATGCTTTTGTTTTTGTTTTTCCTTTTTTCCTTTTTTTTTCTTTTTCTTTTGACTTCCCATGTCTTGAGAGTTAGGGAGAGGCAGAAAGGAGTACCTGCCCTACCCATCCCGCACATCATGCATACACAAAAACACAAAAAATACAAAAACATGTACGTGGAGCTGATAGTTCGATCATCCCTCCATTGTTACTTTCTCAAGCATAAGGATTATACAACATAATTGACTAATCACAAATAGACGTATCAAACCAGATTTCCCTATCTCACCTTTAAGTCCCTTCCTCCGGTGCAATGTAGCATGGTAACCTAAAAAATTCCTACCTAGTCTCGTTCATTGCAAGTGATCAATGTTCTCCAGGAGGTGAGTTAGGATCCACCACAGGAGCCTCATCATTGCTACCTATAAATAACTGATCTACCCAAGCCCAAAAAATTCCATTTACCTCATCAAGTATCCCTTGAGATTTGTCATAGTAAAAATAACGGTCCTCTACATACCCATCCCAACGAAGCAAATATGCTTCGAACTGTGAAAATGGAAAGTCGATATCAAGATCTTAGTTCAGGAATCGTACCAACCAATGGGCCTCTTCCGAATCGTATTTCGTCTGCAAACTCTCGACGGGTATCTCCATGCTTGCTAGTGCTTGATCCACAAAATATATCACCAGGTCAAATAGAATGTTTTGATATACTAGATCGACCATCTTTCACCTAGTCCTCAATGATCCTACGTAGCAACACACTTGGTTTATCAGCTTCTACAATCTCAACAAATAGAAGGTAAACTATCTGATAAAAAAGAGAAAGCCACTCTTGCTTTGTTCTCGTATCAAGCCACACATCTCTTGTGGGATCTTCCAAATCAAGCAAAAGAGTCCCATCATCCAATCGCTTGCTTGAAATCCCTTCCTTGCATCCTCTCCAATCATCCCATATACGTTCCACTGGCTAACGTGACACCTATCTCCATAAGACCTTGAACTGATGACTTTGGCATGCTTGACACAACCCAATCATGACTCCTTCAGTCCGTCACCATCTCCACCAATACCCTTTGCCCGAGGGCCTTTATTCACCATACTCCTTTCTAGTTAATTGTCCAATGTGTGTCCTTTCCTCAATCCCTTATGTCTAGAGGTCCTTTCTTCACAAGCATTTCCACTCTCCAAAAGGCCTCTCTTTTGATCATCTATTTTCTTGCTAGAGCCTTCATTGTCTATGCACCACTTCTCTCTCCTGTGTTTACCTTTACCTTTGTGGTGTTTCTTGCATATTTCTTTCCTCACGATGTCATGTACTTTGCTTGTGCCAGAAGCTTGATGACCATCTTGCCTTCTCATCATCTTTGTACGACATCCCTGATCATGAGCTTTATGAGAACAATTCTTGGCATCCAAAGAGTTTCTTCTTCTTATGCAAAGGTCAACCATCTTGCTAACTTCTTCTCTTCTTCTAGAGAACCCACTTTTACCATCCCTCTTCCTTCTGTCCTTGCTTTCTTTTGACCTAATGGCAAGCATGCATCATTGACCAAAGCTTTTGTAGTTTTGCCTTCCCTATTTGGAGTTACTTCCTCCAACTCAACTCTCGCATGCCATCCTTGTGCATTCGGTTTTATTTTCACCATTGTTTCTAATCCTTGACTCCTATTCTCAAGCTCTTCCAAAGCCTCGACTTTTTTCTTCAATTGTTATATTTCTACTGCGGTAGCCAATTCGAGGTTTGTTTCATCTTCTAAGATTCCTCCATCTAGGGGATTGTTTAGCCTACTCTTTGTCGGGTCTATATGCATTGTATAACACTCAACCTGACCTGTACCTACCAACCATCCCAATAATTCTTGATCGGAATCTTCCTTATAAAGCAACAGGTTCTTATATTCTCCCATCCTCATGTTCTGGGATTTAGATAGCTACAGTTTGAATCCATCTTGGAACAGATTCTTGTCAGACTTAGTATTCAAGGAAAACCTCAATCGTGCTTTTTCCTGCTTTGCTTTCTCTTTTTCCTTCTTTTCCATTTCATCCTCTATTGTTATCCGCTTACCACTCAAGTTTGAATACACTTGGATTTGCATTCGGTCAGAATTTGGCCCAATTGTTGTAAAAACTATCCACCAATCATGCACACAGTTGGCTTACACTAGCCATGGTCATACCAATAAGATTGAAAATGTGGCTTTCAAAGTCCTCTGGCTGATGATCAGGTAGTCTACGCTAAACTCTAACCCTCCCATGACTGTACTCATATTTTTCAGAAGGCCAGTAGGTTTCACTTGCATTTGGTCTACCATTCTGAGGGACATTGGAGTCTCCTCCATGTGGGTTAGGCTGAGGGCCTTCATCATGTACTCAATCATCAGATTGATTGTTGCCCCACTATCCAACTGAGCACCTTGGATTGCGTATCCATTAATTTCTACCATCACCATAGGGGCATTCCAATCGATTTGGGTCGTAATGCTCTACATGATACCTTGAATCTCTTTTTTCCGCTTTTTCTTATCTTGTGATTTTCGGGGCCTCTTGATATATTCATTATAAAACTACTTCCTACATGCATGGGAATATCTTAGTAGAGTATCAATGTCTAGAGTCACTTCAGTTTCTACCAACTTCTGCACAATGTCAATTTCTTCCATGCTTTGCTTTTCCTTACGATATTTCAGAGCCTTTAGTCTCTCGGGGAACGGAGCAATGCTTGGCACAAAATTCTTTGCCATGGGTGGGAGTATCTCAATTTCATCCCCGTCTCCCAATTCTTGTTTCTCAAAGAGTCCTTCTACTCTTTCTTTTAATTCCCCATGCTTGGGTACCTTTTTTGCTGGCATTTTCACTTCTTCTTTTTGCATACTTCTTCAAACATTCTTCAGTCCTTGTGAATACTGCTACAATAGGATCCTTTCGTGCTCTCTTGCCTTGGTCAGCTTCCACAAAGTGCTTGGATGAACTAGATCCTTCCTGAGGATTCGGTGTCCTAAACACCACTCCTATTGTGGGAAGTTGCTCTTGTACTCTAGGGGTGAGATGCACCTAGGTCTCAACATAATTCGAAGACTCCACTGATCCTTTTCCCTTGCTAGTGTCAATCTTTCTTTTCGGACAATCTTTATCAAAGTGCCCCTCTCCACTGCAATACCGGCACATTGGAGTGTAGTCAATCGGCTTCTTTTCATTTGGGCACCTAGCTTGAGTATGTCCAAAACCATGGCATCTCCAACACTAGATTGAAGCAGCCCTCCTGTAATCTTGTGCTGCTCCTCTAGGATAGCCACCTTCTTAACCTTGAGCACCATGCCCGTAAGTTTTTCTAGTTTCCCAATGAGGTACAGGTGGGACACTTTGAGCCAGCAGTCCTGTGTACGGATGCTCTCTCGTGTTTCTTGAGTGCATGCTACATTCTTCATAAGCCCTCTTATTATAATATCGGTCCTCCGTATGGTTTTTCCTATTGCAAAAGGTGCAAAACATCCTAGGTGGAGGTCTATTCGCAACTAGTCTTGAGACCGTGGAGCATTCAATAGCCATATCACCATAGCCATGACACTTCCCACACCATGTGTTGGATCTAAATACACCCTGATTAGGATCCAAGGTTGCCTCTTGCTTCATAATATATGTTTCTTGGGTCATCATGGTAGCTTTCAATGCTTTCATCACTAGCTCTAGAATTCGTTCCTTGGTTAACACACCATTAACCTCGGCTAGGATACTAGTTGCGGTTACAAAGGTCGGAGTCATGAACCTCTACTAACCTAACTGTACTTCCTCCCATAACCTAGCCTACTCTTTGGCAGCTATCAGATTGGCGAGCTGTGTGAGGCTGATATGCTATTGTGCTATGGGATCTCATAATCCTGCAATAAACCTCCTCCTCAAAGTCTCATCATTGGGGGCGTTCACACCCATCTTCCTTACCAAAGTTTCCATCCTCTGAATATAATGGTCTATGCTTTCATTGACTCCCTGCCACAGATAGTCCATCTGTTGGGCAAGTCTATCTTGGAACCCCTGTCTTTGGAACTTTTCCAAGAAGGTGGCTTTAAGCAACTAGTAAGTCCCTCTCTCTTGCAATGTCCGATTACCATACCAATTTGTAGCCTCATCTGAAAGGGTGGTAGGAAAGATCCTCAACCATTGGCCTTGGTCAACCACTTCATTAGCTTCACAAGTCACTTCAAAAAGTTGAATGAAGTTATCGGGGTCCTCATCCTAGAGGCTCTAGAATTCAGAGAAATCTCCCAAATGAACCGGTATACGGTAATCCATCTCGAATAGTGGGGAGATATCAATGTCACTCCATTTCCTGAAATTCAAAGCCCTCGATTTCAAGACTCCCTTGTGTCTTCTGACTTGGGTGGCAACCCTTCTTTGATAATATTCCCTTTCCTCGGACTATCTCCGTCTGCTTGAAGGAGCTCCCTTCACTCATGTACGAGACATTGAAAGCTCTTCAATTGATTAAGCATCATTTTAAAACTGTTCATAAGCAGGTGCTATCCTGAGCTCCCAAATCTTGCACAACTTCCCACAACAATTAATTGTGGTCCAGGACGCATTCCTCAATACACGTACCTGAGATAATTCTCAAACATATAGAGATGTCTATACAAGAGGCAAGGCTAAAACATGGCTCTACGATGGCACATGTATCCTATCCCTTCTATTGACTCTGCTCATAAGTAACTTATTTCTTATATAAGTGTTCTATCATTTACTTTCTTAGCCACTTGCCATAAAATGCTATTAACTAATTCCTTTACAACATACATTTGCCTCATATAGCCTATTTAATAAATCTCACAAGTGGTTTTGAGACCATATCTGAGTCATGAAAACTATTTTTTATATTTTTTTCTTTTTCTTTCTTTTTCTTTTCTTTATTTTTTTTATGTTTGTCACTTTGCAGCAACCATTGATGTACTGCTTCTTTTATTTATCTTTTTTCTTTGCAAAATTTTTGTTAAAGGGGAAAGGCCTAACCGCTAATCAAATCAGAGGATCTAGAGGCACACTATAGGTAGAACGAAGATCTAACTAGCTAAGTGGTTTTAGAGACTAAGGAAGTATACCTATATAAAATAAGTTTTATCTCTATTCGGAGTCATAAGTCAAGATTTCCCTATTCCATCCTTAAAATAGCCATAGGGTCTCTAATTCTATCTCCAATTCATACTCATCCCTACTTAAGTTTCTAATTCATCTTTTCATAATTTTAAACATTTACTGTACATGTCAAAATAATGTACTCATTTTTTCATTAAATGCATAAAAAAAACTTTACAAAAAATTGAAAAATAATCAGAGTAATGAACTGTTCACTTGATTTATCTTTTTGCTTAGTGTTCACATCATTCTTCATCCTCCTCATCTTTGTCTAAGAGCTCTTCATCAATTTCATAGTCACTGCTTGATCTTCATTTAAATAACTTGACTCTCTTTCCTGCAATCAAGTTTCTTAAAGGAGTTCCATCAAGCTCACATAAAGCATATGCACCTGTATAAAAAAACACAAACAATAACATAAGGTCCAAACTATCTTTTAGTTAATTTACACCATGCATCATATTGGGTATCAAAAGTACTATCATAGGCAAGTACCCAATCCCTTGACTCTATTGATTGTGGCCTAAGTTGATGTTTCTTATCAAAATGGATCTATTTTTTCAAACGTGACTCCTTTAATTTCTTACAACTTCTTTCATATTTCTTTTCCTTGTTCAAGTTGTTTAATTCTCAATGCTTACAAATCTTCACATGATAAATTATCTTCCCAGTCTAAACTTATCCAATTTATTATCTGAGTATGTATCAAAAAAATAAGCTGCTGACAGTACATGAGCTCAGTTAGCATAACTCCAGTTGATCTTATATATGTCATTCTATCTTGCCATAAAGCAAACAAAAGATCTCTTGGCCAGTGCCTAATACCTCCATCACATGCCTTCGAGATTGCCTTCACCATAGAAGGAAGACACCTCTCAATCTGCCCATTTTCTTCTGGGTTATAGGCTATCGTGAGAGATAAGTGAATTCCACGATGATCAAAGAATTCCCTCACCTCTCTAGCATCTAACTCTCCTTGATATGCAACTACTTTTTCTACATATCCAAATTTGGATGTAACGTCTTTTAACAAAAATAAATACACCTTACAAGTAGTATTAGATCAAAGTGCACAACCTTCCACATGATTTGTCAAATCTTCCCGTGCAAATACAATATATCTCATACCATCAATACTTTTAGGCATAGTCACGAGATCAACTACGCACTTGTAATGAATATAAGGTGGGTAAGTTGTGTGTAAGGGATCTCTATGTTTGATCAAGGAATGAATCTGACATGTGGCACATGTGCTCACAAAGTCCTTAACATTTCTCTATTTCAATTTCACAAAGAAATTCTTCTCCAAAAATTATACATTTCATAGATTCTTCAGTAAATCTATGCCCTATCTAAGATCGATCTCTAAGAATAGGATCCTCAAAAAATCTTCTAATCATATCATACCCTTCTTTAGGTAAGAGTTGAGCTATGGGTTTTACTTTCTTTTCAATTGTTTTGTATTTTGTATCAATCTTGACTTCGTGTTCTATTAAGAAATTTGCAATGAGCTGATATTCTTTAATAGGGTCAAGAATGATAATCTTTGATTCAATTCTTCCTTGAAGAGTATTCTCAAGCTCTTCCATTAAAGTCAAACTTTTTGTAAGTTCAATCATATTTTCAATGTTTTCCTTACTTGAAATCAATTCTAGGTCTTTGTAATGTTTTTCATTCATTTTTCTAAATTTGTTTGGAAGTTTTTCATTTTTAATAAAGTGCAAACTAGATGCAGGGTACATACTGAAAAATTCTTGAAATTATGTACATCTTCATGACATCAAACCTTCATCCACTATTGTGTTGTTCAACAGTGGAATCTAACAGAAATTTTGATCATAATATGTCCCAAATTCTCTTATTGGTGGATATTTATCACACACATTATCATAAAAGTCAATGGATTTCTTCGTAAATTTCTCCTATCCCTTGAATAATTTGGACAGATAGTCATCATTTGTAGGGAATCCAATCTAGATTTTGAACGCATTCTAGCATATGTTGAACCATCATTCATGGTTTTCATCTCCAATTGCATTTCTGTTATAAAAGGTTACCCTAGTATCACCTCATATGAGCAATTATCTTGCACAAAGAAATGGAGTTCCTCACAGGCTCCTCCTATCATAATAGGCACATAGGCACACACTTAGCAAGATCCCAGACCCATTTTTTGCCATTCTCATTCTCCATCCATGGTCCTTGTCAATGGTCCATCAGAATTTATCAAAAATACTTTTAGATATCATGTTATCTCTGATCCTACATCAATCAAGGCCAGAGCTATACATGATTCTTGTTAGTATATGATCAATTTCTACCCCTCATGATTGTATGCACATTTTGTAAGTCCCCCAATTATGAGGAGAAGCCAAGCGTGCATTACCCAATTGATGGGAATCCCAACTTGCATGTTGGATGAAGGTCATATTGGACCATGTAAGGTATTGTAAGGAAAGGGAGTTACGAGGGTCCCCAATTGTGGGGTCCGGGGCAGGGGTGAGCAACCCCGGATGGGGGGTCCAAGGGGGCCAGTGGGCCCCCTGGCTAGGGGGTCCCAGGGGCCCAACGGACCCCCTAGTGGGGATCCGAGGGAAGCACCCCCGATGCGATGGTAAAGGGAATATTCCATGGAATATTCCCTATTGGAGTAAAAAATCATTTATATTTGTTAGGTCGGTTCAACCGGCCTAAGCCGTGTATGGCAATTAAGCGAGCGGTGGCGGCCCACGCTCTACCACCCATGTATAGCCGTCCATGGAACCCCACCCATGATCCTATATATACATGAATTCTGAACTACCTGAGACATCGAATTGAGAGAGCATACCTCTACCTTGTATCTCCCTATCTAGAGTTGTCTAGATCACCATTTAAGCTCTACCTTGAGAGCGCACGGGTGGACAATGCCATCATCTTTGTACTTGCTGTTAGTAGAAAATTGTTGAGATTCTCCTATATCTGTTATCTTCTTTGCCACTGCTCCTGTGTTATATTTGTAACTATTTTCTTACAATTCTTTCTCATCTCCAATCCAAATTTTGATTTCTAGGGTTCCTCGTGCCCAAAAATTCTTATCAAATCAGCTCTCTCCATTGTTCATCTTCTCATCACAAAGAATCGGACCAAGGAAATTTCTATTCACTTTTCTCGTCTCAATCTCCTCCTCTTCATCACTATCACTCTATAATGAATCACTTAATATGACTGCATCCTTCATTGCAAGAGTTTCATTAGTAAAATCTTGCATATCTTCATCTTGAGGACGAAGAAATCCTCTTCTCCTCACTAGCCTAATAAAAGTATCCTTGAACTCAGGTTTTGCTATGGTAAACACCTGTTCAAGGGACATTTTTACTTGGCTTTTTAAAATTATATCATTCAAAATTTCTTTAATGTCATTTTTCTTTTCGAGCTTAGATATCGTAATTTCTCTTGGAGTCCTTCTCACTTTCTTTTTTATCATCTCCTCTCCTTGTTTCTTTTCATCATCCAAGATTTTATCAATACGTTGATTCTTTTTTTGATCATTTTGTTTTTTGTTTGTTTGATTATCTTGTGATTTTATTCTCATTAAGTGGTTTCTTTCCTTCTTTAATCTCTTTTCTCTTTTCCTTCTCATTCAAGGTTGTAGTATCCTCAAAGTGCACCTTTCTTTCATCATTTGTTTTCTTCTTTCATTCTTCTCTGGACTATCTTCTAGTCACTCTTCGATCACCCGCATCAATTTTGTCATGCATATCATTAGGTCTCATTTTTTTTTTCAACATTAGCTATATCAGAATATATGAACAACTAATCAAAATGTGATTTCCATGCAGTTTTTCACATAATCCCATCTCTAGATTTTATGAAATTTTCAATAGAATAGGTTGACTGAATCTCAACTGAATGAAATCTTTGTTCTTCTAATGGCTCTAATTTAGCTGCTCAAGTGCTAGCAAATGCATTTATGATAGTTAGATTTTCATATAGCTTTTTCATACCTCCTTTGCCTCAAATGACACCAAAGGAAGTCGTGTACAAAAATTGCATAATTTCCATGTCTATTTCTATCACAAGTTGGTTTTCTTTTGCTTGCCTTAATTTATCACACACATAGGTAGCGTGAAATAACACTCATATATATTAAGCTCATAACGGTACCTCGCAATTGCAAGGTCTCTCTACAGCTAAGGGATAAGCGTGTTCTTAAGCCATCATGGGAACGTAGATAGGGTTGAAAGTTACTCGACATCATTTCCATCACACCAAACACATCTTTTTTCGCCAGATCCCCGTTTTTCATTAGCTTCAGTTCTTCTATGAAATACTGGCTAAGCACATGAAGGAGAGAATTGTTGCATCATAGGATGCATTTCCATAGCCACATTAGCCTGTCCAACTCCACTACTATTTGCTCTAGGATCGTGCAAGCCCATGACAAAAATATTACTATTTAAGTTAGCAACATCCTTAAAAAGAGATGCTTGCATAATCATTACATTTTTCATCTGCTTGCATAATTTCAAGCTGAAACTCCATAGGAGTTTTAGGAGAAACTGTAAGATTGGCCATGGCTGTAGTCAAAGTCACAGGCATATTTGAATGCCCTATAGTAGGTATCTCCCTAGACTGATTAGAGAATGAAGTTTCATATAGTACATAATGACATCACCTCATCTAAGCAACATCCTCAACTTCTCTTCTTACCATTTGTGAGTTGTTTGTCAAATTGTATTGTTTACCAAACCCTTCAATCCTTCATTCTACATCATTCCTATCTTTTGTGTGAGGAGATGGATTGGTATGCTCTAGAGATGAGCTAGTGTTGCACAAAACCTACTCTACACCTGCCAAGTTAACTCTAGGAATGCTTAATAGAATCCTTTAGCTTTATATTAATGTGTTTCGAACCACCAAGTGCTTTGGAACATTATTCCCAAAAGTTCACATCAAAATAGATAACTTGTTATTGGCAGTAGCCAGAGGCACAGAAGACGCGGAAGGATGTGAAGGCGGATCACAACAAAGTAGTGGGGAGCCAAGCGGATTATTTTTTCAAAGAAATACATTTTATAATATTTTTCAAAAACTCTCAACAGTGATTTTCATCACTCCTGTACCATATGTAACATAGAACAACCAATTTTGTAATTCATAGCTCCATTTTGTGCAAGTCAAGGAGTCCTTGAGCTTGAGGAGCTTAGGTAGAATGAGCCTACCAATTTTGGTTATTTTTAGAACTCGTTTAGACTTCAAAGAGCATTTAGAACCTATTCACTAGATGTGAAACCGATCAAAACTAGTCTAAAAACTATAAAGAGAGTTAGAGAGCTCATTTTTTAGGAGAGCTTGCATGAGTAGAGAAGAACTTAGAGCTATTGTGAGCTTGTAATTGAGATCTTGAGAATAGAGTCTAATTTCCTACCTTCCATTGTGTCTTGTTTGTCTCTTACATGTGTGTGTGTATGTGTGTGTGCATCTCTATGCTTCTCATCTTCACTCTCACTACATCTTACATTCACGATCTTCATATCACTCCTATCTCTTCCGCGGATTGACATTAAGGAGGTGGAGCTTCTTAACGTGGTACTTACCATTGTGCTGGAGCAACACCGAATTTGGCACCGTTGCGGGGGATCGAGTCTAGGACGAATGTGTGATGGTAAGAGTATAGCAAGAAGTGGCATTGGAAGGTAAAAATTTCATTTTTTGTTGTTGTTTTTAATTAGTTTTTAGTGTTTTTCATCTCCCCTACACTCCTTCTTCACCATCACATCATCTTCTTCCACTCTGAAAAAATCAAAAAATTCACCATATCCACCCATCCTCCTCATTTCCCCTCATTTGTGCATGCGAGAGAGAGAGAGAGAGCTTTTGTGCTTGTTGTGATGTGTGTGTTTTTGAGTTTTCTTATAGGTATAATGATCCAAAGCAGCACGAAAGCTTCCAAAAGGTAAAAAATTCACTTTCTATTAGAATCTGCCGTTGGAGTTGGACCATCGCGATGGTCTGACAAAGTCAGCACTTTTGGTAAGCGAGCACACAACAAGGTAGGCGACCCTTGCGCACACACAGATCCATAGTTGCATTTTGAAAATCATTAGTTTGGTGGACCATCACAATGGGTTCACGCCATCGCGATTGTGTCACACCATTGCGATTGGCTCATGCCATCGCGACGGCTCGGTTGGACCAGAATTGTGGAAGCATGTAGCAAATCAATTTCTTGAACTTGCTACTACTCCCTCTCAGATAGGATCACACAAGAAGGTCCCAGAGATACCCATAGAAAGAATCGGAGATGTAAGCGAGGGAGAGGAAGGTAACACTTATCTTCCAATAACCCATCAGGGCTACACCACCAAAGCCATCTTAGATTCAGGAGCCGGAGTAGCCATCGCTACGACTGCTTTATGGAAACCTTGGGGTAAGCCAGCATTAAGACCCACTAGGATGAAGCTACAAATGGCTGACAGACATATAGAAAAACCATTAGGCTTACTAGAAGGCATATCTCTCACCACTTGTGGTGTGGAGTTCGAGCATACTTTTGCCATTTGCGATTTTAGGAAAAATCATGCTTATGAGATGATTTTAGGACAACCATTCATGCGTCAGTTGCAAATTGTACAAGATTGGGGAACTAATTCTTTGTACTTGCAACATTTGGGAGTGACTACTAAAGTCAATCTTAAATACTATTCCCATCGAGATGTACCCCCAATACAATGGAATACCATCCATAAGACACAAGAAGAAACGGAGTTGGTACACTCATTGGAATCAGACCCCTCATGGTTACATACTCATCTATGGATGTGTAAGGTAGCAAAACAAGAGGAAGAACAGTTAGAAGCCATGACTTTAGGTTCAGAACAACATCCACGAACCCTTCAAGACCCAGCTTATGCACCTATAGTATTTCTAGACAAGGAATTGGAGCCTCACGGTTGGGTAGAAATCCTAGCAACAATGGACATAGCAGTGAATGAAGAACAATGGACCCCTCATTGTGTCGAGGATGGGTATGACATTTCCATTTTCATGATTGAATCCATTGAGGAAGACTTCATCTTAGAAGAATGCACGGAAGTGACCCAAGAACTAGATGAGAGTGATGACAAGGACCTGGAATCCATCATCATGGAACCCTTCTGTTCCACAGAAGAGGAATATCTTTGTTTTGTAGAAGCCAAAACCCCTGAAGAAGAAAAGGAAAGTCAAATGGAACAACTTGAGCTATCCATAAGAGATACAGAGAGCAAACCAAAGAAGAGAAAGAAATCACCTAAGACAGAAGAAGAAGAAGCACCACTCATGGAAGTACCGGAGAACTTCAAGAAGTATGAAATAGAAGATAGACGAATCGTGGTACGAATACCTAAAAGAAAAGCTGATGTTGGAGAAGTATATGATAATAGAGAGAAAAACAAAAAAATCATAGTCACCATAGAAGGAGAAGAAGAAAAATGTACATACATAGGGCATGATTTGAAGAATGATGAAGAAGAAGAGTTGATTGCCCTACTATGTGAATATCGAGATGTGTTCGCTTGGAGTTACAAAGAGTTGAAAGGAGTAGACCCGGATATATGCTCCCATAGAATCCCTATGACTCCAGATGCAAAACCGATGAAACAGAAACCATACATGTACAATGATAACTACGTTGCTAAGATCAAAGAAGAAATAGATCGGTTGATAGCAGGATTCATTTACGAAATTGAGCATACTGAATGGGTGTCCCCCATTGTGGTTTTGCCCAAAAAGAATGGAAAATTGCATGTGTGTATTAACCTTAAAAAAGTTAATGCTGCCACAATTAGAGACAATTATCCTATTCGTATCACGGAACATTTATTAGAGAGAGTTGCCGACAAGGAAGTTTATGGTTTCTCAGGCTATAATCAAGTAGCCATTGCTCCAGAAGATCAACATAAGACGGCTTTTGCCACAGAATGGGGCATATTTGCATTTTGCGTGATGCCATTTGGGCTCACAAATGCACCTGCCACTTTCAGCGACTTATGTGTCATGTTTTTAAGGAATTCTTACACAAGAATTTGGAAGTTTATGTCGATGACATATGTGCACATTCGAATGTAAGGTAGAATCATATCCCAGAACTAAGGCAAGTATTTGACAAATGTCAAGAATATCAAGTTTTCTTGAACCCAAAAAAGTGTGTTTTCATGGTCAGACAAGGAAAAATTCTAGGACACATTGTGTCAAAGAACGGAATTTCGACAGATGAAGGAAAGGTGAAAGTAATTGCCGACCTACCTAGACCAAATAACGTAAAAGAGGTACAGGCATTGATGGGTCATTGTGGTTATTGCACGCGATTCATACATATGTATGCAATCATAGCCAAGCCTTTGTACTCTCTTTTGACCAAGTTTGAATGGACAAACAAATGTGAAAATTCATTCAATGAACTTAAACGACGTTTGTGCTCAGCACCAATATTGAGAGCCCCAGATTGGAGCAAGCCATTCCATGTACATGTGGATGCATCCAACTATGCCATAGGATGTGTGCTGGCACAACCCACAAATGAAGGTAATATAGATCTCCCCATAGCTTATGCGAGCAGACAGTTGAACGCAACAGAAAGAAATTACACCACTACAGAATGAGAAGGATTAGGAATGATCTACGCAGTAAAGAAATTTAGGCATTATTTGTTTGCAAATAAGTTCAAATTCTTCATGGATCACCAAGCATTACTGTACTGAGCCAATAAGCCATGTAACACAGGACGACTGATACGTTGGTTTCTATTACTCATGGAGTACGACTTTGAAGTAGTAGTCAGGAAGGGAAAGACACACCTTAGAGCTGACCACCTTTCAAGATTAACCACAAGAGAAGCTCCTCAAGGAATAACTGATGAATTACCCTATGCATATTTGTTTAACCTTGAGATAGTACCAGAATGGGCTAAGCCTATTGTTCCTATTCTCACATATGGACCCAAGAATCCTAGGATAAGGATCAAGGAAGGAGAGATTACCAAGTCTCAAAGATATCAAATAATAGCAGGAAGTATATATAAACAGGATAATTAAAAGATTCTTACTTATTGTGTAGATGAATCAGAACATGCAAATTGGTTGCAATTAGCACATGTAGGTGCATTAAAGCAACATCATTCAAAACACCAACAATGTGTAGATATGATGACAAAAGCATTAGATGGAAGCAAATTAAGCAGGTTTAGGACAATGATTCATTTGCAAGAAATCATGAAGAATTGAAGACTCAAGAATCTAAGGCTTGAGGGGGAACTGTTGGTGCAATTAGCAAGCCTAAATTTTTGGCTAATTACTCAAGACTACACTTCATTTTATCTTTTCACAAGGAAGAACTATATATGAACCTATGCCTAGTTATTTTGAGCATAATTACTTTGGATAAATGTAAAAGTCAAGAGAGTATAGAATTTCATCAACTTAAGGATCTAGAACCATGACTTATGTGGTAGGAAGAATCAATTCCAATCATCCCTAAAGTGTGAGAACACTTTTAGGTGAGGGAAATTCAAAATTCAAACTCAAGTGATGGGCATAAATAGAGGTTATTTAGTCACGGGGCATAAGTGACATTTTTGAGAGATTTTTGAGCCACGTCATTGAGCACACATTGAGCACAACTCATGTCTGAGTAGTTAGCTACAATTCCCTTGTATCATATGTTCATTAGCATATACAATTTGATACATTTCTTCAAACATATCTCTATCTATAGTTCTTTGTTGCATCTTCATCATTTTAGTGATATTGCAGGCATGATTACTCTGTGTGTACTTACTCTTTCGCTCCACTTGTCAACTATCTAAATATCAAGTTTCATTAATTTTGGTTTTTTTAATCAGGAGATATGAAGTGAGAAAGTCGACTATATCTGCAGATCTTCTTATTCCTAAAATGTTGGGATGACCCCCCTGAGTCACTAAACTCATTTCTCAGTGTATAATGCCTCTAAATTCATGGAATAACTTGCTATAGTTAGCTATACTCTTGAATTAGATGTGTGTAAAATATCTTTGTCGATTCATACCAGGTATTGAGCTCTGAGCAAAACACTAAGCACCTCCACTCCTGAAATAGAAGGTTTTCTCCCATTCCTTGCATATGCAAGTTATCTGTTTTGATGCAAACCTTTGGGAATGATGTACCAATGTAGTTAGTGGTTGTAAATGCAATGTTGTGAATACAAAGGAGTCTTGTAAGAATCCTTGGAGTCAACTTGGTAGTGTACAATAGGTTTTGTGCAACACCAGCTCATCTCTGGAACACACCTATCCATCTCCTCACAGATGATAGGGGAAAGATGTGGTTAAGGAGGTCTATGATACCAAGGATGGGAATTGTCTGAAAGGATTGAGAGACAAAGAATAAGGGAAATAAAGTATGTATTTCTAATAATGAAATAAGAGTTAAGATAGGTACAAAGATAATCAAAGCTAGGGGGAGAGCTCGTGTGAGAAAGAGATGAAACAAAAAAAAAGATGAAGGCAAATCTTAAGTTCTATAATTCATCATGGTTCTTATATTAATCCAAAGATGTGTCCATTAAAATAGTATTTTATGAAAAAAATTACATATACCCATTCATTGCAAAGTTTCTTAAAGTGTATCTATCTTTATTTCTCCATTATATCTCAACTTCCATGATTCCAAGTGGAACTTCTTACCATTTTTTTAAAATGCAAAGACCATCAAACCACAATCTCTCTACAAGTCAAACTTTAAATTGGATTATTTTTCCAAATTTGCTATATTGTTACCTTCTCAAACCTTTTGTGTTTGAGGAACTTCACGGACAAAAAACAAAAAAATAAAAAACAAAGAAGTGAATTGAAGAATTCTAATCTACAAATGATTAAAATACTATATCTTTTCTTCGAGCTACCAAATCTTAACCTCCAAAAGCTATCCTACTACTAGAGATGAGAGCAAACGTGAAAGTGGGAATTCCTAGAGTGGAGTGAAAAAATCCCTTTGAAAAGAGAATATCTTTAAGCACATGATGATTTATTTGCATGTTTCACAATCCATCATGCTAGTTACCTAGGCATGGTCATTGCTCTCCCCAAAAATGGTCCCAAAAAGTATCTACATGGAGTACATGGCATGCTCATACACCTTTACATTGTCAAAATTTACAAAGAGTAAACCTCTAGTTGGTTGCAATAAGTGGCAGTAGGTGGTGGATAGATGTCTCTCCAAGATCCCTATAACGAGCCATCAACTTTCCTAATCATTTAAATATTTAAAGAAGTTTGAGAAGCTTGGAGAGTCTTGGAAAGTTGAGTTTTCAAGTGGTGAAGTTGGTCCACCAAACCAGCATAGGACTAGCCCTACCTCTTTGGATATGTAAAGTAGACCTTATTGGGTTGTGGTTAGTGCAATAAAACCCAATAGGTACTTTGGAACATCAACAAGAACAAGTTGATGGAAGACAGATAACTTACACCTTGACTAGCTCACAAAAACCTTCTAAAAATGGATGGAAGTTATGACTTCCAACATCGAGAGAAGCCAACACAGTTACAATTGGAAAACTTCCTCTTGAGGGAGTTTCATACATAGGGTTGGCTTGCTAAAATGCATAAAATCCCTAATTTATATCAATTAATGAGGAGCAATCACCTTAACACTGATTGGATGAAGTAAAAAAATGGTGGGAGAGGTAAATGGGACAGAGGATGGATGGTAGGAGAAAGATGGGGTTTAGGAGGACACTGATATGAAGGACAAGAATTGTCACAAAGGATTTAGAGATGATGAATAAGGGGAAAGAAAGTATGTATTTACTAAGAATGAAATAATGATTAAGATAGGGACAAAGAAAATGTAAGCTGGGGGAGAGCCCGTGTGAGGGAGAGATGAAAGAGAAAAGAAAAGATGAAGGTAAATCATAAGTTCTATGATTCATCATGGTTATTATATTAATCCAAAGATATGTCCATTAAAATAGTATTTTATGAAAAGAATTACATATACCCATTCATTACAAAATTTCTTAAATTGTATCTATCTTTATTTCTCCATTATTTCTCAACTTCCATGACTCCAAGTGGAAATTCTAAACGATGTTTTTAATGCAAAGACCACCAAACCAAAATCTCTTTATAAGTCATAATTTAAATTGGATTTTTTCCCAAATTTGCTATATTGTTACCTTTTGAAATCTTTTGTATTTGAAGAAGTTCAAGGACAAAAAATGGAAAAATAAAAAACAAAGAAGTGAATGGAAGAAGTCTAATCTACAAATGACTAAAATACTAGATCTTTTCTTTTAGTTACCAAATCTTGACCTCCAAAGCTAATCCTACTATTAGAGGTAAGAGCAAAAGTAAAAGTGGGACTTCCTATAGTGGAGTGAAAAAATCCTCTTGAAAAGAAAATATTTTTAAGCACATGATGATTTACTTGCATGTTTCAGAATCCATCAGGCTAGTTACCTAGGCTGGTCATCGCTCTCCCCAAGAATGGTGCCAAAAAGTATCTACATGGAGCACATGGCATGCTCATACACCTTTACATTGTCCAAATCTACGAAGAGTAAACCTCTACTTGGTTGCAATAGGAGTTAGTAGGTAGACATGATGGATAGATGTCTCTCCAAGATCCCTATAATTGGCCATCAACTTTCCTAATCATCAAAGTATTGAAAGAAGGTGGACAAGCTTGGAGGGGCTTGGAAAGTTGAGTTGTCAAGTGGTGAAGTTGGTCCAACAAACTAGCATAGGACTAGCCCTTTTTGTTTGGATGTGTAAATTAGACCTTTTAGGCTTGTGGTTAGTGCAATAAAACCTAATAGATACTATGTATCATCAACAAGAACAAGTTGATGCAAAACAAATAACTTGCACCTTGACTAGCTCACAAAAACCTTCTAAAAATGGATGGAAGTTATGACTTCAAACACTGAGAGCAGCCAAAAAAGTTACAATTGGAATTCCTCTTAAGGGACTGTTATACATAGGGTTGGCTTGCTAAAATGCATAAAAGCCCTAATTTATACCAATTAATGAAGGAGAAATCACTTTAAGATTTATTGGATGTCATCCCGATTTTTTAGGGTTGTGTAAACAATGACCCCGAGGCTATAAAACTCACATTCTTTGACACTACTAAACCAAATGAATTGAAAATTTGTACACATAAAGTAGACGGGAATACCTTTCCAATGAATGTAGTTATACCTTTCCAATGAATGCATCGCCATAAAAGTATCAAAAATAGCCTTGTTAACAACCATACATGTAGAACGTGATGATGAATAATAATGAAATGTAAAAACTCATGCTCAAACATCTCGTGCAACATTAGCTTCATCATTATTTTCATTGGATGTCTTCTCAACAATAGAAATTCCATATTATTCCTTCTTTTCTTTACACTTGGAAAGCTTTCTACATTCATCGATGGTATGTCCAAGATTTTGACAATAATTCCATCTCTTCTTCTTTTGCATAATACCATCAAGAGAGGAAGAAGTGGAAGAGGAAGACTGGGCCTTTGATTTTAATGAACCAAAGATGAATGATACTTGCTTTTTACCTTTTTTGTAATAGCAAGTGATTGCGTTCCTTCAAGCAAGCCACCTTGAAAAAAAAGCGACACAACCTTATCAAAAACATACATATTTGAATTTCCATTTGCACCCAAATGAAGTGTGGTAATAGTTCTTTGAAAAGATTTGGATAGTCCTTTGGCTAATGTATAAATTAGTGATGCATCTAGAATGAATTCATCAATGTTTTCTAATTTCTCCTTCAAATCCTTGATGTGCATAATATATACATTCATTGAAGCATTTTAAGCCATACATACATCTTCAAGTTGCTTTCTTAAGTAAGCAAGACATGCTTCATTATGCACAACATACAAAGAAGCAAGAGCATCCCAAGCTTGTGTTGAAGTAGTGCATGAACAGATGTTTGGAACAACATGTCACTTCATAGAAAGAGCAATTAATGCATGATCTTGAGCATCTTTTTCATCCCCATCTTAGTTTCTCTTGCATAGGTGGAGAATTCATAGTCACTATACTTGAAGAAGAACTTGAATTTCTGACAATAGGCTATGTCGTAGAAGGACCATCGAGTCGCTTATCAACATCCGTGACTATGTTCCATAGTTGATTTTCAACAAGAACATGATTCATCATGTAAGACCACATTGGATAGTTGGTCCCATGAAGCTTATCACAAGATATAAACTTCAATAAAATATGAAAGGGGATGGGGGATTCCAATGCATATGATGCAAATGTTTTTCGAGTGTTGAAATTTTTACTCCTATGCCCTAAAACTGATTAGCATTCTTCAAAGCACACATGAAGGGAGACAGGAAAAAAATTACAAGATGAGAAGGAGCTGAATCTAATCTAATACCACGACTTGGTGTGAGAGAGAGTAAGGAAGCAAAAATAGCAGTACACATAGGAGCAAAGAAGGAGATCAACACAGAAAGAAATGTGATGGGTGGAAGAGCTCTCTAGAGCTAGATGATGAATAATGATCAATAATATGAGACTCTGTAAAGTGAGCGCTAAAATTGAATCCCTAAGTACTATGTACCATCACATATGAGTATATCATGTATATGTGATTACATGGGAAAAAAATATAACAAAATCTAGGTTAAAAAGTTCTAATGCATAGGGAAACTATTCACATCAAAGCTAGTTGAGGGACACATATGATGGAAGATGATGGAGTGTCTAAATAAGATAGAAAGGGGGAAAACAACTAATGGAGGTGGAGTTACTATGTTAGGACATCAAGAGGAGGTATGAGTATAATAGTGCATAACTTAGGGGATTATGAAAAGGGAAACTAGAGAAAGGATGGTGAAGAAAGGAGAGAGGTAGAGTAAATTGGACAAGTGGAAATTATAGCCTTTAGTGGGGAAAGAGCCTATGGAGAATAAGTGAGGGTAAAGACACAGAATGGAGGGGTCCCCTAACAAATAAAAGTTAGAGGGAAAAAGGAAGCACCAAGAGAAGGAAGGTTGATTAAACAACTGAGAGGAATATGAGAAAGAAAGAGAGAGGTTAAAAGAGATGAGTAAGGGGAATTGGAGTAAGGAAGAGGAGACAAGTAAGAAAACGTTGGGAGAGGTGAATGGGAGGATGTATGACAGGGGAAAGATGGGGTTAAGGAGGACACTGATACCAAGGAGGAGAATTGTCTAAAAGGATTGAGAGACAAAGAATAAGTGTAAAGAAATCATGTGTTTACTAAGAATGAAATAAGGGTTAAGATAGGGACAAAGAAAATGGAAGCTAGGGGAGAGCTCATGTGAGAGAGAGATGAAACAGAAAAGAAAAGATGAAAGAAAATATTAAGTTCTATAACTCATCATGGTTCTTATATTAATCCAAAGATGTGTGCATTAAAATAGTATTTTATGAAACAAATTACATATACCCATTCATTGCAAAATTTCTTAAAGTGTATCTATCTTTGTTTCTCCATTATTTCTCAACTTCCATGATTCCAAGTGGAAATTCTAACCAATTTTTCAAATGCAAAGATCACCAAACTATAGCCTCTCTACAAGTCAAACTTTAAATTGGATTTCTTTTCCAAAATTGCTATAGTGTTACCTTCTAAGAAGTTTTGTATTTGAAGAACTTCAAGGAAAAGAAATGGAAAAATAAAAAACAAAGAAGTGAATGGAAGAAGTCTAATGTACAAATGATTAAAATACTAGATCTTTTCTTCTAGTTACCAAATCTCAACCTCCAAAAGCTAATCCTACTACTAAGGTAAGAGCAAAAGTAAAAGTGGGACTTCCTAAAGTGGAGTGAGAAAATACTCTTGAAAAGAAAATATTTTTAAGCACATGATGATTTACTTGCATGTTTCACAATCCATCTTTCTAGTTATCTAGGCATGTTCATTGCTCTCCCCAATAATGGTGCCAAAAAGTATCTACATGGAGTACATGGCATGCTCATATGCTTTGAGATTGTCAAAATATATGAAGAGTGAACCTCTACTTGGTTGCAATAGGAGTTAGTAGGCAGACATGATGGATATATGTATCTCCAAGATCCATATGATCAACTATCAACTTTCCTAAGCATCCAAATATTGAAAGAAGTTGGAGAAGCTTGGAAAGGCTTGGAAAGTTGAGTTGCCAAGTGGTGAAGTTGGTCTAGCAAACCAGCATAGGACCAGCCCTAGCTCTCTGGATATGTAAAGTAGACTATGTAGGCTTGTGGTTATTGCAATAAAACCAAATATTTACTTTGGAACATCAAGAAGAACAAAATGATGCAAAACAGATACCTTGCACCTTGACTAGCTCACAAAAACCTTCTAAAAATGGATGGAAGTTATGACTTCAAACACTAAGAGAATCCAACTTAGTTACGATTGGAAAACTTCCTCTTAAGGGAGTGTTATACATAGGGTTGGATTGCTAAAATTCATAAAAGCCCTAATTTATATCAATGAATGATGGTGCAATCACCTTAATATATTGGATGTCATGTTGACTTTTTAGGGATGTGCAAACAATGACCTCGAGACTGTAAAACTCAGATTTCTCTAAAACTACAAAACCAAATGACATGAAAATTTGTACACATAATGTAGATAGTTATACCTTTACAATGAATGCACCACCATAAAAAAACCAAAATCAGCCTCATTAACAACCATACATTTAGAACATGATGATGAATAATAATGAAATGTAAAAACTATGCGAAAACATCTCAAGCAACATTAGCTTCATCATTCTTTGCATTGGATGTCTTCTCAACAATAGACATGAAAAATTATTTCTTATTTTTGTTATGCTTGTCAAGCTTTGTAAATTCATCAATGGTATGCCCAAGATTCTCACAATACTTACATCTCTTCTTCTTTCGCATAATACCATCAAGAGAGGAAGAGGAAGGCCAAGGCTTTGATTTTGATGAACCAAAAGTGAACCATAGTTTCTTTTTACCTTTTTTGTAATAGCAAGTGGTTGTGTTCCTTCAAGCAAGCCACCTTGAAAAAGAAGAGACACAACCTTATCAAAAGTATACATATTTGAATTTCCTTTTGCAACCAAATGAAGTGTAGTAACAATGCTTCGAAAAGATTTGAGCAATCCTTTGAATAATGTAAAAATTAGTGATGCATCTAGAATGATCTCATCAATGTTTTCTAATTTCTCCTTCAAATCCTTGATGTGTGTAATATATACATTCATTGAATCATTTTAAACCATACATATATCTTCAATTTGCTTTCTTAAGTAAGCAACACATGCTTCATTATGCACAACATACAAAGAAGCAAGAGCATCCCAAGCTCGGTTGCATTTATTTGATCGAATAATAAAAAAATATCGAATATGTTCATTTTATTTGTGGTTATTCCAATAAACACTGAAAAGAATGGATATGGATTTTTTTTTATCGAAATGCTTTCGATCGAAAATAACTTTGACCAAAAGTGCTTTTGATCGAAAAGTGATTTCTAGCAAAAAAAAAAATTACATTCGATCAAAAATCTCATTCTGCACATGCTTCATTGCTACTCGAGAGAGCTTTAATCCTACCATTTCTTTCATAGAGAGCTTCCTTCATCATACCATTGAGGTATTGATTTAATTTTTATTTATTGTTTATTTTATTATTTTGTTCATTATATCATGCATATTGTATGATTCACATATGTGTGTCTTACATATGCCTGATTTTTATTTATATAATTAGATTTGTGTATTTTAATCATCGATTGTATACATGTTCGACTCGTGAAAGCATTTCTTACTTGTATACATTGATGAAAAAAAATTTAAAAATAAACCGCTACTGTGATTGTTTGACTCAGTACATCAATTCTTACTCTCACAATAGTATAGGACTCAACAATAGATCTATTGAGATTGTTCGAATCGCCACCTCGATTCTTACTCTCTCAATAGTATAGGGGGTGTATAGGGACTATTGTGATTGTTCGATTCTTTGACTCTTACTCTCATAATAGTCACTAAGATTCCAATGAGAATACTTAGTGTAGGTCACAAGGTGTATAGAAACTATTCTGATTCTCTGATTCTTTGACCCTTACTATCACAATAGTCATGTAGATTCTGATGAGAATACTTAGTGTAGGTCACAAGGTGTATAGAAACTATTGTGATTGTCTGATTCTTTGACTCTTACTATCACAATAGTTATATACAGTCATGTGGCAAGACTCGTACATAGTATAGTGAATGTATATGAACTATTACAAATGTTTAATTCTTTGACTCTTACATTCTTAATAGTTACATAGATTCACTTCAAGATTATAAATTGTTGGGTTGCAGGGTATGCACACATCCTCAATTGTGCATGGGAACCCTCCCTAGACCATGAGAATAAACCTCTTTGTATATATTTGAGTGTCACATGTGAACACTCTCCTAAAAGCACTTTTTAATATTTCCTTATACCGTAGTGTAGGAAAATCTTGAAGACCTCACCTTTTTGGCTCTTCTAGGACAATCCCACGGTACAAATCCCATGCATGCATATTCTTGGGATTTGGTGGTTACAAGAATTGATTTTGGAATATCCTAGAAGATATGCTAGTTAGAGAGAGATTCACTTTTTGAATTTTCAAAAGAGCACATGGGGAATATGTGAAGAGAGATGGTGGATGCAATCCAAAGATGAGTAGGTGCCTCTACAACCAGCTTCACACCAGCCAACTGAGACTTCAGAGTTGATTAGTAGACCCTTTGAGCTTCCTAAATCCACCAAAATATCAGCCAAGTACTTTGGAACATGTATCCCAAAAGTTTAAGTCAAGACCGACAAGTTGCGAAATGACTAGCTCCCAAAACTTGCTATTTTTGGACATACACCTGCTGGAAAAAATGAACAGTGCTCTCAACCTGGAAGGAATTAGAAAAATTCCTTTTGGGCATAGCAAATAGACTTAGCAAGCTTCCTATTCCAAGTTAAAACACTTCAAATGATGGACTGAGCACTGAGAACAAGTTTCATCAAGTTCTGGAACATTCCCACAATTCTCGGGGCTCTGCAGAGATAGACCAGTAAGCAGTAAAATGCAGATATCTCCAAAAGTATAAATCCAATGACCTTGAAAATTTATAGGTAGAAACTAGACCGTGAGAGCTATCCAACGCATTTTAAAACACTGAAAAAGGTTCAGTAAAACTCGAGATATGACCTTCTGAAGTTACTGCTCTGAGTGAGTATAGCAGAGAACAAAACAGAGAGGTAGATGATAATAAATGTATAGATTCACATATGATTACAACCACATTGGCAATGAATCTTTGCACAATGGGAGTAGAATGATAGAGCTATGGAGTAAGCTCTTCAATCTCTACAAAATGACATGAAATGGTCACGTACAAGGCTTGCTAATCGCCTCTTCCTTCTTGCTCCTTTTATAGCTATTCTTGGAGGGAGTTTTGACTTCGAATTCGAATGGCTCCACCTAAAAGTGATCCCCAAAGTTAGGAGAGATTCCCTCAGCTCAAAAATTCGTGATTTTGGTAGTTGGAGCCATGAATTTGCTTTTACATCATGGATGAGGTAAGCCATCCTTTTCCTTTTTTCTTTTTCCATTTACAAGAGATAAAATGTACTCTTTTACAAGAGGTGTTCACATGACTACTCATGTGACTTACAAATGAGGATAATATCAAGCATATCAAGCATGTAGGCTTGGGCAAAATGCACCAACAGCTCCCCCTCAAGCCTAACATGCTTGGCCTCCAAATAAGTCTTCAATTGTCCTTGATTTCCTGCAAGCCAATCATCAACTTGAATCTACTTAACTTCGTACCATCAAGAGCTTTAGTTAACATGTCTGCACATTGCATATCTGTAGAGACATAGGATAGTTGAATATCCTTGCTCATTAGCTTCTCTCTTACATAATGGTAGTGGACTTCAATATGCTTGGTTCTAGCATGGTATACTGGATTAGCTGCTAGATGTAATGAGCTTGTGTTGTCACCAAAAATGTGAGGTGTTGAAGAATGAAGTCCAAGATCTGTGTACAAAGATTTTAACCACATGATTTCTTGAGTTGCATTAGCCAAACCTCTATATTCAGCTTCAGTAGAAGATAATGCCACGGTTGGTTGCTTCTTTGATGACCAAGAAATGATTTTTGAACCTGCAAATGATATATACCCTGATGTGCTTCTTCTATCATCTTTAGATCCGGCCCAATCTGCATCTGAGTAGACCTTTAGCTCAATATCTGAAGTATATGAATAAAACAAACCTTCATTCATGGTCCCCTTTAGGTACTTGAGGACTCGCTTGGCCGCTTCCATATGTGGTCTTCTCGGCTTATGCATAAACTGACTCAATATGCTAACACTATAGCATATATCCACCCTTGTGAGTGTTGCATAGTTCAAACTTCCAACCAAGCTTTGATAGCTTGTGATGTCTTCAATTGGCTCTCCTTCATAAGCACTAAGCTTATGATTTTGCTCCATAGGTGTACCTGCACACTTTGTATTTTCCATCTTGAACTTGACGAGCATGTCATGGACATACTTCCTTTGTGTGATGTATATACCTGAATCTGTGTAGATCAACTCCAATCCAAGAAAATAAGTGAGTGGTCCGAGGTCACTTATTTTGAACTCCTCCTTCATTTGACTCTTTACCTGTTTGATTCCTTCAAGATCATTGCCTGTGATAATAATATCATCAACATACACACATAAATAGATCACTTCAGATCCATTCCTCTTTATGAACAAAGAGGTATCCGCCTTGCTAGCTTTGAATCCTTGGTCCTGCAAATAAGTAACCAATCTGAAATTCCAAGCTCTTGGAGCTTGCTTCAATCCATACAAAGCTTTCTTTAGTTTGCATACATAGTTAGGATGATGTGCATCCTCATATCCAGGAGGTTGTGCCATATACACTTCCTCAGAAATCCATCCATTCAAGAAAGCATTCTTTACATCAAGTTGATAAAGATTCCAATTTCTAGATGCAGCAAGACTAATGAGAACCCTAATTGTAGGCATTTTTGCAACAGGAGAGAAAGTCTCCTCATAATCAATACCATGGGTTTGAGCAAACCCTTTAGCAACTAACCTTGCTTTGTGTCTATTTATACTTCCATCTGGATTCCTCTTGATTTTGTATATCCATCGAGATCCGATTATCTTCATAGATGGCTTGTTAGGTACAAGCTCCCAAGTGTCATTCTCCTTCAAGGCTTCCATTTCTTCATCCATTGCATCTCTCCAAGCTTTCTTGCTTTGTGCTTCTTCGAATGTGGTAGGTTCTTCATTGGTTGAATCCTTTGCAATGTAGATTGAGTGCTTGGTGACCAAAGAAGTATCATAACCAAACCTCTCTGGTTTCTTCTTCTCCCTCGAAGACCTTCTAAGTGGTTGATGTGAGCTCTCGGGTCCATATGTAGCATCCTGCATCTTTGCTTTACCTTTGTTCTTCCATAGCTTTAGTCTTTCCAAGTCTTCTAGGTCAATCTCCGAATCACTTTCTTCAATCTGCTTTGGCTTCTTTGGTTGAAGTGATGGAAAATCTTCATCCAAGTCATATGGCAGCTTCACTTTCCTGTCATCATCAAACCATGATTTGTTTTCATCAAAAATTACATCTCTACTCACAGAAAATCCTTTATTGGTTGGATTGTACAATCTATATCCTTTTTGGTTTTGATCATAACCAATGAATACACACTTCTCTGCCTTGGGATCCAATTTCCCTCTTACTTGAGAAGGAATGTGAGCATAGGCTAAGCATCCAAAGATTTTACAATGCTCTAGACTAGGTCTTCTTCCATTCCACACTTCATATGGAGTGGTTCCATCTAGTGACTTAGATGGAAGTCTATTTATGAGATATGTGGCTGTCGACACAGCCTCTGCCCATAGGTAGTTCGGCAATCCCTTTTCATTGAGCATGGACCTTGCAGCTTCGACAATAGCTCTGTTCCTCCTCTCTGCTACACCATTGAGTTCGGGTGTATACCTTGTAGTGACTTCCCTTTTAATGCCTCTTTCATGCAAGAAGGCATCAAATTCAAAAGAGAAGTATTCTCCTCCACCATCTGATCTGAGTCGTTTCAAAGTCCTACCTGTTTGGTTTTCAACAAGAGCAATATACTTCTTAAAGCAATTAAACACTTCATCCTTGTGCTTCATGAAAAACAGAATGGTCCACCTGCTACAATCATCTATGAAAGACACATAATATCTTGAGCCTGATATAGATGGCTCCTTACTTGGACCCCACACATCCGTGTGCACTAGATCCAAAGGATTTTGATACATATATCCTTTCTTATTGAAAGGTTGTCTATGAGCCTTGCCGAGTTGACAAGCTTCACACTTATAAATCATGTGTTGCCTTGTGATATTAGGCAAACCAAGTACACTTTGGTCCCTGCAAATCTGTTTGAGTGTCCTCTCACCAATATGAGCAAGCCTTTTGTGCCATATCTCCAACTCTGTTAGAGTTTGAGATCCATAGCTAAACAAAGCTATGTTCTTTGTATCTTCCACTTCAAAAGTGAAAAGCCTTCCTGTCTTTTCTCTTTTGGCAATCCTTCGAAAGCCTTGCCTTGGGTCTTCAACATATGCTCCAAATCGATTGAATCTAACCTGCAATCCTTTTTCAACAATCTGTCCAACACTTATTAAATTTTTGGTAATTGTAGGGACATACAAGACTTTGCTTAAGAGGTTCATATTCCCATCTGATGTCTTCACATTACCTATCTTCTCCACTGAGTGCTTTGTGTCATCTCCTGTCTGCACTTCATGCTTGTTATGAGGATCTTCCAAATCAGAAAGTAACGCCACATTTCCTGCTACATGGTTCGAGCATCCCGAATCAATGTAAAATATGTGATCATCATCCTTACCCTTCTTCGTTGATAGATTCATAATCAATAATGAATCTTCTTGACTTTGGTCCTCTGCATAGTTATTGTAATCTCTTCTTCCTCTATGGCCACTTTGATAGTTGTTGTTGTTGTTGTAATTGTTGTTGTAGTAGTTGTTGTTGTAGCCTCCATTGTACCTGCCTCTATTTGATCCATAGCCACCTCTATTGAATCCTCTTCCTCTTGAGTTCCTCGGGTTCCTGAAACATTCTTCAGTAGTATGGTTAGATAAGCCACATATGTTGCAAGGTTGAGATGATTGGAATCTCCCCCTGCCTTGCTTTCCACTTCTGCCTCTTCCTCTAGCTCGTCCTCTACCTGCAAAGTTTGCTTGGAAAGAGCTTCCTTCATCTTCATTCTTTCTATTCTTTGACTTGTCCTTGACCTTAGCTTTATCAGAATATAAGGCAGAAGTTTGATTACCTCTTGAGGACTCACCACCTTTGCTAATCTTTGCTTCATGAGTGAAGAGTTGGCCCATGAGTGTGTTGAGGTCGGGTACATGCATATCCATGTATAAATCCATGGCTGTTGTGAATGACTCCCACTTGTCGTCTGCTTTGATTCCATTCATGATTTGTCTTATGATTTGCTCCTCTTCAATTACCTCTCCAATGCTTCCAAGTTGGTCGGAAATCTCCTTCATCTTTGTGACATAATCAGTCACATTTTGCTTCGGGCTTTTCTTCATTGTTGTGAACTCCATCCACAATTGGTTCTTCCTTGCTCGAGTGTTGGAAGAGAAGAAAGAAGCAAGTGCATTCCAGGTTTCTCTTGATGTCTTGCATCCCTTGACATGAGGTAAAAGAAAATCAGAGATTGAGTTTAGAATATAGGACCTTGCAAGTGCATCCTTCGAACACCAATTCGAAAGTCCTTCCACTTCTTCATGTGATGGTTGCCCTTTGTTCCTCATGGTTGGCATTGCTTCATCTCCGGATATGAATCCATATAGATTCCTCCCTTGAAGGTAAGCCTCCATCCTTAGAGACCATGCCGGATAGTTGTTTCGATCCAATTTGTCAATTGTTGATGGAAATCCATCTCCCATGTTGCTTGACTATGCTCTGATACCACTGTGAAGAGAGATGGTGGATGCAATCCAAAGATGAGTAGGTGCCGCTACAACCAGCTTCACACCAGCCAACTGAGACTTCAGAGTTGATTAGTAGACCCTTTGAGCTTCCTAAATCCACCAAAATATCAGCCAAGTACTTTGGAACATGTATCCCAAAAGTTTAAGTCAAGACCGACAAGTTGCGAAATGACTAGCTCCCAAAACTTGCTATTTTTGGACATACACCTGCTGGAAAAAATGAACAGTGCTCTCAACCTGGAAGGAATTAGAAAAATTCCTTTTGGGCATAGCAAATAGACTTAGCAAGCTTCCTATTCCAAGTTAAAACACTTCAAATGATGGACTGAGCACTGAGAACAAGTTTCATCAAGTTCTGGAACATTCCCACAATTCTCGGGGCTCTGCAGAGATAGACCAGTAAGCAGTAAAATGCAGATATCTCCAAAAGTATAAATCCAATGACCTTGAAAATTTATAGGTAGAAACTAGACAGTGAGAGCTATCCAACGCACTTTAAAACACTGAAAAAGGTTCAGTAAAACTCGAGATATGACCTTCTGAAGTTATTGCTCTGAGTGAGTATAGCAGAGAACAAAACAGAGAGGTAGATGATAATAAATGTATAGATTCACATATGATTACAACCACATTGGCAATGAATCTTTGCACAATGGGAGTAGAATGATAGAGCTATGGAGTAAGCTCTTCAATCTCTACAAAATGACATGAAGTGGTCACGTACAAGGCTTGCTAATCGCCTCTTCCTTCTTGCTCCTTTTATAGCTATTCTTGGAGGGAGTTTTGAATTCGAATTCGAATGGCTCCACCTAAAAGTGATCCCCAAAGTTAGGAGAGATTCCCTCAGCTCAAAAATTCGTGATTTTGGTAGTTGGAGCCATGAATTTGATTTTACATCATGGATGAGGTAAGCCATCCTTTTCCTTTTTTCTTTTTCCATTTACAAGAGATAAAATGTACTCTTTTACAAGAGGTGTTCACATGACTACTCATGTGACTTACAAATGAGGATAATATCAAGCATATCAAGCATGTAGGCTTGGGCAAAATGCACCAACAGAATAGAGCTTAGCCTATATGTAGAAGCTCATTTTTGTAAAGAGGGAGCTTTTGGTCGATGTGCTCTCATGTAATATCTCTTATGAATGGAAAAAGTCTCTATTTTACTCCAAGACTATTTACATTTATGTATTGTGTCTTTGTGAGTGTGTGAGAGTGGTGTTGTGTGTGTGCCTATGCATGTCTCTCCTTTGTCTGAGTAGAGTAGTTGATTTTGCTTGTATTTTCCTCATGGACTAGGATCCTTGTATCCATATTCTCCTTGTTTTCAAGCATGTGGCATGGCATGTGTCTGATGCCAATGGCTTGAACATGTTGGAGGTAGGGGTGGATGAGAGGAGAGTCACTCTTGAGCTTTCCTTCTTGCTTCCATGCAAGGTGGTGAGGGTTTTGGTCTTCTCTTGCAACAACCTCAACATTTTTTGGTGCTGTTGCTGGGGATGGTCGGCCTTTCATCACTTGGAGAGCTCGAGAACATGTGGTAACATATTGTGTTGAAATTTTTTCGTTCAATTGCATAGGATTTGAGTTCTTGCATGACACTTTCACCCTTCCATTGGACCATTTGCTCCCCTTTTTTTTCTTTTTTAGTGTAGTTTCAATTCATTTTTGTTTGATGCACAAAAACACCCTAACCCCCTTCTCTCCCTTCCTCTCACCCATATACACACTCCTCTACACATCCACCTCCAACATCATCTCCCATTTTTGTCATTTCTTGAATTTGGTGTTGGTGTAGAATTGAGGGCTGGATTGTACTTTTCTTTTCTCAATTAAATATCAACCTTTCCAATGAGCTAAAACTTGAATTTGATACTTTAAATTCATTTGCTTGTAGTCGTTGAGCTCAGTGGGCTCGAATTTCCTTGCTTGGAGGCCTTTACTCTCCCATGCAAAGGTGCACCTTGTCCTTATGAGTGCACCAATATCGTTGTGCATTAACTCTCTTGCTTGCAGGTACGCTGGTGATCTCATCTCTGCCAAAAAGGTAATGCTTTGGTGATTCTACATCTTCATGTGAAGGATCTACTCAAGTTTCTCCTCCACGCTACTTGAGAATCTGGGAAAGACAAACAGTTCTGCTTCTCCTTGGTGCCAAACTCTCCTCCATCCGAGGTTCAAACAGGCCATTCAATTGTTCCATCACTATTGAAGCTTTATTGTCTTTTCACTATTGAGCCACTCTTCCAGAGTCCTCTTCTTATTGATCAGTTGACTTGAGGCGGACAAGCTTTTTCACAATGCCTGTGTTGTTGCGCATTTATGGGATCAAGATCTATGGTGTTTCACAGAAGCTACAGGAAGATGACTCTTCTACTCTATTTTTCGACTCATGCAATCAAATGTTTAACCAATCTTGTGCATTGCAGCTTCGACCTCTAGGTCTGACGGTCACGAATCTTGGGGCACACTTGGGTTGGTGGTTTTGTTTTGTGATTATCCTTTACGAGGAATGCTATCCAAACCAACTACCTCTAGATGGCTAATGCATGTGTTGTATGTACTAGAACTCTATTTGGAATAAAAGACTAATGTGACTTCTTGCATCTGACCATATGCATCTAGGTGTCTGTGATACTTTTTACCACATTCCCTGTGTCCATGTTCACAAGTGTATGTAAACATCTTCATCTTTTTAAGTTTCCATATCTGTGTGGTTTTCCTTATCATTTCCTCTCCCCTACCCACGAAGTGTGCATGTGTTCACAATTTGAAGTATTGAATGAACTTTCTAACAGTAGGCTGACACCTTTGCATCATTGTGGCTTGTTTTCTGGGACCAATAAAGGAACATCTCTTTCCACGCGAAGTTTCCTTTGCCTTTCTATGTGCAATAGATCTCTTGCCTTTTCAATCCACCTTGAGGCCAAAAGGATATGTATGAGGAGGATCCAAGAATAGTCTCAGGGTTTGTAACATTGCATACCAATTAGGATATGCTGTCTTCCTTTTTTTTACAGAGCAGAATCAAATCTTGATGCTAGCATTTCATCAAGCTACACAAAGTTTTCAAAAAAGCAAGAAGGGGTTGTGTGCTCTCTGTGGAGGCATCTGAGGCATCCTTGCACATTTGGTGCAACATCTGACAGATATGCGACCTGAAAGTTGAGTATGCTTGCAGTGGATCAACACACATGGTTTCTAGGAAGGTTAAGGGTGGATCTTCACCTTGGATGCTTACTATTGCTATACTTCAAGATGCCTCCTCCAAACTAAGGCTTTTTGGAGGCTATCGGTTGGAACATCACACATACATTGGAAGAAGGCCACCACTGTCCCAAAATCTCCACTAAGATGTCAAGACTAGAGTGAACCATTGTCTAATCTTAAGAAGCACTAAGAGGAGAAGACTAAAAAGTGTTGGCTTGGTTTGATAAATACTTATGATGGTTTTAAGTTTGTTACATACTCATGTTGGTTTAAGTTTCTAATTAACTACCCTCTCGTCAAGTGTAGGAATTGGTTAAGTAATTGCGATTAAGAGATTTCCTAGATGTCCTCTTATAGGGAAAAAAGGAGCATACTTGCAATAATAGTACAACAAAAGTTCAGGTTCAGATCTGTTTTTCAACCATAGACCTCTAGAGAACTTTGGGGGACGATATTTTTCTGAAGTATGGTGGGATTAAGGTCTGTATGACTTCCCAATACAAGGATGGTGTCCACGATCAAGATTAAACACTTCAAGATGGAATGGTCAACCAACTAAAACTCTGAATACCCTTAAAAGTGTAACAATCAATTATTAACATAACAGACTAATCCAGGTGATTACTATTTTCTGTTTCCATTAATGAATTACAGGTCCAAGTGCCCAGAATTGTGGTAAGCATTTCGTGTGATTGTCCACTTTGATGGGATCATGTCCAAAACAATTGTTGTACTTTGGATGTCTATATGTTTGATAAATCATTGCTTGAAAGATTGGAGATTTATTGTATCTAGGCCCCAACTCACTTAAGAAGATTTTTTCCATTCACTTGCATTTAATACTCTGAGTACAATGATAGAGGCTAGCTTTTGTGCATCTTCATAGCTATGTATGAACATTTGTATTTTCTCGAAATACATGTTGAGTATATGTGCATGTGGTGTGAATCAGAGTACCCCACAAAAAATGATGTCCACATGCATCCCTTCTTACTTAGAAGCTTTATTAAGCGATACTTTAGGTGTGGCAAGACTTTTTCTGCCTATTGGAGGGTTCCAGACCTCCACATGGGAGCATTTTTTAGGCTAGCTGGTGCTGAGTGTACCAACTCGACACAGGAGTATGCAGTATCTTAGCACACCTGTTGATAAATGCTTGGCAGTGATGCAAGCTGGCTCCCTTAGAATACGGGGTACTATTGGAAGACATATCACAAGGCAATACATGATATGAGGCCTGGTTTCCTTTCCTGGTGGTTTCTTTTGGATCATCATACTTGTTAAATCATCACCCTGGATAGAGTCTTTGGGGATTTTGGATGGTCTTTGAGGACCTTATATGCATGTGAAGTAGCTCTTCAATTGCCCATTTACTGATCTAATCTATCTTATCTCGGTGTGCTACAGGTCTGAAAGTGGGATAATGATGGCTTTTGGTCGTTGGGGCTAACCAGTGACCTTTATATGCTAGCCATTACATCAACTCCTTGACAGGAAATAACTGTTTTTGTGATATGATTGATGACTTTGAATAATGAGTAAGGGTTCTAATGTTCGTTTTCCTAAAGAATGAATATGAGCTTTGCAACGATCTAAACTGATTAGAGACATAATTGTGGCATTCATTCCCTTCCTCATGAATGAGAAATTCATAATGTGATTTATGATCATAGATATAGGTGCTCAATTTGTCTCTAAGTATTGCAGGTTCAAAGGAAGGATGACGGTTGATTTTTGAGGCATCCCTTCACCTTTTGGTAGATATGCAGTTGAGAAGTATGGAGTGTTTGGCTCTGAGTGATCTGAGAGATATAGGCTTTACACAAGTTGACTAATAAAGGATTTGGAGTCTACAACACATCTTAAATTGAAATACATTTATTCTTTTAAATGTTCCTAACTCTTAGGAAACTAAGCCTTGTGTATCTATGTTTTATGAATGAGTATAGCTCTCTGCTATTTTTTTTTCATATGAATTTTTTGATGGAATGAGATAGTGGACTGTCTTTTGCTTTACACACTGCCTGCTCAATGTTTTAGACAAAGAATCTGAAAAATGTCTTGAGGTTATCTTAAAGATGTTAATTAGAGGGAAACACTGCGGATTCAGACATGTTCTGTAAAGTCACAAAGGTCCGAGTGATTGTTTTTTGCCAAGGAAGTAATTCACTAGTTTCGTAATGCTCATTTAAGGCTTGTTTTTCATAACACATTGCAGGCCTACTCACACAGAACTTCAACATTGATCCTTCTTGACTTCTATAGATGATTTGATACTGTGCTTTACAGGAATAGTTCTGGATAAACTGTGTGAATTTTCATGAATGCTTGAAGAATGATAAGAGTGCTCATTCCTTTACATCACTTTTTATACAGTCCTTGTGCTTGAATGACATTGTGCTTATTCACGTGTTAAATAGTCACACCATTTGGGGCCCTCTGTTTGTCGATTCCAACTCTCCAGTGCATCAAACAGTTTTTGCTCCATACCACAAGAAAAGAATTGGAGAACAAAATTTTTTGGAAGCCCTCCTGTGGTAAGGAATTTGGCCCTAGTCTGTACTCGTTACCCATAGTTTAGGTCTTAAGGACTTCAAATCCAGAACAGCTTGGGTGTGGTACTTTGTGTGATTAACCCACTATTGAGGATTTCACTTAACATTTTTTTGCTTATTATGTGCTTATGCTCCAACTTTCATATGTTGCAATGACATTCTAGGTTGTTCATTTCACTTTTTGAACTCTTGTGCACACTCATCAGAAGTATAAAAAGAGCATTGTTTATCTCGTGCATTTCAATGTTTCATGTCACAATGTGCTTAGACATATGGAGATCTACAAGTTCTTGTTGCTCATGGGCTCTTAACCTTTTGAGCTTTATTTTGTGAAATTGCTGGAAAGACTAGCTCTTCATGAGGACTTGTCTCTAGATGAGCAAACATGACTTGATGCTCCCTGAAGTGGAAACTAAAAATTAAACTAAATGTTATGCTCTACTTCTTCTCAGAAACAGTCTACTTGTTGTGTATGTTTAATTTCAGGTTTGGGAACTCTTGGGTAAGGCTCTCTCAGTCCTACATGGGACTACGCTGTGAGATGTTTGTTGGGCTGACTGCCCCCAAGGGGATTGTGTCACCTAGCTCTGAAGTCTGAAGATTTGTAGATTGAAGGAAGGACTGACGGCTTGTAGATTGGACAATTGAAGTGCTGCAGATTTTGAAGATTATGAAGGCCTGAAGAATTGCAACATGAAGCTTTGCAAACTAAAGAATTGCAAATATGAAGATTTCAAATTGGATAAGTTCAGCTGTATGATCCTCGTATCTTAGCTTTGTCGAGGACGATAAAGTCTAGGGGGAGGAGAGTGTTGGGTTGTAGGGTATGCACACATCCTCAATTGTGCATGGGAACCCTCCCTAGACCATGAGAATAAACCTCTTTATATATATTTGAGTGTCACATGTGAACACTCTCTTAAAAGCACTTTTTAGTATTTCCTTATACCATAGTGTAGGAAACTCTTGAAGACCTCACCTTTTTGGCTCTTCTAGGACAATCCCACTGTAAAAATCCCATGCATGCATATTCTTGGGATTTGGTGGTTACAAGAATTGATTTTTGAATATCCTAGAAGATATGTTAGTTAGAGAGAGATTTACTTTTTGACTTTTCAAAAGAGCACATGGGGAATAGAGCTTAGCCTACATATAGAAGCTCATTTTTGTAAAGGGGGAGCTTTTGGTCGACGTGCTCTCATGTAATATCTCTTATGAATTGAAGAAGGCTCTCTTTTACCCCAAGACTATTTACGTTTATGTATTGCCTTTGTGAGTGTGTGAGAGTTATGTGTGTGTGCCTATGCATGTCTCTCCTTTGTGTGAGTAGAGTAGTTGCTTTTGCTTGTATGTTTCTCATGGACTAGGATCCTTGACTCTGTATTCTCCTTGTTTTCAAGCATTTGGCATAGCATGTGTCTGATGCCAATGGCTTGAACATGTTGGAGGTAGGGGTGGATGAGAGGAGAGTCACTCTTGAGCTTTCCTTCTTGCTTCCATGCAAGGTGGTGAGGGTTTTGGTCTTCTCTTGCTACAACCTCAACCTAAATCTAGTTATTTAACTATCCATATGTCTATCATTTGTGTACACATACTATTAATTTATTTATCCATACACTTACTGATAGCCTATTTTTTATTTTTGCACAAATGGCAAGTTAGATAAACAAGCAGGAGCGAAAATTTTTAGAAGAATTTGTGTGCTTCTACATGTATGGAATGAGAGAAGATGAAATCACTCTAGCATGGACACATCTAATTACAAAGGTTTCATTGTGCAATTATCTAGAACAACATTTATTAATAGTGAAGATAAATTTGGTAGTGTGTCAAGTGGAGCACAGGTATTAGATGAGTAAATGTCAAAAGAGCTTGCACGTATCTTTGGACATATCATCAAAGTAGCAGATTCATTGGCGGTGGATACCACCACAATGCCCGAATTCATTGATAAAATTAAATTTAGTGATTTACATTATCAGACAATGAAGAGAGGAAAGCGATTAAAACTAGACACGACTGAATACCTTGTGAGACCATCGATAGATCCAAATATAAGAGATACATATGTGAATATGGGAGATGAAACATCAAACAATTTTTGTTTGCTCCCATATACCTCTGTTCTTTTCGAAGATGCAGCTCTTGTGGGGGAAGGACAATATGGAATGATCCATAAAGTCAAAATATCCCACCGAAGATTCATCAATGAAGTATTTGTTGCCAAGTTATTCAAATTACATGATGCTAACATACAAACACGAGAGAATGAAGCCACAGTTTTATCTGTTGCATATAGTGGAATTAGTAGTCCACTTGGATTCGCTAGGCACCATAGCAAAATCTCGTGCCTTATTTTCAAATTTTGGAATGGTGGTACATTATACATGTGGCTAGAAAGAATGAAGAAGGAGTACCTAAATGTACCACAAAGCAGAGGTATGAAGGAAAAAGAAGGAGACATAACAACCGTGAAGACAAACATTTGGAAGCTGATGAATGGATTATTACAAACAGTGTCATTTTTACACACTTGTAATATATCCCATAACTATCTCCATCCAGGCAACATCTTGTTGCATTTTGAAGGTCAACATGCTTATATCGGATTATGTGATTTTGGTAGAGTAACATATTTACCAATAAAACTTTTTCTTTTGAAGCTACCTAATTTAGAAATATCAACTAGAAATGAGTGGATTCGAAAGTACTGGTGGAATACACCCGAATGTATATCCAATAGTCCTCCACCTTTTAATAAGAGTTAGGAGACATTTACAGCCGATACTCCTATTACAACTCTTGAAATATATAGATTTCAATAGTTATCCCATTGATAAGAATGGGATTGACAAATTCAAATATGCTTTAGAATTAGCTTTTGACAAAGATGTATCAAAAAGAGTAGATGCACATGAACTACTTAGAGTATTCTCACATCTGACTTGGTATAGTTTAAATATATCCATGACGGGTGGATTAAGACCATATTGAAAATAATATGTATTCATTTGAACTATCTAGATTAAATGATCTAGATTCATTTGCATTAACTGGAGTAAATGTTATGGATTCATTTGAATTATGTGGATTAAATGTTGTGGTATCATTTGAGTTAAGTGGATGAAATGAAGTGTAATCATGTATAATATGTGGATTCAATGATATGGATTTATTTGAATTATGTGGATTAAATGAAGTGGTATAATTTGAGTTATGTGGATTAAATGTTGTGGATTCATTTAACATATGTGAATTAAATATTGTGGATTCATTTGAATTATGTGGAGTAAATGAAGTGGTGTCATTTGAGTTAAGTGGATTAAATGTTGTGGATTCATTTAACAAATGTGAACTAAATATTATGGATTCATTTGAATTATGTGGAGTAAATGAAGTGGTATCATTTGAGTTAAGTGGATTAAATGAAGTGGATTCATTTGTAATATGTGGATTTATTTGAATTATGTGGATTAAATGAAGTGTTATCATTTGAATTATGTGGTTTAAATGAAGTGGTATCATTTGAGTTATATAGATTAAATGTTATGGATTTATTTGAATTATATGGGTTAAATGAAGTGGTATCATTTGAATTATGTGGATTAAATGAAGTGGTATCATTTGAAGTATGTGGATTAAATGAAGTGGATTCATTTGAGGTATATGGATTAAATGTTATGAATTCTGTTGAGATACAATTAGTGTTTTTGTTTTGCATATTTGAAAGTAAAACATGACAAGAATGCCAGATGTGAATGATGATCTTGATCATAGTGAATCTCAAAGGATTTTATCTGAGCACAATGCTCAATTAGCACAATCAGGATTAGCATTTTTATTCCATCAAGATTTAGAGCTAGAGGGATTAGAAGGAGAAGCATTGTCAATGAAAGAAGTAAAAAATCTATGTGCAAATCATTTTGTTCGTGATGTTCTCTTTCGAGTTACAAAAAGGGCAAAAGAAACAACACCCTTAAAGCTTTCTGACTTACAACATAAATGATTAGCAAAAACTCTACTTCGAGGCTTTGTGCAAGTTGAGAGATCATTACCAAATGATAATCAAATAGCATTATATTTCATTCAAAAAGTTTTTGTACAAGATATTCTCCATCGACGTGTAGATTGGGATGATCGTCCGAAGAATGCAGGTATTGGTTTGGGTCGTCCTCAAAATTGAGCAAAATTTCGTAATCAAGGAAATGAAGGCCCTCTTCCTCGAAAGTGGCCCTACATTTTGCTACCTGAAGAACATAATCTTATACATGATTTTTTGTGACAAGGAGCAGAATTATACAATGACGGATTAACAATTCCTGCATTATGAAGAACAATAGATGATCAACAAAAGAGGATTGATGATCTAGAAAGTCAACTGAAAAATTTACAAATTTCTGTGGATGCATATGAGAGAAAATATGGAAGACTCTCAAAGGCATCATCATCTTTTGATCAGTTTATTGCCGATGAGTTATTGAATCAAGAAAACACTGAATAGACAAGCTTTTTTTGTAATCAGAGACATGACTATTGTAAAACCATCGATTTTGCAATTGAATATAATCATAGTATTCATAGTGCATCATTTTCTTCATTTTCAATATCATCATCTATGACATGTACCATGTCATCTATTTCTTCCATGTCTGAACCATCATTGTGATCTACATCTAAATCATGATCACTCCATGAATCATTTGTTAAACTTTCATGAGTTTGAAATTCTCTAAAAGTTTTTCTGTGCTGCTCTAGAAGCTATCTTGGTTGGAGAATATAACAAATGCATATTATAAAACACATATACCAAATCATTAGCACATGATGCACTTACGCGATTTCTTCATTTTGAATGAAGAAAATCATAGGCACTCCAATTACGTTCACAACTGCCACTTGAAGTTGCTACTGAAAGAACTCTCATAGCTATGTGTTGCAACTCCACTGCTTCACCTCCGTACTCTTTCCACCAAATATGAGGTGGATGCTTTTGAATCGCGTCAATGTGCCATAGATCTCCAAAAGATCCTTCTCAATTTACATACACCACTCTTTGGTAGAATGCATCTCGACCATCTATACTTGGAGTAATAACTGACATGTGGTTTTGAAGTTTGCCATGACTTCTTTGTTTGACACTTGACCATTGAGTTCAAATGTTGGATCCAAAATGAATGTTGTTCCATGCAAATGAGTATGCATTTGCATCCATCTCTTCTTTGCTAATGATACAATCTGTGTTTTTTCTTGTAATTTTACTTTTTTAATAGCTTTTAACATAATCCAATAAACTTTTCCAATCACAAATTTATTAGTATCAACCATTCATAAAATTTCCACAAAAGGTTTAGTGATACCAATGATTTTTCCAAGATTATGCCAAAAGTTTTGTGATTGTATTAGAGACATACACTTGGATGCTACAACTAGATAAGAAGGATACTTCTCTAGCCATGCCTTCCATCTTTGATCAGCAATCATTTCTACAAGAGCTGGCTAAACTTCTAATAATTAACTGATCACAATATAGGTAGTTGCAAATCGTGTGGCACAAAAAATTTGAAGTGCTTTATTGGGAGATTTTGATCGAAAGAGTGAATATGAAAATTGATGCTCTCTGATAAATTTGACCACATAATTTGCATCTAATAAGCTTTGTTTAATGAAAGATAATCTACCTATATCTTTCAATGATACATTTAATGTATGAGCTTCACATGGAACCCAAGTAATGCCTTCATACTTGTTTTGAATTGTAATTCTAACACTTCAAAAATTAGAGGCATTATCCATCACTATCACAATCACATTCTTCGGACCACCCACGCATGATATAGCATGTTCATATACCTTTACAAGAAAATCTGAACTTTTCTCTTTAGGCAAAGTATCAACAGCTTCTAAAAACATGTTTCCTTTTGGACATATAACCATGACATTAATCAATGGTTTCTTTTGATAATTTGTCCATCCATCCAATGCCATTGTACATCCACACATGGGTACATAATCAAGTACTATTCGCTTTAAAATACTTTTTTTCACTTTATCTCCATGCTCTGTTCACATTTTATTATAATACGGCATGATGAATCCTTTTCGTGCAGTTGACATCAAAGAATCTTTGAAAATGGGGTTATGAATAATATTGAAAGGAATCCCGCATGCGAAGAATGCTTGAGTCCATTTAAGATGAAGCTCGAGACAATCTTGCTTTTCAAAAGCTATAGGTATAGCATTTTGTGATTTATTATGGACAAAGCATGGTGACAACGTATTAGATCCACCATTTTTACTACATTCACCAAGTCCACTCTTGTTTGATGCAGTCGGAGAAAATGGAGTACATGTATCTTGGTTATTCTCAAAAACAGTTTGTGAGACTTGAGTAGAAATATCCTGATGATCCTCTATTGTCATCAATGCATCTACTCGTTCTTGCTCTACACTTGGGCTACTTAGAAAGTGTTGTGAACTACTCATGCTTTTGAATCTTTTTGATGTGATACCTTGAGATTTACATTTATTTTCATAACTTGCAAAATGTACCCTTGTAACATTATCTAAATTAGAGCATCCTGCCACATTATTACATATACTAAAAAGATGCTCTTTTATTCGACTTGCATTTCCTACATAACGATGTCCACAACATTTGCATTGTATTCTGGACACTATTTTACCCTCTTGATGAACAATCACATATGACCATTCTTTTCCCTTTCCCATAGTGCTTGCGAATTTCTTTATGAAGACTATGTCTACAAAAAAACAACATAAATCGATATCGAATATAGAATCAATGTTGAGTCAAACAATTATGATAGAATTGAATTCTCAATCATACACCACATACAATTACACATACTATTGTGAAGTAAAAATCATTGTTGAGTCAAACAATCACAATAGATTTTAATTCTCAATCATACACACACATACGTTTACACATACATACACTTACACATACTATTGTGAAATATGAATCAATGTTGAGTCAAACAATCACAATGCATTAAACAATCACTAGTATACACTCATATGCATACACATACTATCTGATGAAACTTCATATATACTATATACTCATACACACACATACATATACTATTATGAAATAACAATCATTGTTGAGTCAAACATATTCTACCTACATCTTTCAATAATAAATTTAATGTATCACAATAAATTTTAAATTCCTAATCATATGCACATACACTTAAACATACTATTGCGAAGTAAGAATCAATGTGAGTTAGAAAATCACAATAGATTTTTCCTTCACAATTATACACTTATATGCATAAACACACTATCGGATGAAACTTCATATATACTATATACTCATACACACACATACATATACTATTATGAAGTAGCAATCAATGTTGAGTCAAACATAATCTACCTACATCTTTCAATAATAAATTTAATGTATCACAATAGATTTTAAATTCCTAATCATATGCACATACACTTACATATACTATTGTGAAGTAAGAATCAATGTTGTATCACACAATCACAATAGATTCTAAATTCCCAATCATATGCACATACATTTACACATACTATTGTGAAGTAAGAACCAAGATTGAGTCACATAATCACAATAGATTTTTCATTCACAATTATACACTCATATTCATACACATACTATTGGATGAAACTTCATACATACTATATACTCATACACACACATACATATACTATTGCGAAATAACAATCAATGTTGAGCAAAACATAATCTACCTATAACTTTCAATGATAAAGTTAGTGTATCACAATAGATTTTAAATTCCTAATCATATGCACACACAATTACACAAGAATTAAGGATCAATGTTGAGTCAAACGATCACAATAGATTTTAAACTCACATACATATACTATTGTGAAGTAAGAACCAATGTTGAGTCAAACAATCACAATAGTTTAAATTACTTAATATTTAAAGCAAAAATTTATACCTTGTTCTCTCTACGACACTTTAAGTTTGTAAAGAACAAAGTATCTTTTATGAAAAATGAGATAGTTCTATTCTTTTATAAAATATTTCGATCGAAAGTGATTTCAATCGAAAAGCATCAAATTCTCATGCAAAATCTATTCGGGCATGTGCGAATAAGCTAACATGGCACCAAATAATTCGATTGAATAATAAGGGCTTACCGTAAAATTCCATAATTATTCACAAATAAATGAATTGTCAAATAATGAATAATGCAACCTAGATCCCAGTGCATGAATGGATGTGTGGAACAACATTTCGCTTCATAGAAAGAGCAATTAATGCATGATCATTTGCATCTTTTTCATCCCATCGTAGTTTCTCTTCCATAGATGGAGAAGTCATAGTCATAATACTTGAAGAAGTACCTGAATTTCTGACAATAGGCTATGTAGTAGAAGACCTGTTGTGTCACTTCTCAACATCTGTGACTATGTTCCATAGTTGATTTGCAACAAGATCCTGCTTCATCATGTAAGACCACATTGGATAGTTGGTCCCATGAAGCTTATCCCAAGATATGAACTTCAATAAAATTTCAAATGAAGCTGACAATCTAGAACTTTGTTGGAAACTCTTATTGCATGAATGACTCCAAAAGGGGAGCGAGATTCCAATGCATCTAATGTAAATGTTCTTCGAGTGCTAAAAATTTTACTTCTATGCTGTGAAACTGATTTCCATTGTTAAAATCACACATGCATGTAGACAAAATTAAAATTACAGGATGAGAAGTAGGTGAATCTAATCTAACACCATTGTTGCGTGAGAGAGAGAGTAAGGAAGAAAAAATAGAAGTACACACAAGAGCGAAAAAGGATATCAACACAGAAAGAAATGTGATGGGTGGAAGAGCTCTCTATAGATAGATGAAGAATAATGGTCAATAATATGAGAATCAGTAAAGTGAGAGATAAAAGTGAATCCCTAAGTACTATGTACCATCACATATGAGTATATCATCTATATGTGATTACATGAGAAAAAAGAAAACCTAATGAACTCTAGATTAAAAAGTTCTCATGTATAGGGAAATAGTTCACATCAAAGCTACTTGAGGGACTCATTTGATGGAAGAGGAGGAAGTGTCTAAATAAGATAGAAAGGGGGAAAATAACTAATGGAGGTTCAGATACTATGTTTGGACATCACGAGGAGGTATGAGTATAGTAGTGCATAACTTAGGGGATTAGGAAAAGGGAAACTAGAGAAAGAATGGTGAAGAAAGGAGACGGGTGGAGTAAATTGGATAAGTGGAAATTATAGACTTTAGTGGGGAAAGAGCCTATGGAGAATAAGTGAGGTTAAAGACACGGAATGGACGGATCCCCTAACAAATAAAATTTAGGGGAAAAAAGGAAGCGCCAAGAGAAGGAAGGTTGATTAAACAACTAAGAGGAATATGATAAAGAAAGAGAAATTTTAAAAGAGGTGAGTAATGGAAATTGGAGTAATGAAGTGGAGACAAGTAAAAAAAAAATTGGGAGAGGTGAATGGGAGAGAGGATGGATAATAGGGGAAAGATGGGGTTATGGAGGACACTGATGCCAAGGACAAGAATTATCTTAAAGGTTTGAGAGATAAAAAATAAGGGGAAAGAAAGTATGTATTTACTAAGAATGCAAAAAGGATTAAGATAAAGACAAAGACAATGGAAGCTAGGGGAGAGCTCATGTGAGAAAGAGATGAAACAGAAAAGAAAAGATGAAGGCAAATCTTAAGTTCCATAATTTATCATGGTTCTTATATTAATCCAAAGATTTGTCCATTAAAATAGTATTTTATGGAAAAAAATGACATATACCCATTCATTGCAAAATTTCTTAAAGTGTATCTATCTTTATTTCTCCATTATTTCTCAACTTCCATGATTCCAAGTGGAACTTCTAACCAATTTTTTTAATGCAAAGGCCACAAAACCACAATCTCTCTTCAAGTCAAAATTTAAATTGGATTTTTTTCCACATATGTTATACTCTTAACGTTTGAAACCTTTTGTATTTGACGAACTTCAAGGCCAAAAAATTAAAAAAATAGGAAGTGAATGAAAGAAGTATAATCTACAAATGATTAAAATACTAGATCTTTTCTTCTAGTTATCGAATCTCTACCTCCAAAATCTAATCCTACTACTAGAGGTAAGAGCAAAAGTAAAAGTGGGACTTCCAATAGTGGAGTAAAAAACTCCTCTTGAAAACAAAAATTAAGCACATGATGATTTACTTTCATGTTTCACAGTCCATCATGCTAGTTACCTAGGCATGTCTTCGCTCTCCCCAAAAATGGTGCCAAAAATTTACTACATGGAGTACATGGCATGCCCATACACATTTACATTGTCAAAATCTACAAAGAGTAAACCTCTACTTGAGTTGTCAACTGGTGATGTTGGTCCAACAAACCAGCATAGGACCAGACCTAGCTCTTTGGATATGTAAAGTAGACCTTGTGGGATTTCGTTAAGTGCAATTAAACTCAATAGGTACTTTGGAACATCAACAAGAACAAGTGGATGCAAAATAGATAACTTGCACCTTGACTAGCTCACAAAAACCTTTTAAAAATGGATGGAAGTTATGAGTTCAAACATTGAGAGCAGCCAATAGAGTTACAGTTGGAAAATTCCTTATAAGGGAGTGTCATACATAGGGTTGGATTGCTAGAACACATAAAATCCCTAGTTTATAGCAATTAATGAAGGAGAAATTACCTTAACAATGATTGGATGTAATCCTGATTTTTTAGGGATGTGTAGAAAATTACCCTAAGATTGTAAAACTCAGATTTCTCTGAAATTGCTTAACAAAATGAATTGAAAATTTGTAAATATAGATTTCTCTGAAATTGCTTAACAAAATGAATTGAAAATTTGTACACATAAATTAGACATTTGAAAAGTTCCAAGGAATGCTTAGTCACTTGATTTGGAGTTCTTTAGAGAGAGCAACAATCTCTGCAAGTTGACTGAGTCTAAGGAAGAAGGAGTAGAAAATAGAAGTGGCACCAAGCAATGATCAAAGGGTATATGTATTGCTTCAAATCAACACTCTACTTTTTGTACAAGCCTTTGTCATCATGTATGCTATTTGCTTCTCAATATGAACAAATGAAATGTCAATTTCCTTTGCCAAAAGCTTCTCTCTTAAAAAGTAGTAATGGACTTCTATGTGCTTTGTCCTTGCATGAAAAATTTGATTTGCAGCTAGATGCATGGATCTTACAATATCTCCAAGTAGGTGAGGTTTGGAACTTATGAGTCCCAAATCTGAGTACAACTCGTTGAGCCATATTGCTTCCTCTCCATGACACCAATTTTGAACCTGCAAATGCTAAGTATCTAGAGATACATCTTCTATCATCCTTTGCTCCTACCCAATCTGCATCAAAATAGATTTTGGTATCCAAATCTGAAGATTAAGGATAATAGATACCTTCATTAAGTGTCCCTTTGAGGTACTTGAGTACTCACTTTGCATCATCCATGTGTGGCCTTCTAGGCCAGTGCATGAAATGACTAAGCACTCCCACACTATATGATATGTCTGGAATTGTGTGAATAGTATATATCAAGCTAGCAACTAAGCTTTGATACTCTTTAGGATCATCAATCTACTCACCTTCATAAACACTTAGTTTGTGGTTTAGCTCCAAAGGTGTACCTACAAGCTTTGTGTTCTTCATTCTGAGCTTGAGAACTAGATCTTGAATGTGTCTTCTCTAAGTTAGATACATCCCTTCATCTGTGTAAATCACTTGCATACCTAGGACATATGTGAGCTCACCTAAGTCATTGATTTTTAACTCCTCTTGCATGTGTCTCTTGATCCTTTGAATGCCATTCAGATCATCACTTTCCCAATAATATCATCTACATATACACATAGATAGATAACCTCATTGTAATACCTTTTGATAAATAAAGAAGGATATGAGTTGCTAGCTTTGAACCATTGATCTTGAAGGTATGTAAGCAACATGTAATTCCAAGCTCTAGGAGCTTGTTTCAATCTGTACAATGATTTCTTAATTCTGCAAACATAATATGTACAATTAGGGTGTTCAAAACTTAGTGGTTGTGACATGTATAAGTCTTCACTTATCGAACCATTTAGGAATGCATTTTTTACATCAAGTTGGAGGAGTCTCAAATTTCTTGCAGTAGCTAGACTTATCAATGTTTTGATTGTATTCATCTTTGCAACTGGTGAGAATGTTTCCTCATAGACTATACCATGCGTTTGTGAGCATCCTTTGGCAATTAATCTTGCCTTGTACCTCCAAACTTATCCATATGAGTTTCTTTTGACTTTATATACCCATATGCAACCAATTATCTTTTGATTGGCTCACATTGGAACCAAATCCCAAGTGTTCATCTCCTTCAATGCATCTATTTCTTCTTTTATGGCCTTTTCCTAATTAGGGTTTCCCTTTTCCTCTTCATAGGTTGACGGTTCCTAAAAATTTGAGTCTTTGCCAAGTAGATTGAATGCTTTGTAACAAATGTGGGATCGTATCCATACCTTTCTGTTGTTTTTTCTCCCTTCTTGACCTTCTAGGTGCTTGGTTCGAGCAGTCTCCACATTCTTGCATCTTTTCTTTGCCTCTTGACTTCCATAGATTGTAATACTTTTCCCTTTCATCTTGGGCATGATCTATATTGCTTCTTGGATCTTGGACCTGTTTGTCATGCTTTCTTCCTAATTGATGAGAATCACGATCAACATCATATGGTAGATTTACCTTCTGTTTTTCTTCGTCATACCAAGACTTGTGTTGTTTAAAAACAACATCTCTACTTGTAGTGAGTTTCTTGGTTGAAAGGTCATAAAACATATAACCCATCTGAGTTGACACTACCTTTGTTTCCCTTTCATCTAGCTTAACTCTTATTTGTGATGGTACATGAACATAAGTGTTGGAACTGAAGGACTCACTAGGCAAGGAAGCTTAAGAAGGGAGTCAGAGAGAAGAGAAAGTACAAGCAGACAGAGCAGTCAACGACGATCTGGCAAGTAGGCCAATATTTTTTCAAGATATTTATGCACATAAGAGAGGTGGACACAAGGAGAAGGAGCAAGTAGGGAGCTCCAGGAAATGTATATCAAAATGTTAGAAGAAATCCCTACAACAATAGTGATTTTCATCACTAAAAACCCTTGTAAATACCATTTCACATTTTTGTAGCTCCATTTCGTGCAAGCCAAGGAGTCCTTGAGCTTGAGGAGCTTTAGAAGTATCTACCTGTCAGTTTTCACATTTTTTAGACTTCGTTTGAACCTCCAAATAGGGTAGGGAACCTAATTTTTAACTAGGCCGGACACTAGGTCTCGACAAGGCCAAAACCTAGTCAAAAACTATAAATAAAGCTAGAGAGCTCATTTTTGAGGTAGATTGTAATTGAAATGAACATGTAAGAGCTTTTTGAAAGTAATCTAAGAACTCCATTGCTTCTCACTCTTTGTCTTGCCTTGTGTGCGCGTGTGTGTGTATGTGTGTGCATGTTTGTGTGCTTCTCACTCACGCACTTGTGCCTCCACTTGCTCGAGGTCTTCATACCATCCTCACGTCTTCCCGGATTGACATTAAAGGAGGTGCTACTCATCACTGAGCTACACCAAATTTTGGTGCCGTTGCCGGGGATCGAGCTTTGAGGATGAGCGTGTGATGGTAAGACGTAGATTTGGGACGTTGGCGTTGTAGGTAATTTCTTCACTTCTCCTTTTTTTCTTTTCCTTACCTCATCACCACCATCATCATCACCATCTCCCACCTCCATCTCCATCATCACAAAAATTTCAGTTTTTTACTATATCCCCTTCCTCCTTTCATTTCCCTCATTTCACTTGTGAGAGAGAGCGAGAGAGCGAACTTTTGTGTGCTATTTTCTGCATGCTTTTGGAGTTTCTTGCAGGTTTCAGCATCATCATCCCCTCCAGCACGTCGCGCAAGTACGAAAATGTGCAGAACTGTCTTGCAGTCGCCGACTTCTATCGATCGCGATTGACAAAAATTTTCACCTTTTGGTAAATCTGAGTGCAGCACAGTGGACTAGAGACCCTGCACACCACATTTCCACAAAAATTTTTGAAAAATTTGCAAAATTTCAATCCATCGCGATTGACAGCTCTATCCGTTGCGATTGACTGCCTGTCCGTCGTGATTGACAGCCTATCCGTCGCGATTGATTGCCTGTCCGTCGCGATTGACTGCCTGTCCGTCGCGATTGACTGCCTGTCCGTCGCGATCGACTGCCTATCCGTCGCGATCGACTCCTGTCCATCGCGATTGACTGCCTGTCCGTCGCGATTGGCTGCCTGTCCGTCGCGATCGACTGCCTATCCGTCGCGATCGACTCCTGTCCATCGTGATTGGCTACCTGTCCATCGCGGTCGACTGCCTATCCGTCGCGATTGACTCTTGTCCATCGTGATCGACTGCCTGTCCATCGCGATCGACTGCCTATCCGTCGCGATCGACTCCTGTCCATCGCGATTGGCTGCCTGTCCGTCGCGATCGACTGCCTCTCCGTCGCGATTGACTCCTATCCATCGCGATCGACTGCCTGTCCATCGCAATTGACTGCCTGTCGGTCGCGATCGACTCCTGTCCATCGCGATTGACTGCCCTGTCCATCGCGATTGACAGCCAATTTTAGCCAATTTTTTAGGGTTTTTAATTTGAAGAGTTTGGCTAATTTTGGGCATGAACATTTTACTCTAGAGCATATAAGGAGGCCATAGGAAAACAACTGGGGGAAAACCTGTTGCACAGTGATCCTGTTTGAACCCTGTCTTAACCCTAGAACCCTGAACGGTCATAACTTTTTCATACGAAATCCATTTTTTGAGCTCTAGGGCTTGTTGGAAAGCTCGTGGCATATACTACACGCCCTCAACTATTTTTTATAAAGATAATGCGTTGATTTTCAGCTAGGGTATTTTGAAGTTGACCATACCCAGGGGGATCAAAGTCAGGGATCTTAAGAACTGTTTTCCTAAAAATCACTATGCAAATTAGTATTTGTGCTACAGGAATGAGAATCATTGATTCTGTCTTTGGAATTTAAATCTTAAAGCTAACTTTGGAACTCTTACAGATCTAGTGAGAGCATCGAAAGGCATTCTAAGCAAGTGTAAGTGCAAGCTCGGGAACACACTTCCTGGGCATTCAAGGGCAACCAAGCAGGAAACAAAAGGTTGGAAACTTTCAACCCCCTCTGTCAATTCCTAGCTTAGGCTAAGAACGACTAGTGATAGGAGTAAGTCAGGGCAACGATAGGCATCAATCAAGTTGAAGACTACCTATGCACTCAAGTTCAAGATTAAACATAATCTCTTCGTGATGCGATAACCTTAAAGGAAAGAATCTAACGTGGAATGATCAACTTACAGTGCGAAAAATTAACTCAAATATTCCTGACGACGTGATTTCTGACTAGAGCATAAACACGATAATCGACTAAAAAAGAATCAAGTGACTGATACAAAAGAACTCAGCAACGAGGTTGTACTTGGGCAAAATTGGGCTATTCAATTAGGCTTATGAACCTTAGATCAGGGCGACATCTAGGGAGAGATAGACAAAGTCTTAGGTCTTCAGAGGCTAGTGTCAACCACACTGCTAGGTCTTGGGCCCAGCAGTTGAGCCACCACTCATACTACCCTAGCTCTGAGACTAGTGAATCAGAGATGTCTCAAGGCATGGACCGACCTACGGGAAGTTCAGGAGTGCCATACTTGCACAGGGTAGAAGGCCCGTACAAGACGCAGCTAGAATACCTTAGGACCAACCAATTAGGTGCTAGCATCTATGAGGAGGGCCTAGGAAGATCTGTGGTCCAGATTAAATACCCTGACCAATCCATAGGATTAGAGCACCCAGCTGTCAAGTTTGAAAACGGAGCATACTTGGACAAAGAAGGAACCATATACGTAGTCACCAGTCACCCAGATAGGACGGACGAATTTGGAAATGTGATCCCAGAAGCGGACTTAGGTGACCTAGAGCAAGGAAACATGGGTACAGAACCTAGAACCCCTCGAGGCAAATCGGTTCTCACTAGGATTATCACACCAGAATGGATCCCCCAGGATAATAAGAGCATAGATTTGCTCCTCAATCGAGAGACTGACGAAGACTTTTGGAGGTATAAATCTGATCGGCCAATTGATATAGGAACAATCATGATCTATGAGTTTAAGGATCCTGATAGCCCAGGCAGAGTGACCTACTTGGATCACGCTTCAGAGAGGATCTTTGTGGTGAGAGAAAATGATCGGCATGCTTACACTTGGAAAGGTGAAATTATTTTCCCCCAACCAAGATCGAATGTGTCCTATGGTCACCCTGGAGCGGGAACATCCCAAGCTCATGGAATTCAAAGAGACAGAAGTAGAGATAGGCCAGAAGTAAGCTTTGCCAACCCAGGGGGCAGAGAAAGAATGAGAATAGAGACAAATAGGGTGGAACCTGAGATACTTAGAGCTCACAGGAATCAAAGGAATGCGGATGAGTTCCCTCTACCACGACCTAGAGAGCACACAAGGACTTTGAGACCGACTCGCTAGTTAAGTCCATGAAGAACTACTTCGATGGCACTGGAGATCCATACGATCATGTGGTTGAGTTCAGGCAAGTCTTGAGAGCTGAACAAGTGGAGGACCTATTCACACAATATAATGCCTTTGGTCTAACCCTTAGGAACACAGCCCTTACGTGGTTCCAACAATTGAATGAGAGGCAGTTCAGGAGCATAGACCAACTTCTAGAGGCATTCATTATCGAATTCTCTAAAAGTGGCATAAGACATAACACTTCCTCGTTGATTCACAGCTTCAAGCAAACCCCTCAAGAGACCGTGAGACTTGCTGGAAGAAGATTTAGGCAATACTTAGAAAGATGCCCTGTTTCAGAGCTACCCACACCAGCTAAGCAAGTGGCTTTATTCTTGGATGGATTGCTAAGTACCAAATTGAGATCTTATGTGTACTTGAAGGACCCTAGGACCATAGAAGAGTGTGTACGCATGTGCATTGACATCGAGGATAACCTAAGGGAGGAGTTAGAGCTTTCCAAGATATACAAAGATTCAGATAGTGCCTCTAGCCTCTCTTCCACGCAATCCACATCAATTGAGGAACTTGCAGAGAAAGTAGCTCAGAAATTAGGTGTCACTAGCAAACAGATCCCAAGGTTTGCCCCTATGAAAAGATGCTATACTTGTGGTGGCGACCACATGGCGAATGTATGTCTAATTATGGCTCAACCCCAAGTAGATCCTAGTAGCCAGTACTGCACCATAGAACGGAGGTACACCAATCACACCGCGCAAGATTGCCCCTACAATAAGCAAACCGTTAGGCAGACGTACCAACAACCATACCCTCAACAAGGAAGATACCAGAACCAGTACCCACCTCAGCAGTATGCGAGGCCTCAACAAACTTACCAACCCTACCAAAACCAACAAAGGCCTCAGCCTGTGCTAGCACAACAACCCCCTGCTCCAGCTAATGTGATTCCGATAAAGTATGCTGCTGCAGAAGAAAACCTGAATAGAGCTATAGTCCCTGTAACACCAGTGCTTTCAGAAAGTGATCCCAGTGACCATAGCTTCGATTCTACACATGTTGATAGTCCCCAAGCTTACTACATGCAATCTCCTGAACATGGTGAGTCCTACTATAGTGAAGAGCCAAATGAACCTAGTTGGGAGTCAGATTACACAAACGTCATGTATGCAAACCCCAACCCTAGACCTCAACCTAAACAAGTAAGACCCCCATTCCCTAGAGGACCATGCTACAGATGTCAGGGAGATCATCTCATTCGCCCTTGCCTCCATCTACACAACCCCAGTCACTGACGATCAGGGCTTTTGCCAAGAATGTGGAAAGGAGCATCTCTTACGAGATTGTCCAAAGAATCCCAGCAATATGCCAAAAATCACTCCCATTAACATTATTGGGTTAGTGGTAGATTCCACAGGAAGTGTCACTTCCACTGCACCAGTACAGGTAGTCACTAGAGCTCAAGCATTGCAGCAAAACCAAGGGGTAGGTCAGGATAAGAGCCCAGATGTTAGTGAAACGGAGAGCATGACAAAGAAGAGGACTAGAGCTTGGAGAGATAGTCGTGAAAGAATGAAAAGGCAATGGGCAAAAAAGATGAGTGAACTCGAGGAAAGCCTCAGAGAAACAAAGGCCAGGATAACTGAACTCACATCTCAAACTCCCTCTCACACTACCCCACCTCCACCATTCCCAGCTCCATCCGACCCGCCACCTTCCAACCCGCCTCACCTAATTCCACCACCCCCTAGAGTAGGATCAGTCCTAGCAGATCCCACTCCCGAGGACCTTAATATGATGCTTAAAGCCTATCAGGCCAGAATCCAAGAAGGGCCAAACGTAACTGATCATGAAAAGTGTTACCCTAGAGCAGAACTAGAGCTAGAACGAACCAAAATTTGTGCTAAGATGGTGGAATTGGCTCAGACCATGTTTGCAGCCAGTCGCCTATTTAACATCTCTAGTTCAACAAAGACACAGTTACACTTTGATGGACTGCTAGAAAGAATAGAGAAGCTGATTGCACAATCAGAAAAGGAACCCGCCTCTCAACATAAGGACAAGGCTAGTGAAGGAGCAAGTCTTCCTGCCCAGGAAGCCTATGTGCCTGAAGCCTATGTGCCTAACTCTACGGAGCCAGATACATCTTCTTCTCTGAATCGGTTTACACCAGAATTCCTACGAGAGATTCAAAAAGACAAATGTGCTAAAGAAAGTGAAGTCCCTCCTCCCATTGAACTTGTGGATGACGCACATGACCAATTCCCACAAGACATCCCATCCATTTATGAGGAGCAGGAGAGCACCCAATCTCAGGAAAGATTAGACTTTGAGTCTAACTCTCTACAAGAATTACCCCACTTCACAGGCCCATGGGAAGCTAAGTCTACTTGTATGAGAGCACCCACAGTCATGGTACGGAATGAGGACTCAGTCATACCTAGGAACACAGAGGTAGTGAAAAACACTAAAGTACAATGCAACCTCACCTTAGAAGAGCTACTCAAAGTAAGGCCTGAGCTATGGAAACATGTAGCCAAACAAGTACCAGAGATAGCAAAACCTCGTTCCCAGGTAGGATCCCAGAGAACAGTGCCCGAAATACCATTGGACAAGATAGGAGACATGAGTGAGGGCGAAGAGGGAAACACATATCTTCCTATCACCCATCAAGGATATACCACCAAGGCCATTCTAGACTCAGGCGCAGGTGTGGCAATTGCTACCACTTCCCTATGGAAGCGTTGGGGCAAGCTAGCACTCAGGCCCATGAGGATGAAACTGCAAATGGCCGATGGTCACATAGAGAGACCCTTAGGGCTGTTAGAAGGAATCACTCTCACCACATGTGGTGTAGAGTTCGAGCATACATTTGCTATATGTGATTTTAGCAAAAATCATGCCTATGAAATGATCTTGGGACGACCCTTTATGCGACAGTTGCAAGTGGTACAAGACTGGGGAACCAACTCCTTGTACCTGCAACACTTAGGTGTTACGACCAAAGTGAATCTTAAAGATTACTCTCATAGAGATGTCCCTCCTATCCAATGGAATCCCATCCATAGAGCCAAAGATGATACGGAATCGGTGCATTCCATAGGATCAGGATCCTCATGGATGCATGAAGACACTCACTTATGGATGTGCAAAGTAGCAGTAGAAGAAGAGAAGAGAGAAAAAGCCAGAGAGATAGGTGCAAAAGAAACCCATAGATCCATTCAAGACCCAGCCTATGCACCTGTAGTCTTTCCTGATGAAGAATTTGAACCCCACGGCTGGGCAGAAATCCTAGCAACAATGGATGTAGTCATCAATGAAGAACAATGGACACCCCACTGTGATGAAGATGGCTATGACATTTCAGTCTTCTCCATAGAGCCAATCATGGGAGAGGCGGTGTTAGAAGAATGTGAACCTAGCCCTGATGCATTTGAGGATGCAAGTGACTCCGATCTAGAGTCAATCATTATGGATCCACCTTTTGCATCAGATGAGGAATATTTCTATGAAGTAGAATGTCAACCCCAAAGGCACGGAGAGCTTACAAATGAGGTAAGGCTAGCCACACATGTGACCCCGCAGGAAGAAGGGAAGAAACGAAAGAAGAGAGCAGTCACACCAGAAGAGGAAGAATCTTTGTTTGAGGTCCCAGAAAACTTTAAAAAGTATGAGATAGATGTCAGAAGAGTCATGATCAGAATGCCTAAACGGGAGGCGCAATCAGGGGAGGCCTATGATAACAAAGAGACCACCAAGAAAATAGTGGTAGCCATGGAAGAGGGAGAAGAGAGATGCACTTACATAGGCCATGACCTGACGGAAGAAGAAGAGCAAGAATTGATAGCCTTGCTAAGAGAATACAGAGATGTGTTCGCTTGGAGTTACAAGTATTTGAAGGTGTTGATCCAGACATATGCTCACACACTATCCCCATGACCTCAGATGCTAGGCCCTCTAAACAAAAGCCATACACATACAATGACAACTATGCGGCTAAGATCAAAGAGGAGATAGATAGACTGGTCGAAGCTGGATTCATCTATGAAATTGAGCACACTGAATGGGTATCCCCCATTGTTGTGGTGCCCAAAAAGAATGGTAAATTACGTGTATGCATTAACTTGAAGAAGGTTAATGCAGCCACAATTCGAGATAACTATCCGCTTCCTATCACAGAGCATCTCTTAGAAAGAGTAGCGGGCAAGGAAGTGTACAGCTTCCTTGATGGATTTTCGAGCTACAATCAAGTAGCCATAGCTCCAGAAGATCAGCATAAGATGGCTTTTGCCACTGAATGGGGCATTTTTGCCTTTAGAGTAATGCCATTTGGGCTTATCAATGCACCAGCAACCTTCCAGAGGCTAATGTGCCATGTATTTAAAGAGTTCCTGAGGAAGAACTTAGAAGTCTATGTTGATGATCTTTGTGCTCATTCCAACAACCATATTCCTGAACTCAGACAAATCTTTGACAAATGTAGAGAATATCAAGTCTGCCTGAACCCAGAAAAGTGCGTTTTTATGGTCAGGCAAGGCAAGATTCTAGGACACATAGTGTCAAAGAATGGCATATCCACTGATGAAGAGAAAGTGAGAGCCATAGCAGAGCTACCTAGGCCAAGGAATGTCAAGGAAGTACAAGCTTTCATGGGACATTGTGGTTACTACCGCCGGTTCATTCACATGTATGCTGTCATTGCAAAGCCCATGTACGGACTTCTAACTAACTTTGAGTGGACTGAGGAATGTGAGAATTCCTTCCAGGAGCTTAAACGAAGATTATGTTCAGCACCAATCTTGACCACACCAGATTGGAAGAAGCCATTCCATGTTCACGTGGATGCATCCAATTATGCTATTGGATGTGTACTCGCACAACCTACGGGTGAAGGTAATATGGATCTTCCAATTGCCTATGCTAGTAGACAATTGAATGCAGCTGAACGAAATTATACCACTACTGAGAGAGAAGGCTTAGGCATGGTATATGCAGTTAAGAAATTTAGACACTATTTGCTTGCAAACAAGTTTAAATTTTTTACTGACCACCAAGCATTGTTATATCTCGTGAACAAGCCATGCAATACAGGAAGATTAGTAAGATGGTTTCTCTTACTAATGGAATATGATTTCGAGGTTGTGGTGAGGAAAGGGAAGACTCACTTGAGAGCAGATCACCTTTCTAGGCTCACATCTGGAGAAGCCCCACAAGGAGTGTCAGATGACCTTCCTGATGCTTACTTGTTTAACTTGGAAGTGGTACCGCAGTGGGCTAAGCCATTAGTGCCAGTATTGACATACGGACCTAACCACCCAGTAATAAACACACAGGATAGAGAGGTAGTAAAAGCCCAGAAGTATCACATCATGGCAGGTAGTATGTACAAGCACGCAGATCAAGGGATCTTGGCCTGTTGTGTGGAAGAGGATGAGTACGCTAAGTGGTTGCAATTGGCACATGTAGGTGCATTAGAGCAACACTACTCAAAACAACAAACCCTACAGACCCTGAGGAGACTAGGAGTGCATTGGCCGACTATGGAGGCTGATGTCCAAAAGTTGTGCAAGGAATGCCCAATCTTCTGCACTAAACCACCTGTGGAACATGCCACTCTCTATCAAGTATCCATAGTGCCAGATTGGAGTGAACCATTAGTATCCTTCCTGAGGATGAAAACATTCCCTCCAGACATGACTCTGGCTAGGAAAAGGAGTTTAGAACAAGAAGCCCAGGATTACTCACTCATTGGTGATAATCTATACAAACGTGGTAAAGATGGTTACCTGAGACTTTGTGTCCATGAAAGTGAATATCTCAAGATCTTGGAAACTGCTCACCAAGGTGTAGCAGGAGGACACTTTGGACCAGATCGGGTGATCAAAGCAATACTATTTGCGGGCTTCTGGTGGCCGATCCTTCATATGGATGCACATACCTATGTGAAACGGTGTGATATGTGTCAGAGAACTCAGTATCCTATACGCAAGGATGAGATGCCACTGAAACCCATGATGGGTGGACGTGCATTCTCTAAGTGGGGAATAGACTTTGTAGGCCCTATTAATCCCCCAGCCAAAGGTTCACATGCTGAATATATCATTGTGGCCACGGATTATCTCACCAAGTGGGTGGAAGTAAAAGCTACGACAAAGAACGATGCTCAGACAACTGCTAAATTTTTGTTTGAGAATGTATTCACAAGATACGGGCTACCTATAGAGCTAGTCAGTGACAGAGGCACCCACTTCTTGAATGAAGTTATTGAAAATCTGCTCCAAGTATTCTTGGTAGTTCATAAGAAGTCTGCCCCCTATCACCCTCAAGCAAATGGCCAGGCTGAGAGCACCAACAAGATCTTATGCAATGTACTAACGAAATTAGTGAACAATAAATGCTCTGATTGGGACAAACAGCTACACCATGTTGTTTGGGCATACCGAGTCGCCTACAAAACGGTACTCCAAGCCACCCCCTTTCAGATGGTATTTGGCCAAAATGCTGTGCTGCCTCTGGACTTTTTGATACCTTCATTGAAGGTAGCACAAGAGCATGACTGGACAGGCCATGAACTCACCTCTCGAATCTTTGATCTTGAACGTCTAGGCAAAACACGATTGAGAGCAGCTGCAGGGATATATGCAGCTAAGAAACGACAAAAGGCATACTTTGATGCCCATGTTAAGGATAAAGGTTTGAAGACAGGCGACCTAGTTTTAGTTTACACATTGAAGCAACATGCGAGAAAACTGGAGAAGAGAGGCTATGGACCCATGATTATAAACATAATCTCAACAAGTGGAGCAGTGCAACTAGCCACATTAGAAGGCGACGTTCTCCCGAGCTACATTAGCGGATGCAGGGTCAAGTTGTATCAGGAACCTCTCACAGAGGAAATGCTAAGTTGACTCAATATTGCTAAGAAACGCAAAGAAGAAGAAAAGCAAATTCGAGAAGAAGCTCAAGCAGAAGCTTTAGAGCGCATACGGAGAATGAAATTAAGAAGACAAGGCAGAGAGCAACCTAGGCTAGGTGCATATGCAGACCAAGGATATCACGTGGCTATGTGTGAAGTTTTAGGTATCAGCTCTCATAGGATAATTGATCGACGTCCTTTTATAACCTTAGATATAGGACAAGGAAAGGGTGCAAGGACTATAAGAGCCTTGATTGACTCAGGTGCAGCCACTAGTGCTGTAAAATTGTCTTACTGTCAAGAGTTGAAATTAACTGTTAATCCTATAGAAGCATATCTCATAGGATTGGGAGGTGTGGAAACCCTTTGCATGGGTGAGGTGGAACTTCCCCTCTATATTCAAGATGAAGTAATGACAGTCAAAGTACTAGTGTGTCAAGATGAGGACCTCACTGAGCCTCTTGTCTTGGGTCAGGACTGGATCTATGATCATGCAGTCAACCTAAACCTAAGAAGCGGACTTCTTCAGGTATGGGTAAATCATAGCCGAATTACAGTTGAATTGGAAAAGGAGGCACTCAAGGAACTAGGTAAAACACAAACTCTTGGTCCTTCTAGGGGTGCACATGAAGTTGGCAATGCTATTCTTGTCCAAAAATGTATGATGCAGAAAGAGGATTGTCTCAACGTCAGAGTCAAGGATAAGACGGTACTCCCTTCTTTTCCAAAGGTCAGAAGGATGCAGCAGCCAACGGCATATCAAATACAGAAGAAGCAGAACACTACCTGTACTGGAGGCCAAAAAAAGGAGCAAAGCAGATTGTTTCAGCCGATGAAACAAGTATGGAGGCGAAAAGGCGAACACCCTGTTCCGACTAGGCCAACCCCACGGCCAAAACCTCTTATTAGTAATCAACAACACGACACTAATAAGAAGTCCTTCATAAATTCTTCTGCGAAAGTGAAGTCTATTTGGGTACCCAAGAAGTCAATGAAGGCCAGCCCACAATCACGACAAATCTGGGTGCCTAAGGCTTGCTTGCGGGCTCAAATAGCTACACCAAGGCCAAACCTTGTACAACATGTTTCACTCACGCGAACATCTAAGGCCCAATCTTACACATCACGCACTAACACGTATTCTTCCATGAGCACAAGTAGAATCACTTGTAAATGGGTCCCTAAAAAGCCCCATTTTTCAAGTAAATACCCTATCACACTCTCCAGAGCCTCCACAAAGTCAAAATCAAAACCTATCCATTGCATTTGGCAACCTAAAACTTGTAATAAACCCCCGGATCCCAATTGTAAATCCATGTCCACCTACTAACTACTTCACTCTCACACCACATCATTCCGCTTAGCTCTTAGGTCTACCTAATTCCTAACGACACACACAAGCACCAAGCACTTACTAACCCCCTAACCTCTCCCGGACCTCACGTTAATGTTGTAACAGGGGACACAGTGTCATTTTTGTGTCCATTGCAATGTTAACATTTATTCATATATTCTCACAGAACCAGCTGCGAAGTTTTCAACATGGCTGAGGCGGCAGGAACTAGCTCTCAAACAGAAACAAGCCAGCAAGTGGTGGACTTAGATAGTTTACCCGTTTTGCCTGAGACAAATGAAAGACTAGAAGAATTGCGGGCCATCAAAATCATACCTATTGCGGACCCTCCTAGTGGCCATACCATGCCTGTAGGAAAAACTTCCCACTGGTTTAGTGAAGTGGCAGGACCCTTGGGTGAGGGAACGTACCTATGGGAATCAGAGTTGGACTTCAATGGGAAGCAAGGCAAATACCATTTCTTTACAAGAGAATTCGAGAAGTTACAAAATGCAGAAGGTCTATGTTCGATATGGGAGAAGGCAGGATTGGATGCATATTTCAGTGCACGGCTCCCAAAGCCTGACTTCATGCGATGCTACTATCTCATCAACACCTTGACTCCAAACCAGAACCCAAAAGGTGCAAGCTCATTTGTGATTCCATCTCTGACAAAGGGGAATGAGCTCAAGAGGTTCAGGCTATCAAACAACTTGGTGAGAGAGGCTCTAGATATGCGTGGAATGCATATTCCTATAGAAAAGGAAACCCTAGTACCGGATTACATGAAGAATCGAAGTCTCACCAAACTCAAGGACATGGTGTCCATGACGCCTAATATTGCAATACACCTTCGCATGTGCATGCAACACTTTTCTTTTCCTGCACAAGATAGATTCACCATGCCGCCCAAAAAGATTTGGTTTAGTTTGTATCTGGCAGAGACACAGAGCCTCACCATCAACTTACCCCACTGGATAATTGATCAGATACACCTAGCTCACAAACGATGGCCGCGGAAACAGGTTTTATATGGTTGCTGTGCTCTGACGAGAATCATTTATAGGTGTTTGGCTTATGACATCCCTATTCAATGGGCCCTAATGTGGAATCATGTAGAGCAGTTTAGAGGCAGGACATCCACTAGACCCCCTTCTAAGAAGATGAGAGGCACTGTCCAAGTCCCATGTGCTCAACCACGTGGAGCCACCCTAACACCAGACGTCACCCCTCCACCCCGAAGAGTCCGACCATTCACACTCCGACTTCCAAGACGCAGCACCGATGGTTCTACCTTGATAATACCTCCCATCCCAACCGATCTTGAATTTCCCAGTGGTGCACCTTTGTAAGAACTCACGAATGAAGATTTCGAACAATTATTACAAGATGTAGAGCTGGAGGCAGAAGAGGCACAACAAGTGGAGAATGTGCAAACACAGGCAACAACCTCCCAAGTACCTGTCACCACAGTTGAAGTGGATGAAGAGGATGAGGAAGATGAAGAACAGGAGGAAGATGAGGAGGATTATGATCAAGAGCATCAAGATGAGCAACAAGAAGTGCCAGAACTTGTAGGTGCACCGGCATATACAGCTCAACTACAAAGGTTATACGACACAATCAAAGCAGTACAAGAAAGGCATCAACTCTCTCTTGTGTCAGGTCAAGCTTTGATGCAAGAAATGCTATCAGATGATGGGGTGGATCAACATTTCATTGACACCCTCAAATTAGTGTCAGAATCTTTAGAAGTTCCGGAGGCTGTCCACACTGCAGTCTGCCAGTCCGTGAGGTATGACAAATGCAGAGTTGACACATTACCACGCGCAGGTAAGACTATCAGGATACCCATCACAGAACAAGAAGTACCCATTGAAACCACAGCTACCCCCACCACCACCATTGACCTCTCTGCCGAAACCTTCGTTCAGACATCACCCATCTCACCTCAGCATCCCCAATCACCACCTTCTCCACCCCCACCACCACCTCCCACCATGGAAGAAATGACAGTCATCACCTCTACCTTCACGTATAAACCATCCTCATTCACATCATTCTCATTTCGAGAACCCACCTCACAAGACACCCTCTTCTCTTTCATCACCAATCCCTTGTACACTTCAACCCTTCTACCCTCCGAACCCATAATTGGCCATCCCATAATTCCAAGTGTGGTTGGAAACCCGACACCCACCGAAGGCACCCTGTGTTTCCCAGCCTATTCCCCAATACGGGTACCTCCATTCCATGACCCTCACTTCCCATCTGGCCCCTACACCTCTTTCAACCTGACCTCACCACCCCACTACCCATCCTTTGTGGAGCAGTTCATCTGCTCTCCAATGTTTCAGAGGCACATTTCCCTGCTGTTCGCAACGACATCAATTTACACGAACACCACACTCACTTCAGCTACCATACCCACCTACATGGTAGCCCCTGTACACACCACCTTGTCTGACCCAATGGACATTTCACCAACCACAGCACCTCTCCCCACGATTCCACCATCTCCCCCTCCCTTACCCCCCACCTCACCACTCACATCATTGGCACACACAGAATTCACTACCCCCCTACCCAATCCCACCTCCCCTGCATTCCAAACTTTTCCCCTTGCATCTCATAATGTAAATAGCACGTTCAATACATTACTTCAGTGTGCACATCAACTACAACAAGAATACCATCAATTGGAAGAACGCATTGCTGCCCTCCAGGCAGAATCTCAACGTCTGCAAGCTAGAGTCACCACTCTTGAAGCTGATTACCAAACGCTCCTAACCGAGCATACCACCTTACAGCAGGCTCACTCCGAATTGGAATCAAAGACATCAACAGTAGATGATCAAGCAGTCAAGGAACTAGAAACAGTGCTCCAAGCGCAAATGATATCTAATGCTACACTCAGGCGCAACCTTGGGCTATTAAGGAAGCATATGGCAGCAGCACTAGAAGAGAACAAGAGACTTCAACAACAAAACCAAGACAACTTTGAAGCGGCTATGGAAGGAACTACAGGAGCCACCATTAGCCCTACCAAGTATAGAGCAGTCCCATCGGAAGACATTTGCATCTTACTTGAGGAGCATGCAAATTTCTTGGAGTCATATGAAAGTTAGAGACTGAATGTGCAGACCTAAAGAAACAGATAACTAGTGCCCCCATAGCTCAACAGGAGCCGGTAATCTTGCAACACTCTACAGAAGAAGTAGAGACCCTCCGAAAACAGGTGGCAGAACTCCAAGCACGCCTCTTACCATATGAAAGGCCACCCTCGCCCACTGAAGAACCAGAACCTAAAACAGTAGTGGAAATCCCCGTCGATGACAGCTATGAAGAGCCGTACGAGCCAATGCCAACACCCGGTGGTCGGACTACAAAGGAAGGATAGGACACTTTAGAAATTCAAGTTCCAGATTAGGTCAAAAGGGTCGAGAAAGTGACCCAGGTAAGACACATGATGATCGCGTTGCTGTGCAAATGCAATCTCTCACAAATCTGGAAGAAACTGTCCTTCAAGCTTCTTACTTTCAGAACCTATCCCACCAACGGTTAATCACAACATCAGAGTCGCAATACATGCCTTATTTTGTCTTGCTACATGATTATAATGCAAAAATTAAAAGACATACAGGGAAGGAGCCCACATTTGCCACTCAATTTGAGCCAGAGGACTTACCGACAGATGCGCGTGCGGGCTCGATTTTCCAGCCTAATTGGCGTGCACGTCTACTAACTGATTACCCTGAGATGATGAGCACCTGGGCAACCATGCCACTATATATCAAGTATAATCCATGTTATTGCCCAATGGTACGTCGCAGATCATGGCAAGCATTTGCGATCAAGGTACGCAACAATAAAGAATGCTCGGCTTGGGTTAACTATCCATATTTTGCTCACCTCGAGGGACCCCAACCGTAGCCTACATGGTATCAACAATTCGGCACTGGTCTACACGTCTAAATAATGTACCCGACATAGCAGCAAAAATGTGTATGAAAATATTCGAGCTCATGACCATTGTCTTCAAAACCTTTCGGATGGTACAAGCTCCATACATCTCTGCCCCTGGATTCTCCCAAGGTAACAAGGATTTAGTCTACGACATGAGCCAGACTCCCTCGATCATTATAATCTTTGCCTGGCATGCACGAATAAAGTACTTACCCGCATGCTTCAAGCAGACATTTGAGGAAATGTTCTCTACGGGATTCTGGGAATATCATTCAGAAATTTTCATTCCCAGACCCACACATTTGCTACATCTATTCGCAGTAGAACAAGCGATCCATGCAGATCAGTTACGTCTGCCACATCCGGACATTCCAGGACCAATTGATTGGGATCGTATGATGACAGACTTGGCCAGAGGACTACGCATACAAGAACATCAGCTTGCCACTCAGGTTGTGGAATATTACATCCAACACTCCCAGCAACAAGGGTCTGTCAGGGACGATAGACGCGAGAGAGGGGGGGGTGTTGGAACTGAAGGACTCACTAGGCAAGGAAGCTTAAGAAGGGACTCAGAGAGAAGAGAAAGTACAAGCAGACAGAGCAGTCAACGACAATCTGGCAAGTAGGCCAATATTTTTTCAAGACATTTATGCACATAAGAGAGGTGGACACAAGGAGAAGGAGCAAGTAGGGAGCTCCAGGAAATGTATATCAAAATGTTAGAAGAAATCCCTACAACAATAGTGATTTTCATCACTAAAAACCCTTGTAAATACCATTTCACATTTTTGTAGCTCCATTTTGTGCAAGCCAAGGAGTCCTTGAGCTTGAGGAGCTTTAGAAGTATCTACCTGTCAGTTTTCACATTTTTTAGACTTCGTTTGAACCTCCAAATAGGGTAGGGAACCTAATTTTTAACTAGGCCGGACACTAGGTCTCGACAAGGCCAAAACCTAGTCAAAAACTATAAATAGAGCTAGAGAGCTCATTTTTGAGGTAGATTGTAATTGAAATGAACATGTAAGAGCTTTTTGAAAGTAATCTAAGAACTCCATTGCTTCTCACTCTTTGTCTTGCGTTGTGTGCACGTGTGTGTGTATGTGTGTGCATGTTTGTGTGCTTCTCACTCACGCACTTGTGCCTCCACTTGCTCGAGGTCTTGATACCATCCTCACGTCTTCTCGGATTGACATTAAAGGAGGTGCTACTCATCACTGAGCTACAATAAGCTAAACAACCAAAGAACTTGCAATGTCCAAGACTAGGTTTTCTTCCATACCATGCTTCATAAGGATTCATAATTGGAGTGATTTGGATGGTAGTCTATTGACAAGGTACACAACAACTGAAATAGCCTCTACCCATAGATAATGTGGCAACCTCTTCTCTTCAAGCTTTGTTCTAGCTGGTCCAATCAATGTCTTGTTTCTTGTCTCTACAATTCCATTCAATTTAGGAGAGTACCTAGTAGTCACTTTCCTTTTGATACCTTTATTTTACAAGAACTCATCAAAGTCTGGAGAAGTATTATCCCCCTCCATCAGATGTGAGCTTCTTGAGTTATCTACTTGTATGATTGTCAACATGTGCTAGATACCTTTTGAAGCAATCAAACACTTCATTCTTACTCTTGATGAAGTACACAATAGTCCATCTAGTATGGTCATCAATAAATGAGGCATAATACCTTGATCCTACAAATGAAGGTTCTTGGCTTGGCCCCCATACATCTGTATGTACTAAGTCCAATAAGTTATTGCGAATATAGCCTTTGTGATTTAATGCTTTCCTTTGTGCCTTCCCAATCTGACATGCATGACGTCTATTGATCATGTGTTGCTTTGGTTTGGAAGCCCTAGAACCCTTTGATCTCTCCATATATCCTTCAAGGTTCTTTCATTCACATGGGCTAGCCTTTTATGCCACACTTCAAGCTCACTTAGGGATTGAGACCCAAATTTCAATAGAGCTATGTTTTTGGTTTCCCTACTTCAAAAGTAAAGAGCCTACCATGCTTCTCACCTCTGGCAATCTTCTTGAAGCCTTGACATGGATCTTCCATAAAAGCTCCATGTTCGGTGAACCTAACTTGCAAGCCTTTCTCAACTATTTGGCCTACACTTATTAGGCTTTTTGTAATAGTGGGAACATAGAGTACCTTGCTCAGAATATCTGTCTTGCCATTGGAAGCTTTGACATTACCAATCTTCTCCACACTATGATTTCTTTCATCCCCTATTTGAACTTCTCTATGCTTTGGACTTTCCAAATCAGATAAGAGAGTTATGTTGCCTACAACATGATTTGAACATCCTAAATCTATGTAGACTGAATGATAATCTTCTTTACCTTGCTTGTGGCTTACATTCATCAAAAGCAATGAGTCTTCATGTTATTGATCTTCACAATAATTGTTGTAGTCCCTTCTGTTATGACCTCTATTGTTATTTCAGAAGTTGCATCCACCTCTACCTATATTACTGGCCATATTCACCTCTTCCACTTCCTTTCTGGGTCTTCTCATTGAACCAACAATGATGAGTGGTGTGGTTGGTCTTATCACAAATGGCACAAGGTTGAATATTATTGCCTTTGTTTTTGTCATGCTTTGGTCCTTTCTTCTTCCCTTTCCACTTGTTCTTGCCTGCAAAGTTGGCTTGGGAAGTCTCCTCTTCATCTTCTTCGTTCTTCTTGGATTTTAGCTTCTTGTACTTCTTATTTTCATATAGGGCACTAGTTGAATTACCATGATAGGCATTTATAATATTTTTGGCCTCTTGATTGAAGAGTTGTTAATCTAGAGTTTGCACATCCATGATGAGATGATAGGCTATGGTGAAAGATTGCCATTGCTTCTCACCTCTAATTCCATTGAGAATTTTCCTAGTGATGATCTCTTCTTCAATCAGCTCTCCAATGGATGCCAATTGATCAACAACCTCATTGACCTTTGCAACAAACTCAACGACGGTTTGTTTTGGAGTCTTCTTCATCTGGTTGAACTCATTCCAAAGATGGTTCTTCCTTGCTTTTATACTAGCAGAAAAGAAAGTCTCTAGGCATCCCAAGTCTCTTGAGATGTCTTGCATCCTCTAATATGTGGTGATAGAAAATCAAAGATAGATTTTAGTATGTATGACCTTGCTTGAGCATCCCTTGCATACTAAAGTGTGAGCTTATGAGTTTCTTCTTGAGTATGAGTAGGTCCTCCTTTGGATCTTGGAATAGGCATTACTTGATCACTAGATATACTCCCATATAGATTTTGTCCTTGCAAGTAAGCCTCCATTCTGATTTTTCAAGTAGCACAATTGTGTCTATCAAGATTCTCAATCATTTATGGAAAGCCATCCCCCATCTTGAAGTTGCTCTAATACCATTGAAAGAAGTTGGAGAAGCTTGGAGAGGCTTGGGAAGTTGAGTTGTCTAGTGGTGAAGGTTGTCTAGAAAACATGCATAGGACCAGACCTAGATCTTTGGATATGGGGAGTAGACCTTATAGGCTTGTGGTTAGTGCAATAAAACCCAATAGGTACTTTGGAACATCAATCAGAACAAGCTAATGCAAAACAAATAATTTTCACCTTGACTAGCTCACAAAAACCTTCTAAAAATGGATGGAAATTATGACTTCAAACATTGAGAGTAGCCAACACAATTACAATTGGAAAGCTTCATCTTAAGGGAGTGTCATAAATAGGGTTGAATCGCTGAAATACATAAAATCCCTAATTTATATCAATTAAAGAACAAGCAATCACCTTAAATTGATTGGATGTCATCAAAATTTTTCAAGGATGTGCAGACAATGGCCTCGACTGTAAACCTCCAATTTCTCTGACAGTACTAAATAAAATGACGAACATTTCTACACATAAATTATATAGTTATAGATTTCCAATAAATGCTTAAAGAGTTGATTCAGAGCTCTGTAAAGAGAGCATTAATCTTTGCAAGTTGACTGATTGTGAGGAAGAAGGAACACAGAATAGAAGTGGCACCAAGCAATGATCAAAGAGTATATGTATTGCTTCAAATCAACACTTTAACTTTTGTAAAAATATTTTCGAGTCTTTATATATACTCTTGAGGATACGACCATGCCTTTTCTTCCTGAATTTGAATTTGAAATCAGGCGGGTTTGGTTGTTTAGATTGATTTGAATCTTTTCCTACAATCTAGGAAAAGAGAAAGTTGAAGTCATATCTACTTCTTGATTTATTGATTGAGAATCAATCTCAACCACTTCTAACTCATACTTTTTAGGCTTTTTGCTATTTCCTTTTACAAATTTAAATACCTTGAACCTTACAAGAAATTATCATAAGTTATCAACCAGTTAATACAAAGAAATATTGTGCACATAAGTGCTATCCTTCAAGGTACATATATGGCACCATCCAAATGATAAATTTGATGAAGATCATATCCACCTCAAGCATAATGAAAGCTTGATGTTCCAACAAATATGAGACCCAAAACTAAGTGAAAAATAAGCATCATGATAAATTCCACAAGTATAAATAACTTTGATCATGGCAATCATGATAAATACCTTTGATCTCAATTATTAGGATGAATAACTTTGATCATGGTGATAAAAACGATTTTATCAAGGTGATCATAAAAATTCATCTTCATCTTCAAAGTTGGGCTCACATGGATGAACAAAAAGGAGATAATTAATTGGAAAAATGGTTATATCTCTCTTTTTACTTGCCCAAATTGAGTGTATGATGGTTTTTTTCAAAGACCATGAGAATATCTAAAAGTTTCATCAAGCAAATTTACATAGACCATCTACAACTTTGTAGAGAAATGAAAATACCTATAAACTATTAATAGATACAAAAAGTTAGCACAAAACAACTTATAAATGCAAGAAGAGAACAGAAACACTCAACCTAATGATAATAGACACAAAGAGAAGCAAGTGGCAAGTGTCATACATAAAAAATCATGCAATAATAAGTCACTAATAAGCAATGAAAACTTCTCCACGAATTTTGCAAGAAGAAGAGCTCTCTTACTCACAATAGCAAAAAGTCTTCATAAATGAGGATTTTGATATTTTTATAGTGGCTTCCTCATAAGTGCTCATTTTTTATTTTGAAAACTCTAGAAATGGAAAAGAACCTACCCAATATTACTCTTCTTTTGCATATATTTTGAAGATGACTCTTCCCTATATTGGAGTTTGAGGTCTATAGAAGCACGTGAACAACACAAGGAAGAACAAGAATCTTGAAGCACAACACAAAATACTGATTGTATTACCAAGAAAATGTACAAAGATAAGTGACATATTAGGGTTATAGGCATACATACAAGCTAGGGTAAAGAAAACCTCCTAAAGAGGGAAAAAAGTACCCCAATGGTTCTAGTGTGTTCACACACATCATTACCTAAATATATCAACAAATCCTCCCTAGGAGTGCTGTGGTGAACAAGGAGCTGGCACTCATTTATAAGGAAGTGCCAAGCTATGTAGAATTAATCCACAAAAGGAAGTAAGACCAAAGCTTTTCGAAAAGCTTCAAACTTCTCCCTAGGCAGTGCCTTTGTGGAAGGTATCAATGTTCACCTATGTGAGCACATATGCCAAAATGATCTCTCCAAAAGAGAACCTATCCTATGCCTGACATAATGATAGTGCACCTCAATGTGCTTAGTGTGAGAATGGAACATAGGGTTCCTCACAATTGCTATGCACTCTGACTATTAGTGAAGATGGTGGTGGTAGAAGATTGACCAACACCCAAATCAGCCATAAGGAATCTGAGCCATACACACTCAACAAATCCCTATGAAAACTACCCTATACTCAACCTCACAACTAGAAGCGGCCATAGTAGGCTGCATCTTTCTCAACCAAGATATGCATGAGCTACCAAGCATGAAACAAAAACCATTGGTAGACACATGAGTGTCATAGCAACTAATTTAGTTAGAGCAAAAAAAAGCATGTAAATATGGTGGTAGTGATCCCCCCTTGGGATAAAACAATGCTAGTAGTCGGGTACCACTCTAATTAGCGAAAGATGTGCTTAACTACCTACCAATGCTTGACACCTAGGCAATGCATAAACCTACTCATGTGTGAGAAACAAAACTGAATATGTGGTCGAGTAATGCATAAGTAAATCAAGCATCCAATAGCCTGCTAATAGATATAAGCATCAAATGCATCTCTAGCATCAAGAAGTCTCAACTGTAAACCTATCTCCATAAGAGTGGCAATAGATTTGCAGTCTTCAAGGCCAAAACACTCCAATATTGTTTCAATATATTTTTCTTGACACAAAGCTAGTCTACCATCACCATGCATAAACTGAATGCCCAAATAATGATGCAAATGCCCCAAATTTGACATATCAAGGAGGCATGCAAATCAGCCTTAAAATCAGCAATATGCTTCTCATTAGGACCAATGAGCAGCATGTCATCACCATAGATAACAATGATCAGAAGCACATCATTTGCATGCTTAATATATAAGATGCTCTCAATTGGATTGTTCTCAAAACCATGTGCAATCAAGTAGGCATGTATCTTTTCATACCAAGCATGTGGTGCTTGTATCAAACCATATAATGCCTTTTTCAACTTGCACACTTTGTTTTCATGCCCTTTTTGCACAAAACCACGGGGCTGAAAAACATTCTCTTCTTCAAGCAAGTCACCATTCAAAAATGTAGTTTTAATGTCCAACTTATGTACGTTCCAAGCATGTTGAGTTGCAAGTGCATATATGCTACGAACAGTAGTCATTCGACATGTAGGTGCAAAGGTCTCATCAAAATCAATGCCTCTTTCTTGAGCATAACCTTTTGCAACAATCCTAGACTTATACCTGTCAACTGTTCCATCAAGCTTATGCTTTAGCTTGTATACCCACTTAGTGAGAGGCAAGTCACAAGACCATGTATCGTTTTTCATAATAGCATCATATTCTGATTGCATAACAACCATCCAATTTTCAAAATTTTGTGCTTCATCAAACAAAATAGACTCATTCTCATCACAAAGAATAGAGGCAACCATAGCATAACAAACTAGTGCCTCAATTTTGGGCAGAATATACCATGTCATATTTCTGTAGGCATAGCAAACTAGAAAAATTCAGATGACCAAAGCGTGCATGCCAAAGCTTTGCATGTCACATAGCCCAAGGATCTTGAATTGCACATACAGAATCATTCATAGATTTTGCATAATATATGAGCTTATACAACCCATGAAATAAAATGTGAGAGGCAATAATGACATTGCCATTTGATAGATCATGAACTGTATATCACTCATCAAAAAATATCACAACCAAGCCGATCTTGGCTAATGCGGAAACTGATAATATATTTTTCTTGATCCCTAGCATAAATAAAGCATCTGACAATGTTAAAGAACTACCATCAACATTAGTCAGAATGATCTTACTAAATCCCATGATAAGATTATAGGATTTTGTTCTTACATGTGACAATATTCCCTATAAGGGTATGCTCAAGTGAAGTGGAGAAACAACACTATGAGGTAATATGTTTGGTTGCCCCACTATCAAAGTACCAAATGTCTGAGTCTACTGTAGACATACACTATTCGTGAGAAGATGGGTCATTACTGCAAAAAGTAGTAAAAGCCCATTCTTCATTCTACACAAGAAGTGTAGACTCTAATTTGGGTGTAGAGGCTTTGCAACAACTATTCCAACCTCTTTTTTCTTTGCCTCTTTTGTAGCCAATTTTTGACAACTCTTTATGACATGATGATTTCCTTTGTACTATTTGCAAAACAATTTCTTCTTGTCTCTATCATCCTTCTTTGATTGTGTAGAATGAAAAAATCTATGCTTACTAGTAGATGAGCTCCATTTACCTTTGCTCTTCTGACTAGCTAGGAAAGCTTGATGTGCAACATGCATAATGGACTTGTTCTACCTAGACCGATTTTCCTACAACATAATAGAGACAAAATCCTCAAATGTTAAGGCATTTGGATTTCCTTTCATCATCAATCAAAGAGTAGAAGCAAAATTGTGATATGAATCTAGGAGACCATTTAGAACAGTCTACACAAGTGAATTTTCAAGCAAGACTTGATTAGTAGAAATCAACTGCTCCTTCAAATCTTTGATCTTTGTCAAAAAACTATACATGGAATCTCCTTCATTCATATGCTCACTCTCCAAGTGTTTTCCGCATTAAGCAATAAGAGCCTCATTCCTTGCTTGGTATAAAGTGGTAAGTATATCCCAAGCATCCTTTGCTATTTTGCAAGAGTGAGTAATAATGGCATGTTTGATAGAAAAGACTATCAATGCATTTACCTGAGCATATCTGGCATCCCAACAAAGTTTCTTTGTAGTAGATGCAGTAGGAACCTCAACACGAATAGGAACCTAAAGAATATCACCATCTTCAATGCCATCGGCATCAGCTTCAATAATTATATTTGAAGGTGTAATAAGACATTTTTCAACGCACTGCACAATATTCCACAATCCTTTTGCAACCAATACATGACGTATCATATAAGCCCATAATGGGTAATTGATACCATCCAACTTATCCTCAATATCCAACATACAAAATACATCACTGCTTTCAACCATGGCCACAAACTAAAATACCTTGATGTGGAAAAATGATTGTATCTCAAAAAGTTGAACATAACTACATTGTCGAGTTTTGCTAAACCTGTAGCAAAGTTTAAGGAGCTTATATTGGTGAACCAAAAATTGTGTATATCTTTGGCACAAAAAGATGTAGTTACTGTCAGGCCATCAGAATATTATTTAGAAGAATAATTGTAATTAGAAAAGTCACGCACTGAAAGGGTGTCGTGCAAACGTTGTACCATTTTTCCTAATCAATAGAGTGTGCGCGGAAGAGATGACAGATGCATCGCCGGACTGTTCAGTTTGGGTGATGGTCTGGAGTTGATTCTGTTCTAAGTTATGTTAATTGTGGAGTTATCTGTAAGATTCGGTATTCAATATTGAAGTGAATCAGATACTGTGTTAATATTTTACTATGAAGTGAAGTGTGAAGTAAAACAGTAATAATAAAGTAAGAGTAGAAGTTCTGCGTACGTGGTTACGGTGATGGTTAAGAAATTATTTTGTGCTGGAGTGTAGTTGAATCTACTATAATTATTCGGAGTTAGTCAGTGAAGTTAATTGTCGGAAGTTAAATAGTGATTTGGGAAAATACATTAAGGGCCTCTGAATTATCAGACCCCCGACCATCCCAAGAACCCACATGTAAACTAAAACAACTTTAACACTGGCACCGACCACGGGGCATGGAGTAGCCAATCGGAGCATAGATTAAGAGTTGAGAAAGAATCCGATGATATATGCTTGTAACACGTTCTGGAGAATCGTACCCAAAGTACAAACGGTTTGCCAGATTTCGGTGAAAGTTCTATTCTCGGTTCTGATTTTGAGGGAACTAGTGTGTTGTTGGATGAAAGTTTTGGTGAAAAGCTCACTTCCGAAGTCCATTATGATGAAGGGAAGTTGGGTGGCCATTAGGCTTAATTGGTTCAACTCATTCGGCAGTAACATTTCCTCTTGGTTTAAACACCATGAGTGGTTTGCAACAGCAACAACAGCAACAACAACATCAACAGCAACATCAACAACAACATCAACAACAATATCATCAATAACAGCAGTAGCAGCAGCAGGCCATACCACCACGATCGGTACCCGCTAGAGTTACATATACGAAATTTGGAGGATTTCCCGGTGACAATCTGGATGCACATGTGAGAACCTTTGAAATTAATTATGATGTACTCAACTATCCAGCAGATCTAGCATATAAGGCTATAGTGTTCGAGTCTACACTACTTAATGAGGCTGCTTGGTGGTTAACTGAATATGACATTAACCATTTCAGTCATTACGATGATGTTAAGGATGCCTTCTTACAACGATTCCGATTGAAGAAAAATCCGGCTGAGATTTTTGACTATATGCAAAACAATAGACAAAAACCACACCAGAATGTGCAAGAGTATGCAACTTTATTTCGTACTCATCTACGGTAACTACCGCCGGCACATGCTAACCTATCGAATGATGTGATCACCCAGTGGTTCATTAATGGGTTAAACCCTCAACTTAAACAAGTAATGATCATCTGATGTGTGGGTGGTATGACTCTGGATGTGGTCATAGCCATGGCATTACAGTTGGAACATAAGGTGGGTGGATTTGCTGAAGATTTGGATTGAGTGAAGGTAACCAAGGGTACGATTGAGGATCCATTGAAATAAGTGTATTACACAAAATGTAAGAACCCCGGACACACTGCTTCTGCATGTGCACTAAACCAAATGTACTGTGCAATTTGTAATACGACGAGTCACTCCACCAAAACGTGTCCATATAATGCCAAAGTACAGGCCAGGCCAACCGTGAATGCTATAATACAGGAGCAGGGACAATAGGCTACCCACTATGTACCACTCCAGTTGTGGAATACTTCCTACCAAAGTTATAAAAACTATCGGGGAACTCGAGCAAACAATTTCGGCCAGACCCGGTGGAACTCGGGACGTCAATCGGGTGAAGCAACATCCCTTCCGCCACCCAGATGCCATTTTTGGGGAGAGATTGGACATATCCGAAGATATTGTAAAGAGGCGGCCGAGTATGATAAACGAAAAAAAGAGCGATAGCATCCAATGGCCAACATGGTATATATTTCAGCAATAGATACTCAAGCGAAAATAATCCAAACACAGTCCAGCAAGATATTACAACTAGCTGTTGAGATTTTTGAGCCTGGCATTCGAGAACAACAGAGAGTTTTTACCAAAGCTAGTACGTGGGCCAGTCAAGAACCAACCGTTTTTCTAGATTCAGTACCGATGGTCTAGCAGACAGCACCGAGTCCACCACCGGAAGAACCAAGTCCGCTGAAAGTGCCGTCGGGAGAGTCCATCAAACGCGGTAAGGAGTACATTGAATTTTCACTCTATGTGGAACATTCTATTGCAGGCCTCCATTACAATACCGTTGGGGCAACTGTTAGCCTTGGTTCCGAGTGTACGACAACACTTTTAGCAACAAGTTTGTCCAGAATCTTCATGTCCACCTACTATAGCCATTATTAGTCCAGAAACTGATTCTACAGTGGACCATGTTGTTCCTTTAATTATGGTATGGTATAAAAACCACAAAATTAATCAACTGTTAATTGATGGAGGCTCTGGTGTGAATATTGTGAGAGCTGCCCTTTATAAACGGTTAAGATGGACTCAGATTGAACCTGTTCAGTTTTTTGTGAGGATGGTGGATTAGTCGAGGGTCTATCTAGTGGCTTTGGTACGTGATATACCCATTACTCTTCAGGGAGTGGTGTTCAAAATGACTTTTGTTGTTCTAGAATTACCTGACTCAACTCTAGACTACGACTTGCTGTTCGGGAGGCCCTGGCTGAAACAAGCCAAAGTATTGCAGGACTAGTGAGCACACGAACTTATTTTCAAAAGTAACCACCAAAATTATGTAGTTCAGATGTTGAAGAAGAAGCTTTTCTCAATGCTAACCAGGATTTGCTCGCCTTGGGAACAGTCGACTTACAAGCGGTTGCAGATAATTGGAAGCCGGTCGTCTGTTCGGTAGTTCCAGTTATAGAAGAAGGGGACCTAGCTATGGATCAAGCTTTGAATCTCCAGAGTTTCCACCATTTATTCTAGTCACCTGAGGATATACCCATGCCACAACAGTTTTATGTACTGGAAGATCAACTTATCACCTGCGATCTGGGAAATGAGGATACACCACGACCAGTCAAGATTAAGGCGGGGTTACCAAAAACTTTTCAAAATGATCTACTACAGTTGTTGACCGAGTTCCAAGATGTATTTGTGTGGGACTATCGACATATGAAAGGGTTGGACCCTCGCATCTATCAACACCGTGTGATGCTCAAGCCAGATGCATGCCCAATCAAGCAACCCAGTTATCGCATGAACCCAAATTATGATCCTCAAGTGAAAGCTGAATTGGATCGCTTGCTGAAAGTAGGTTTCATCGTTCCCATTGAGCATGCAGAATGGATTTCACCTATTGTTATCGTCCCAAAGAAAAATAAGCAGCTACGTATCTGTGTGGATTATTGAAAACTAAATGCGGTGATCATACCGGATCCCTTGTTCCTTTTTGGATGGTTACAGTGGCTATAATCAGGTGTGCATGGCTGAAAATGGATATATCGAAGACTGCGCTTATTACAAATTGGGGTGTATATGCATGTACGATGATGTGGTTCGGTCTTCGCAATGCTCCTAATACCTTCCAACGATGTATGCAAGAAATTTTTTCCCCCTATTTAACCACCTTTATGCGAGTGTATGTGGATGATTTTTCGTTGTCGGGTGATACATCAGCTCACCTTTACCACCTATGATGCTGCTTCTCTAAGTGTCAAGAGTTCCGATTGTGCTTAAATCCCAACAAGTCGGTCTTTTCGGTTTCTTGTGGCAAGTTGCTTGGTCATATTATTTCAAAGCAAGGCATTCAAGTGGATCCAGATAAAGTGCAAGTCGTGTTACATGCACCTGCCCCTACGACACCAAAGGAAGTTATGCGATTCCTTGGCCAAATATGTTGGCATGGGTGGCATCTTTGGTGGCTTGCACATTTAGCCATACCCTTGAATCGGTTGATCACTAGCAATCCCCGACAGTTCATGTGGACTGAGGAGTGCCAAATTGCCTTTGATCGACTGAAAACACTATTAACCTAGGCTCCTATAGTGCAAGCGCCAAATTGGCAGCTTCCGTTCCATGTCTTTGTGGATGCATCGGACAATGTCATCGGTAGTGTGCTCATGCAACAATAGGATAAGTGGTTTTGTCCTGTCTATTATGCTAGTTGACGATTAGTTGCTACTGAACAAAATTATTCAATCACTGAGCGCAAATGTCTCGGCTTGGTTTATTCGGTGAAGAAATTCCGGCAGTACTTGCTGGGATGCCAATTTACCTTCCATGTGGATCATGTTGCTCTAGTTTATCTTGTCCGCCAGCAACATTTAGGGGGCAGATTAGCCAGGTGGGTGTTGTTACTGCAAGAATTTGATTATGTGGTCGTACATCATCTAGGGTCAGCTCATGCATTGGATGATTTCTTATCTCAGCTTGATTGGTGAACTTCCCGATGGAATTGATGATACTACCCCTGCTATCTATGTGACTGATTCGGTCCAAGATGATGGTCAGGAGCTCCCGGTGGCACCTTTGTATTATGATACTCTTATGATGTTTTCTCATGAGTGGTAGACCCTCGATTAATACTTCTACTTTGGCTCGTCGTAAATTGGCAATGTATAGTAGACGGTTCCAGATCGTTGTAGGATAGTTGTATTACATGGATCCTTCTGGTGCACTATTACGGTGTATTCCACCCCATGAAGTTCCTTCGGTTATTGACATGGTCCACTCTACTCCTTTCGGTGGTCTTTTTTCGATCGATCTTACTTACCAGAAAATTCTACACAGTGGCTTATGGTGGCCCACTTTGCAGCGTGATATTGCTACTTATATTAAAACATGTGATGCTTGCCAACGATCGAGACAAATTTTACAACGACATCATTTTCACTATAGCCTGTCGCTCCCATTGAACCTTTTGAAAAGTGGGGCTTGGATTTCATTGGTCCCATTACACCTCCGGCTACGATTACTAATCATTGATATATACCGACTTGTATAGATTATGCTACTAGGAAGGTAGAAGCTTGGGCTTTACGGTCCGCCATTGCGTCAGTGGTGGTCAAATGTTTGATGACTAATGTGTTCCCTCGGTTTGGTCTTCCCTTAGAGATTGTTTTGGATTAGGGCACACATTTTGTTAATTCATTACTGCAAGCGCTTACTCGCACCTTGTAGATTGTTCATAAATTTAGCTCTCCATATTATCCTCGGGCCAATGGTCTTGCTGAAAGTACCAATAAAACCCTACTTAACATGCTCAAGAAATTAGTTTTGGAATGTCCAGAGCATTGGGATCAATTCCTGCCTTCAGTTCTATGGGCATACCGTACTACTTACAAAGTGGCTACAATGAATACGCCTTTCAAATTGGTATATGGGCTAGAGGCCATTGCACCCGTGGAGTTGGTGGTACCTAGCCTCAGGGTGGCACTGGATCATAAGCTCTTACCGGAGGAATCCTTTCCTTTCCAGTTGAATGTGTTGTGGTCCTTAGACGAACAATAATGGGAAAGTTTTCTAATGCTGCAAGAAGTTCAACTGCGATAAGCCAAAATGCATGATCGATTTCTTCGTACTCTTGTTTTTACCCAAGGACAATTAGTTCTGTTCTATAATATTAGGTCTAATCGTTCAATGGGAAAGTTCAAACTTCGGTGGTTTGGTCCTTATCGTATTGAATCGTAGGTTGGACCTGCTACATTCCGGTTATTCACTTTCACTGGTACCCTTCTCCCTAAGTCCATAAATGGATTGAAGCTTCGTCCCTATTATCTCGCACCTTCTTCATCTTGATGATTTCTCTGTATTTTTCTTCTCCGCTCGGGTTATGCCACTATTCTGGCCCGATGTCCCTTTTTAGTCCCTGCATTCTGGTTGACCGACTGACCGTAACATTCCCGTTTTATTACCTAACCATGATTAGCCACCGCATTATGTGTCTAAGATTTTGTTAATGCGTGCATATCGTCATTATGTCTGCATATTTCCAACACCGAGTGATGATTATGTTTCTTTTTGCATTTCCATTTGGTGTTTTTACTTAATCACGTTCTTCTCCCTCTTTTCTGCTATTGTGTTTTTGTGCGTTTGCGTGTTCTGTGTTATCTCCTGTTTTCGTGCTCTCGTGTTTGCCATGGAAGCTTTGGCTAATATTGCTACCTTCCGTGCTCGCCTCGCTCCGGAATCGAGCGAGTTTCTACGCACCCATGGGCTTTTGGCATTCGTGGAACTGCTCTGGCATTTGGTTGAATGTCATCCTTTCTTTGTGCAGATCATCTCTACCATTGCTGATACTCCCGCTACCGAAACTTGTTGGCCACTCATCTATCTTAACCCGCGTGTCGTCATCACCCTAAACACCGTCGTTGAGGGATTCCATCTCCCTCAGGAGGGTAGTGTAGATGGACCCCTCTTATTGCTATCGACCATGAAACAGCTCTTTCCGCGTCATTCTTCAAACGAATTCGCCATTCTTTGTTGCCCTGAATCGGAGTGCTCTTTCTTGTAGCTGCACTTAACCTCCAAAAATGCACGTATGGCATTTCGTGACCCTTCTATTCCATGATCAATGCCACTGCACGTGAAGCAATTAATTTTGCTTCATTTTTCTTCCGGTGCATTCATCGAGAATGTCAGGGAATTTATCGACAATTGGCGGAGGGTGATATCCCTCAAACCTGATTGCCACATCTGTTGACATTCCTCCTCCCAGCGATTCAAGCTACGCAACCTCCTCCCCTGACTACACTTCTCTTCCATGAGTAGTTAGTGCAAGTGATGGAGGTCGATGAAGACAATGATCTCCTATAGTTTTTTAAGGGGAAGCGTCGCAAATTGAGCCCCTCCCATAGTCAAGCACAGCCGTCCTGAACCGTTCAGTTGTAGGATACCACCTCTTCTGTCCAAAATTTTTCTGCTCCAACATCCCCTAAAGAGCAAGCTGCTCCCGACAGTGTAATTGAAGATGTCCATCGTGATGACGGTTGTGCAGCCACAACCTCATTCACAAGAGCAAGCGCCTGACATGGTCACAGAGGTTGTCCAACTCGCGGAGAAAGCGCAACCTGAGGAGGTGACTGTCCAACCCGATATCTCACCTCTTACAGTAACCACTCTTGCCCTGCTATCTTCACCACAAAACCCACCTCTTCCTCTTTCTCCTTCAAAGGTGCCTTTTCTGCCTAGCCCTCCTCCTTCACCGTGTCATTAGGCAACACATCCTCTCCCTTCCTCCCTTGATTATTCGCCTCCTTCGTCGTCTACCACAACTTTTGCTAACCCCTCTCAGCCAATCTCCACCTCTATTCTTCCTTAATCATTGGCCCAACTAGCTCAGATAGGCAGTTACCTTATTCATCTTTCCAACCATCTCCCCCATCACCTACAATTTGCCCAAGAATCTCTAGGAATGGAGGACCAATCCAAGGTGGATATTCTTGAAGCGGACATTGCGCCACTCCAGGAAGAGGTGCTAGCAGCTAATGCAGAAGCCAGTTCCTTACAGGAACAGATTCGAATTCTCCAAGAAGAGTTGAATGAGAAGAATACCATCATTGCAGCTCGCGATGATGAGATTAGCAAGCTGACTCAGACTGTGATTGATAAGGATGATGCCATGACCGCTTTGGGTATCTACTAGAAACCACGCACGCTGAATTTATTACGATTGAGCAGAAGGGTCAAGAGATGGCTGAGTTAGCCTTACAAGCAGAAACAGAATTAAAGAAAGTTATAGAAGAGCTCTTTCATAAAAGCCGATCCCTGGAAGAGGAAATAGGCCGAACTATTCATTTGAAGAAGGATATCAAAGCCATCCAGAAAGAAAGGCAAGATTTCTATAAAACCATGCAGTTCCGATCTCAAGACCTCGATAGCAGAGAGAAACAACTGGGTAAACATCACAAGCGATTATCACACATTGATGCAGAGATTGCCGAAATGAAGTTACGATGTGATGCGGTGCTCGCTAATGACTTCTATCTTCAAGAAGCTTTTTTGCAGAGTCAAGCCGACGCCTTACTCTCCCAAGTGATCGCTGCCAGCTCTATGCAGACTGATGCACATCTGGTTGAACCTAAAATTTTGAAGGAGATGTTAGAATCCCTCAAGCAAAAAATATCATGCAATTTTGAATTAGCAAGATCCATGTATATCCAAGGAGTCATTGATGATTCCTAAATCTTGTAATTTTCCCTGCTAGGTTCGAGTCCACCGTGCGTGCCAGTGTTAGGCCGCCTGAATATTATTTAGAAGAATAATTGTAATTAGAAAAGTCGCGCACTAAAAGGGTGTCGCGCAAACGTGTACCGTTTTTCCTAATCAATAGAGTGTGCACGGAAGAGATGACAGATGCATCGCCAAACTGTTCGGTCTAGGCGATGGTCTGGAGTTGATTCTATTCTGAGTTATGTTAATTGTGGAGTTATCTGTAAGAGTTGGTATTCAGTATTGAAGTGAATCAGGTACTGTGTTAATATTTTTCTGTGTTGAAGTGAAGTGTGAAGTAAAACAGTAATAATAAAGTAAGAGTGGAAGTTCTGCGTACGTGGTTACGGTGATAGTTAAGAAATTGTTTTGCGTTGGAGTGTAGTTGAATCTATTGTAATTGTTCGGAGTTAATTAGTGAAGTTAATTTTTGGAAGTTAAACAGTGATTTGGGAAAATACATAAAGGGCCTCTGAATTATCAGACCCCTGACCATCCCAAGAACCCACGTGTAAACTAAATAAACTTTAACATTACCTACACATGCATTGCAATAAGGTACTCGAAGGCCAAAACGAGATCATATTGTGATTTAGACAATGATTTTGAGATTGTGACCTGAGGGGTTTTGACAATACCCTAGATGAAGCAATGACCTGCTTTGATACCAATTGTTGGAGTAGGTCTATGGAAGCACATGAAGAACACAAGGAAGAAGAAGAATCTTGGAGCACAACATAGAATACTGAATGTATTACCAAGAAAATGTACAAAGATAAGTGACATATTAGGGTTATAGGCATATATACAAGCCAGGGGTAAAAAACTCCTAAAGAGGGAAAAAATTACCCCCACAATCCTCGTGTGTTCATGCACATCACTACCTAAATATATCAACAATCTATACTACAAAGTGTAGAAAATAAAAATGTTGCTTCTATATACAACTCTTCTATACACAAGGTTTTTTAGAAAATAATTGAGAAACTTGAAATTTTTATGGGATATGCCACACTATGTAACAAATTTACATCTCAAGATGGTATCATATTTCTAGGTATTTCTAGATCATCTTGGAGTTTGTGGTGCTCATGGAGGAGTAGATGATTGCTTGTGGCAGCTTTTGGTGCTAGTGCTTCTTTACCAACGAACAAAAGATCTTGGTTAACATGCTAGTGCTTATAAGAAATTTCAATGCTATTTTTTATGTTTCGCCCTCTCACCCACTTTTTGCCTCTATTTTTTAACCCAAGTACCCTTTTTTTTATAGCATTCAAAAGATCTTGATAGTTCATTTTGGTTCTCCATCTTTTTGGGTGTTCATCTAAGAGATATTAGCAGTGGATCATAAAACCCTTCAAGTGTTCTTAAACATTGTTTTCTAACCATTCATGGTGAATATTCCTTTTAAAAGATCCATTAGCAATAATTATATATGATTGAAAATATCAAATATGCGTTGAAAAGCATTGCATATATGATTTTCCATGTTTATTGTCTGAGGAAGACCGCATAATAGTCTTTATGAATCATTATGTATGACTAACATATCGAGTATTCATATCCTTATAAAAGAGGAAGAGAATAACTGTATATATTAAAAATATCAAATCTTCACATCGTTGTAAAACAAAAAAGAAATCATTTTCTAAACAAAATAGATATATATAAACGTCAACACACTTTTATAATGAGCACCATTCTCTAGGCTAGAAGAAGTGCAAATGATACAAAACATAGAGATTTCCAATTTCAATTGTTTTCAAATGATAATAGACATTTTAGGTGTTCCTTCCCTAAAATTCAACATGCTCTTTGATTTGAAGAAAAGATAATTTTAACCCTCTAGTTTTAGTTAACTAGTTTACTTCTTGTTGATTTGCATGAGTGCATCTCAATTTAATTTACTCTAGTTGTATTCGGGGCATTTTTCATTTAGCTTTGTTCTTGTAATCAATCTTCTTTCAAGATATTTATATGACATTATATGTATTAAGAGGAACCCTTTTCAGCTTAAACAAGGCCCTCATGCTTGACATGCAAAGATTGCAAATTGTTTAACTTCCATTGGATTTTCTATGTGTGATGTAGATAACTAATTATATAAAAGGAAGGTTGATGATGACATCATAATTGTGGATATTTATGTTTGATTACTTGATTGTAGATGGTGATATCAAAGAAATCATTAATCTTCCATTGAACCAACAATTCTAAGTGGTGTGGTTAATCTTTTTATAGATGGAACAATGTCGACTTTCTTGTCCTTTTGTTTTGTCCTCTTTTGCTCCTTTCTTCTTCCCTTTCCACTTGCTCTTGCATGCATAGTTGGCTTGGGAAATTTCTTCATCATCATCTTCATTCATCTTTCCTTTATTCTTCTTATCCTTCTTATCTGCATAAAGAGCACTTTTAGTGTTACCTTGATAAGAGTTACCTTCCTTCAATTTACCATTGGCCTCTTGATTGAAGAGTTTTCCAAGAAATATGTTGAAGTCAACTATTTGCACATCCATGATAATATCATAAGCAGTTGTAAGTGATTGCCATTGCTTGTCAGTCCTAGTACCATTTAGGATCCACCTCATGATGGCTTCTTCAATCAAATATCCAATTCAAGTTAAATTGATTTGCAACCTCCTTGGCTTTACTCACAAACTTTGTGATTGTTTGCTTTGGTGTCTTCTTCATTTAGTTGAACTCATTCCATATGTGATTCTTCCTAGATTTGGTGCTAGTATTTGACAAACAACTCACAAATGGTAAGAAGAGAAGTTGAGGATGTTGCTTAGATGAGGTGATGTCATTATGTACTATATGAAACTTCATTCTCTAATCAGTCTAGGGAGATACCTACTATAGGGCATTCAAATATGCCTGTGACTTGGACTACAGCCATGGCCAATCTTACAATTGCTCCTAAAACTCCTATGGAGTTTCAGCTTGAAATTCTATGCAAGCATGAAAAATGTAATGATTATGCAAGCATCTCTTTTTAAGGAGGTTGCTAACTTGAATAGTAATATTTTCTTCATGGGCTTGCACAATCCTAGAGAAAATCGTAGTGGAGTTGGACATGCTAATGTGGCTCTGGCAATGCATCCTATGATGCAACAATTCTCTCCTTCATGTGCTTAGCTAGCATTTCATAGAAGAACTGAAGCTAATGAAAAACGGGGATCTGGCGACAAAAGATGTGTTTGGTGTGACGAAAAGGATCATGCTACCTATGTGTGTGATAAATTAAGGCAAGCAAAAGAAAACCAACTTGTGATAGAAATAGACACGAAATTATGCAATTTTTGTACACGACTTCCTTTGGTGTCCTTTGAGGCAAAGGAGGTATGAAAAAGCTATATGAAAATCTAACTTTCATAAATGCATTTGCTAGCACTTGAGCAGCTAAATTAGAGCCATTCGAAGAACAAAGATTTCATTCAGTTGAGATTCAGTCAACCTATTCTATTGAAAAATTCATAAAAGCTAGAGATGGGATTATGTGAAAAACTGCATGGAAATCACGTTTTGATTAGTTGTTAGAATATTTTGATATAGCTAATGTTGAAGAAAAAAAGGAGACCTAATGATATGCATGACAAAGTTGATGCGGGTGATCGAAGAGTGACTAGAAGATAGTCTAGAGAAGAAGAAAAGAAGAAAACAAATGATGAAAGAAAGGTGCACTTTGAGGATACTACAACCTTGAATGAGGAGGAAAAGAGAAAAGAGATTAAAGAAGGAAAAAAACCACATAATGAGAATAAAATCACAAGACAATCAAACAAACAAAAAACAAAATGATCAAAAAAAGAATCAAAGTATTGATAAAATCTTGGATGATGAAAAGAAACAAGGAGAGGAGATGATAAAAAAGAAAGTGAGGAGGACTCCAAGAGCAATTACGATATCTAAGCTCGAAAAGAAAAATGACATTAAAGAAATTTTGAATGATATAATTTTAAAAAGCCAAGTAAAAATGTCCCTTGAACAGGTGTTTACCATAGCAAAACCTGAGTTCAAGGATACTTTTATTAGGCTAGTGAGGAGAAGAGGATTTCTTCATGCTCAAGATGAAGATATGCAAGATGTTACTAATGAAACTCTTGCAATGAATGATGTAGTCATATTAAGTGATTCATTATATAGTGATAGTGATGAAGAGGAGGAGATTGAGACGAGAAAAGTGAATAGTAATTTCTTTTGTCGGATTCTTCCTGATGACAAGATGAACAATGGAGAGAGCTGATTTGATAAGCATTTTTGGGCACGAGGAACCCTAGAAATCAAAATTTGGATTGGAGATGAGAAAGAATTGTAAGAAAATAGTTACGCAATATAACACAGGAGCAGTAGCAGAGAAGATAACAGATATAGGAGAATCTCAACAATTTTCTACTAACAACAAGTACAAAGATGATGGCATTGTCCACTCGTGCACTCTCAAGGTAGAGCTTAAATGGTGATCTAGACAACTCTAGATAGGGAGATACAAGGTAGAGGTATGCTCGCTCAATTCGATGTCTCAGGTAGTTCAGAAGTCATGTACATATAGGATCATGGGTGGCCTTCCATGGACAGCTATACATGGGTGGTAGAGCGTGGGCAGCCACCGCTCGCATAATTGCCATACACGGCTTATTCCGGTTGAACCGACCTAACAAATATAAATGATTTTTGACTCCAATAGGGAATATTCCATGGAATATTCCCTTTACCATCGCATCAGGGGTGCTCCCTTGGATCCCCACTAGGGGGCCACTGGGCCCTTGGGACCCCCCTAGCCAGGGGGCCCAGTGGCGCCCTTGGACCCCCCATCCGGGGCTGCTCACCGCTGCCCTGGACCCCACAATTGGGGGCCCTGGTAACTTCCTTTCCTTACAATACCTTACATGGTCCAATATGACCTTCATCCAACATGCAAGTTGGGATTCCCATCAATTGGGTAATGCACGCTTGGCTTCTCCTCATAATTGGGGGACTTGCAAAATGTGCATACAATCATGAGGGGTAGAAATTGATCATATACTAACAAGAATCATGTATAGCTCTGGCCTTGATTGATGTAGGACCAGAGATAACATGATATCTAAAAATATTTTTGATAAATTCTGATGGACCATTGACAAGGACCATGGATGGAGAATGAGAATGACAAAAAATGGGTCTGGGATCTTGCTAAGTGTGTGCCTATGTGCCCATTATGATAGGAGGAGCCTGTGAGGAACTCCATTTCTTTGTGCAAGATAATTGCTCATATGAGGTGATACTAGGGTAACCTTTATAACAGAAATGCAGTTGGAGATGAAAACCATGAATGAAGTTCAACATATGCTAGAATGCGTTCAAAATCTAGATTGGATTCCCTACAAATGATGATTATCTGTCCAAATCATTCAAGGGATAGGATAAATTTACGAAGAAATCCCATTGACTTTTATGATAATGTGTGTGATAAATATCCACCAATAAGAGAATTCGGGACATATTATGATCAAAATTTCTGTTAGATTCCACTATTGAACAACACAATAGTGAATGAAGGTTTGATGTCTCACATGAAGATGTACATAATTTCAAAAATTTTTTAGTATGTACCCTGCATCTAGTTTGCACTTTATTAAAACGGAAAAACTTCCAAACAAATTTAGAAAAATGAATGAAAAACACAGACCTAGTGTCCGGCCTAGTTAAAAATTAGGTTCCAAGGCTTATTTGAGGGCTCAAACGAAGTCTAAAAATTATGAAAATTGGTACGATGGTACTTCTAATACTCCTCAAGCTTGAGGACTCCTCGGCTTGAACAAAATGGAGTTATAAAAATAGATAATGGTATTTACAATGGTTTTTAGTGATGAAAATCACTATTTTTGTAGGGGATTCATCTAAAAATTTGACATACACTTCATGGAGCTCCCTACTTGCTCCTTCTTCTTATGTGTCCACCTTTTGATGTGCTTCCATGCTTTATCCTTGACTTTGAGCTTCAACACTCCCCCCCCTCTCGAGTCTGTCGTCCCTGACAGACCCTTGTTGTAGTGGTTGTTCCAAGTAGTGCCTTGAGAGGGAGAGTCCCGTCTGTCTGAACAAAAGTCGTCTGACTTCCAGATGTGTCTGGTTCTTCATCTATCACTGCGAGTCTTTGCAAGTTGTAGTTTCTTGGTATATGCTTCTTCCTGGGATTCCAGCATGACTGTGTCGTTGTGAGTCTCCGTTGATGTTTTCTAGATCTTCCGCAGTTGATGTTCATAGTAGTCATGCCAAGTACTCCTAACCCATATTGGGTGATGGGTAAGTGTGTTCGTTCATGGGTTGAGGAAAATATGTGCCTTGTGCATCTTTCTGAACTGTGGTATCCAGTGTGGTTGGCGCTTTGGTTCGATGGAGGCTACTTGTACTTTTGGCTTCCAAACCCATATCCTTTTTGCACGTCTTCCTACTATTGTTGAAGAGCTTATTTGATCTCCTTTCGGTCTCTGTACGTGGTTCTTACCCTCTTCTCCTTTTGGCTTCTTTGTTGAGACCTTTCGCATGTGGGAGAACATAGGTTCTTGTAGATGTAAGAGCTTCTTAGGTACCCACATCTGTAATTGCCCTTGTTGAGCTGCAGCTAACTTCTTAGGCACCCAAACTTGTTGGATACCTTGTGATTGAGCTTGTCCAAGCTGCTTCCTTCATCTTCTGGCCTGGTTGACTTGCCTAGATGGGATTTGTGGGGGCAAGGCTGGTGGTTGCTCTCCTTTGCGTACCCAGATCTACTTCATGTTCAGAACTACTTCCTTATCGAATGGTGTCTTTCTATTTGATGTAGCAGTTGTCGTGATCGGTTGTGTTTGCTTGTGTGGTGGACTCACTACTATGGCTACTTGATTCTTTGGAGAAGAAGAAAGATCCACCCGCCTTCGAACCTGTTCTTCCACGATTGACTCCTTCTGCATCATAGAGCTTTTGACACATACAACATCTTCTTCCATATGATTAGTCTTAGAAGAACTACAAGATGTGACATCTGGATTTGTGAGCATGCCATTTTCTAGTTCTAATGTAAAGCATTGTCCCTGGACCCAAACTTGAAGAAGTTGACTTCTTAGGTTTAAGTTGACTGCATTGTCATAAATCCAATCTTGTCCTAAGACAAGTGGTTCTGTAAGGTTCTCATCTTGACACACTAGCACTTTGACTTTCATTGGAACATCTTGCAGGTAGATGGGAAGTTCCACTTCACACAAACAAGGGGTTTCCACACCTCCCAATCCTATGAGATAAGCTTCTATGGGATTGATGTTCAACTGCAAGTTTTGGCAGTAGGATAGTCTAACTGCACTACTTGCTGCACCTGAGTCAATCAATGCTTTCACAGTCCTTGCATCCTTTCCTTGTCCTATCTCTATGGTCACAAAGGGTCTTTGGTCAATGACTTGAGAAGTCGCTATGCCTGACTTTTGGCACATATCCATGTGATATTTTGGGGCTTTTGAGTTGACATCTAGGCCTAGTCGCCTTAACTTATTTCGCCTTATGCGCTCTCTAGCCTCAGCTTGGGCTTCTTCTCTCACCCTTAACTCCTCTTCTTTTCGCTTCTTAGCAGTGTTGAGTCTCGTAAGCATATCCTCTGTAAGAGGTTCTTGGTATAACTTGACTCTACAACCACTGATATAGTTTGGCAAGATGTCTCCTTCTAGAGTGGCCAACTGAACTGCACCGCTAGTGGAAATTCTATTAATGATCATGGGTCCATATCCTCTTTTTTCCAACTTACGAGCATGTTGTTTTAGTGTGTAAACCAACACTAGATCTCCCTCTTTCAATCCCTTATCTTTGAGGTGTGCATCAAAGTATGCCTTTTGCCTCTTCTTTGCAGCATAGATACCTGCCGCCGCGCGTAGCCTTGTCTCACCTAAGCGTTCTAGATCAAAGATCCTAGAGGACAATTCATGTCCATTCCACTCATGCTCTTGTGCTACTTTTAAAGCAGGGATTAAGAAATCCAGTGGTAACACCGCATTCTGTCCAAAGACCATCTGAAATGGGGTGGCATTGAGTACCGTTTTGTAGGCAACTCGGTAAGCCCAAACAGCATGATGAAGTTGTTTGTCCCAATCAGAGCGTTTATTATTTACCAATTTTGTCAATACGTTACAAAGGATCTTATTGGTACTCTCGGCTTGTCCGTTAGCTTGTGGGTGATAAGGGGCAGACTTTTTATGTATCACCAAGAATTCTTGGAGAAGATTTTCAATGACCTCATTCAAGAAGTGTGTGCCTCTATCGCTCACTAACTCTATTGGTAGCCCATATCTCGTGAACACATTCTCGAATAAGAACTTAGCCGTCGTCTGAGCATCATTTGTTGTGGCTTTCACCTCTACCCACTTTGTAAGGTAATCTGTGGCTACAATAATATACTCTGCATGGGGGTTTCTAGCAGGGGGATTAATAGGACCTATGAAGTCTATGCCCCACTTGGAAAATGCACGCCCTCCCATCATTGGCCTCAAAGGCATCTCGTCTTTTCTAACTGGATATTGTGCACGTTGGCATGTGTCACATTTCTTCACATAGGTATGTGCATCCATATGAAGAGTGGGCCACCAAAGTCCTGAGAATAGAATGGTCTTAATTACTCGGTCAGGACCAAAATGTCCACCTGCAACACCATTGTGTGCAGTCTCTAAGACCTTTAAATAGTCTGATTCATGAACGCACAGTCTTAAGTAACCATCTTTGCCTCTTCGGTATAGGTTGTCTCCTACTAGGGCATAGCCTTGAGCCTCTTGCTCCATGTTTCGTCTTCTTGCTAGACTAGCCTCTTTGGGTAATCTTCTGACCTCATAAACTCTACCAATGGAGCACTCCAATCTGGAATTAATGACACTTGATAAAGGGTCGCATGTTCCACTGGGGATCTCTCTCTGCACATTGGACAATTCTTAATCCACTCATGTATTTCTTTGTCCATGCTAGGCCAATACACTCCTAGATGCTTCAGATTCTGCAATGTTCATTGTTTAGAATAGTGATTTCCTAGCAATCCTTCATGAGCTTGCTGCAACCAACTACTATGTTCATCATCCTCGACACAACAAGCTAATACACCCTCAGTATCTTGTTTGTACATGCTTCCTGCCAATATGTGATATTTTTGTGATTTTACAATTTCTTCTTGTGATGTTTTCACATTCTTATTTGCAGGGCCGAAGGTTAGGACTGGTACCAACTTATTTGCCCATTTGGGAACAACTTCCAAATTGAAGAGATAAGCATCAGGTAGTTCATCAGACACTCCTTGTGGTGACTCTCCTGAAGTAATGCGAGAAAGGTGATCTGCCCGAAGGTGGGTTCTACCTTTCCTGACAACAACTTCAAAGTCATATTCCATTAGTAAGAGGAATCATCTTACTAAACGTCCAGTATTGCAAGGTTTATTGACCAAATATAACAAAGCTTGATTATCAGTGAAAAACTTGAACTTGTTGGCCAATAAATAGTGTCTAAACTTCTTCACAGCATATACCATGCCTAAGCCCTCTCGCTCAGTTGTGGTATAGTTCCGTTCAGCTGCAGTGAGCTATCTACTAGCATATGGTATGGGCAAATCTAAGTTTCCTTCACTTGTGCGTTGTGCAAGCACACATCTGATGGCATGATTGGATGCATCCACATGGACATGGAATGGTTTATTCCACTCAGGAGTGGTCAGTATTGGTGCTGTGCACAAACGTTTCTTCAGTTCATTGAAAGAATTCTCGCATTCATCGTTCCACTCAAAATTAGACAGCAAGGCATAAAGGGGTCTAGCTATGATCGCGTACATGTGGATAAACCTACGGTAATATCCACAATGGCCCATAAAAGCTTGAACCTCTTTAACATTCCTCGGCCTTGGCATCTCCGCTATGGCTCGTACCTTATCTTCATCTGTTGAGATTCCATTCTTAGAAACAATATGACCTAAGATTTTACCTTGATGCACCATGAACACACACTTTTCTGGGTTCAGACACACTCGATATTCTCTACACTTGTTGAAGATCTGTCTGAGCTCAGGAATGTGGTATCTTCTTTCTTGGGAATGAGCACATAAATCATCCACATACACTTCTAAGCTCTTTCGCAAGAACTCTTTGAAGACATGACACATGAGCCTTTGGAATGTTGTAGGTGCATTGGTGAGCCCAAATGGCATCACAGGAAATGCAAAGATTCCCCACTCTGTAGCAAAAGCTGTTTTGTGTTGATCTTCTGGGGCAATGGCTAGTTGATTGTAACCTGAAAACCCATCAAGGAAGCTATAAACTTCCTTGCCTGCAACACGCTCCAAAAGATGTTCCGTGATTGGAAGTGGATAGCTATCTCTGATTATAGCGGCATTAACTTTTTTAAGGTTAATACACACTCGCAACTTCCCGTTCTTCTTGGGTACCACTACAATGGGGGACACCCATTCAGTATGCTCAATCTCATAGATGAATCCAACTTCAATCAGCCTATCAATTTCTTCTTTTATTTTGGCTGCATATGTATCATTATATGTGTAGGGCTTCTGTTTGGTGGGCTTGGCATCAACACTCATGGGGATAGTATGAGAACAAATTCTTGGATCTACCCCTTTCAAGTCTCTATAGTGCCATGCAAACACATCCCTATATTCCCTTAATAGAGCTACAAGCTCCATTTCTTCTCTTGCACTTAGGTCATCTCCTATATACGTACATCTCTCTTCGTTCTCTTCGATGGTTACTACAATCTTCTTGGTCTTTTCTTTATTATCATATGATTCTCCTATGATGGCCTCTCTCTTAGGCATTCGTACCAAAATTTTGCGGTCGTCAACTTCATATTTCTTGAAGTTTTCTGGTACTTCAAATAATGATTCCTCCTCTTCTTGTTTCACTGCTTTTCTTTTCTTTTTCTTTTGACTGTTCTCACTTCCATCCTTTGAATTTACCGTTTTAATACTTGTGAGAGGTTCTTCTTCTTTCTGGGTGAACACTCCTAAATCTTCTAGATAGTGCTGCTCTGAGTTAAAGCAACTATCCATCACAATGGACTCTATATCATCGTCATTCTCTTCTTCTTCTATGACATCAATAGGGTCACATTCTTCTAGCAAGGGTTGACACATGAACACTGAGATATCATAACCCTCCTCATCACAATGAGGTGTCCACTGTTCCTCATTGACAGCAATGTCCATGGTGGCTAAGATTTCAGGCCAGCCATGAGGCTCAAATTCCTCATCTGGAAAGCTCATCGGTGTATAGGCTGGGTCTTTAATTGGTCTATCTCCTGGCGAAGTTCCTTCTTCTCTTGCCTTTAGATGTTTTTCCTCTTCCTCTGCGACCTTGCACATCCACAAATGAGTATCTTCATGCAGCCATGATGGATCAGGTGAACTTTCAGAATGCACAGAGATGGAATCTTCTTTCGCTTTGTGGATAGGATTCCACTGTAGGGGTGGCACATCTCTGAAGGAGTAATCCTTCAAATTGACCTTGGTGGTGACCCCTAAGTGCTGTAAGTACAAGGAGTTGGTTCCCCAATCCTGTACTATTTGCAATTGTCGTAGGAAGGGTCTTCCTAGGATCATCTCATAGATGTTATTTTTCTCAAAGTCACATATAGCAAATGTATGTTCAAACTCCACACCACAAGTGGTTAGAGTTATCCCTTCTAGCAATCCTAGAGGTCTTTCAAAATGACCATCAGCCATTTGAAGTTTCATTCTAGTTGGTCTTAATGTGGGCTTGCCCCATTGCTTCCACAAGGAGGTGGTCGCAATGGCAACACCAGCACCTGAATCTATGATTGCTTTGGTTGTGTAACCTTGGTAAGTGATTGGAAGATAAGTATTACCTTCCTCACCCTCACACATGTCCCCTATTTTGTCTAGAGGTATCTCTGGCACTTTTTGCTTAGAGCCTGTTTTTGGCATATTGGACTCAAGTTCTGGAACCTGATCCTTCACATGATTCCATAGCTTAGGTTTTGCTTTGAGCAGCTCTTCTACAGTGAGGTGACACTGAACCTTAGTGTTCTTCATGACATCAGTGTTCCTTGGAACCACTGAGTCTTCATTTCTTACGAGTATTGTGGGAGCTCTAATCTGGAGAGATTCAGATTCCCATGGGCCTGGAAATTGAGGCAGTTCCTCTAAGGTATTAGATTCAAAATCTAACCTTTCATCTTCTTGTTGTTCTGCATCATCTCCGTAAATAGATGGAATGTCTTGGGGAAATTGATCATGAAGATCATCAATCTCAGGAATAGGAGGGGAGTTACCCTTCTCCTTGGCCCATTTCTCTTCTTGTATTTCCCGCAAGAACTCTTGAGAGTACTGTTGAATTGAAGGAGGCATTCCAACATCCGTGGAATTAGGAACATAAGCTCCCATTGGTGGTGAGCTTCCTCTCTCAATAACTAGTTGAGCTTGTGGAGGTAAAGAAACTTGTGGTTTGTTTACCAACTGCTCTAATCTTTCTAGTAACCCTTGGAAATGCAAATCTGATTTGATAGAGTTTGTCTTATTGAACTTTTGACTAGTCTCAAGTATGGCTTGAGCTTGTTCTACCATTTTCATGCACATTTTCATCCGTTCAATCTCTAAATCTGCTTTGGGGTAACTCTTGTCTAGGTTTGCAGTTGTAGGCCCTTCTTGAAGTCGAGCCTGGTAGGCCTTGAACATCATGTCCAAGCCTTCTGGGGTTGGATCTGCAAGAACATACCCTGGTTGGGGTCTATTTACAATGGGTGGTGGGGTGGGATGAGGTGGAGTGGATGGAGTTTCGGCATGCGAGGGGCTTTGAGACGCAATGTCTTCTATTTTTGTTTTCGCTTCTTTTAAGCTTTCTTCTAGTTCCGATAACTTTTTATTCCACTTGCGATTGGCCTTCTCTCTGGTATCCTTCCATGTTCTTGTTTTCCTCTTACTAGGCTCTCCTGATTCACTCGACTCTGATTATTCTGCTGGTTTATCCTGTTTTAAGGCTTGTGCTCTAGTGACAGCTTGTATAGGAGCCACATTGCTACTACTTGAACTTGAATCTGCCACTAAGCCTACCACATTAATGGGTGTAATCTTGGGTGCACTGGAGGGGTTTCTTGGACAATCTCTAGGGAGATGGTCTTTGCCACAATCAGGACAAAAAGCCTATATTGTGATTGCATGTCCTTGACTCGGAGATGGTGGGTGGGGACAGTCACGAATGAAATGGTCACCATGACATCTGAAACAAGATCCTCTAGGGGCTTGTGATCTCATTTGTCTCAACTGGGGCCTAGGGTTAGGATTTGTGTACATGACATTGGAGTATTCTGGCTCCCCATTTTGCTCCATAGGTGGTGCCTCATATTGATGCGAGTCAATCTCACTATGTTCAGGTGACTCTGTGTAATAAGCATGTGGACTACCTTCATGGGAGTAGTCTAAACTATGAGCATGAGAGTCATTATCTGGTATCAATGGGGTTAGTGGCACCAATGCTCTATTTGGATTTTCCTCTCCCACAACATATTTGACTGGAATCACGTTGGCAGGAGCTGGTGGTTGGTTTCCCAAGACTGGTAGTGGCCTATATTGTGCCTGATATTGCTGTTGTGGTCTATTATATGGCTGTTGGTATTGGTTTTGATACCTACCTGGTTGGTAAGGTTGTTGATAATTCTGTCTAACAGCTTGCCTATTATAGGGGCAATCTTGAGCCGTGTGGTTCGTATATTTTCTCTCAATAGTGCAATATGGAGCATTCCTTTCTCTCATGTTCTGGTTGTGCAATGGGCATACATTAGCCATGTGGTCGCCTCCGCAAGTATAACACCGATTCACTGGAGTGACTCTCTGTGTTTGTTTATTTTGGACTCCTAGCTTCTTAGCAACTTGCTCAGCTATCTCCTCTATTTCCGTGGAGATTTTTGAAGTATGACTAGTAGAACTATCTGAATCCTTATAGAGTTTGGATAATCCTAACTCCTCACCCAAGTTATCTTCTATGTCAATGCATGTCCGCACGCACTCTTCTATGGATCTAGGCTCTTTCAAGTATACATATGATCTGAACTTTGTGCTCAGTAAGCCATCTAAGAACAAAGCCACTTGTTTGGCTGGTGTGGGTAGCTCTGGAGTAGGGCATCTTTCTAGGTACTGTCTGAACCTTCTACCTGCTAGTCGCACTGTTTCTTGGGGTGTCTGCTTGAAACTGTGGATCAAGGATGATGTGTTATGCCTGATAACACTCTTGGAAAATTCTACAATGAATTCGTCTAGTAGTTGACCTATGTCGCGATAATTGCGACTACTCAGTGGTTGAAACCAAGCTAAGGCAGTGCCCTTAAGAGTCAGACCAAATGCCTCGTACTGGGTGAACAAATCCTCAACCTGTTCCACTCTTAACACTTGTTTGAACTCGGCCACATGATCATAAGGATCTCCTGACCCGTCAATAATTCTTCATTGCCTTGATCACTTGAGTGGGTCTAAGGGTTCTTGGGTGCTCTCGGGGTCTAGGCAATGGAAAATCATGTTCATCTCTTTGTTGCCTATGTGCTTGATGTCTCTCTCTTTCAGGTCTTTCATTTTCAAATCCTGCTCTATTCTGCCCACCGTGTTTGCAAAACTTACCTCAGGTCTCTCTCTAGTTCTTTCTCTCTGGGCTTCATGAGCTTGGGATGATCCTACTCCTTGGAGGCCATGGGAAACATTGGATCTTGGTGGAGGGAAAATCAATTCATTCTTCCAAGTATATGCATGTCTATCATGTTCTGTTACCAAGAATATCTTCTCTGATGTGTTATCTAGGTAGACAACTTTGCCTGGTATCTCAGGATCTTTGAATTCATAGATGATAACTATGCCCAATTGGCTAGCTGGTTGATCTGGCTTGAATCTCCAAAAGGCTTCCTCTGTTTCTGTATTAAAAAATAGTTCTATGCTTTTGTTGTCTTGAGGGATCCAGTCTGGAGTGATCACTCGGGTCAAAACTGACTTACCTCTAGGAGTCTAGGGTCCTTGTCCTACATTTCCTTGTTCTAGGTCTCCTATCTCATTCTCCTGAATGATATTTCCAAACTCATCGGTCCTATCTGGTTGGTTGGTAACCACATACATGGTTCCTTCCTTATCAACGTATGAACCCTCTTCGAACTTGACCACCGGGTGTTCAAGTCCAAAGGATTGATCTGGATTTTTGAGTTGGACCACTGATCGCCTCAGACCATCCTCATAGATGCGAGCACCTAATTGGTTGGTCCGAATATATTCCAACTGTGTCTTATAGGGACCTTCTGGTGTTTGTAGATGGGCAGTCCCTGAGCCACCTGCAGGTTTTCCCATGCTAAAAGACATTTCTGAATCACTTGTGTCTGAACTTAGTAAAAGATGACCACTTAGTTGTTGTGCCCAAGACTTGGATGTATGGTTGACACTAGCCTCAGAAGATATAATGCTTTGTTTATCCTTGCCTAAGTGTCTACCAGATCTCAGGTTCATAAGCTTTAGTCAAGAGTCCAAATTTTCCCTTTGGTATGGTTCAAAATTCTTTGGAGCCCCCTTGGTTCCCTAGTCCCACTTGAGGGTCAACTTCAAATTATCCTATCTCAAAATCAATGCGTTATTCTTGAAAAAAATAGTTGAGATCGTGTAGGATTCGAAACGAGCTTTCCAACGAGCTATAGAGCTCAAAAAATGGACTTTGGATGAAAAAGTTATGTCAAATCAGGCTCCTGGGAGTCAAAACAGGCAAACAAGACCTTTGGAGAAAATCGCGATTTTGTGAACTTTCAGAGAATCGCGATGCTGTGAAGTCAAAAAATCACGATGTTGAGCACAAAATCGTGTTTTTGAAAATCGCGATTTTGAGCAAAAAATCATGATTTGAAAATCGCGATGTTCAGCACAAAATCATGTTTTTGAAATTGCGATTTTGACTCAGAGAATCGTGATTCACAAAATCGTGCTTTTGGCATGAAAATCGTGATTTGTGAGAATCGCGATTTTGAGCCCCCTGAAAATCATATTTTCTCAGAATCGTGCTTTTGGCATGAAAATCGCGATGTTGAGCACAAAATCGTGTTCTTGAAAATCGTGATGTTGAGCAGAAAATCGTGTTTTAGAAAATCGCGATGTTGAACACAAAATCGTATTTTAGAAAATCGCGATGTTGAGCACAAAATCGTGTTTTAGAGAATCGTGTTTTTTGACATGAAAATCGCGATTTTGAGCACAGAATCGTGTTTTAGAGAATCGTGCTTTTGGCATGAAAATCGTGATTTGTGAGAATCGCGATTTTGAGCCCGCTAAAAATCGTATTTTCTCAGAATCGTGCTTTTGGCATGAAAATCGCGATGTTGAGCACAAAATCGTGTTTTTGACATGAAAATCGCGATTTTGAGCACAGAATCGTGTTTTAGAGAATTGTGTTTTTGGTCATGAAAATCGTGATGTTGAGCACATAATCGTGTTTTAGAGAATCGTGTTTTTTGACATGAAAATCGTGATTTTGAGCACAGAATCGTGTTTACACAGAATCGCCTTTTTTCACAAAATCGTGTTTTTTTTTACTGAAAATCGTGATTTTTTGAGAATCGCGATTTTGAGTAGGGAATCGTGTTTTCTCAAAATCGTGTTTTTTTTTGCTGAAAATTGTGATTTGTGAGAATCGCGATTTTTAGCACAATCACAGAATCACGATTCTGAGAATGACCACAGAATCGTGATTCTTTCAGCCAACTTTTAGGCGGGAAAATAGAAAATTGTGATTTTTCAAAAAATTTTGAATTTTCACAGAATCGCAATTTTCATCACAGAATCACGTTTTTTGGTGGGAAATTCAAATTTTTGAGCGCCGGCTATGGCGAGCTCCGTATGAGCAGAAAATCATGAAAAAAACACAGCGCTTGCTCTCCCTTGCACCTCCTAACTCCTTCCCACACAATAATGCATGAAAAATGATATGAAAATGGTGAAAATGCACTAAAAAACAAGGAATTTCTATGAAGAAGAAGATGGAAGAAGGTGGAGATGATGATGATGATGAAGATGAAGAGGAAAAAATAGAAAATGAACTGAAATGATAGTTTTTTTATCTTCCAACGTCGCAAATCTACGATCTTACCATCACAACGCTCGTCCTCGAAGCTCTCTCCCCGGCAAGGGCGCCAAAATTTGGTGTAGCTCAAGCGTAAGCACCACCTCCTTTACTTGTCAATCCGCGGAGACGTGAGGACCGGTATGAAGACCACGAGCAAGTGAAGGCACAAGTGCGTGAGTGGAAGCACACAAACATGCACACACATACACACACACGCACACAAAGTAAGATCAAAGAGAGGAACAATGGAAAGCTTCGATTGCAAAAGAGTCTCTTACCAAAGCTCTATTCTCTAACAAGCTACCCCCAAAAATGAGCTCTCTAGCTCTTTTTATAGTTTTTTGACTAGTTTTGGCCTTGTCTAGACCTAGTGTCCGGCCTAGTTAAAATTTAGGTTCCAGGGCTTATTTGAGGGCTCAAACGAAGTCTAAAAATTATGAAAATGGGTACGATGGTACTTCTAATAGTCCTCAAGCTCGAGGACTCCTCGGCTTGAACAAAATGGAGTTATAAAGATAGATAATGGTATTTACAATGGTTTTTAGTGATGAAAATCACTATTTTTGTAGGGGATTCATCTGAAAATTTGACATACACTTCATGGAGCTCCCTACTTGCTCCTTCTTCTTATGTGTCCACTTTTTGATGTGCTTCCATGCTTTATCCTTGACTTTGAGCTTCAAGAGCGGATAACAACAGAGGATGAAATGGAAAAGAAGGCAAAAGAGAAAGCAAAGCAGGAAAAAGCACGATTGAGGTTCTCCTTGAATACTAAGTCTTACAAGAATCTGTTCCAAGATGGATTCAAACTGTAGCTATCTAAATCCCAGAACATGAGTATGGGAGAATATAAGAACTGTTGCTTTATAAGGAAGATTCCGATCAAGAATTATTGGGATGGTTGGTAGGTACAGGTCAGGTTGGGTGTTATACGATGCATATAGACCCAACAAAGAGTAGGCTAAACAATCCCCTAGATGGGGGAATCTTAGAAGATGAAACAAACCTCGAATTGGCTACTGCAGTAGAAGTATAACAATTGAAGAAAAAAGTCGAGCCTTTGGAAGAGCTCGAGAATAGGAGTCAAGGATTAGAAACAATGGTGAAAAGAAAACCGAATGCACAAGGATTGCATGTGAGAGTTGAGCTGGAGGAAGTAACTCCAAATAGGGAAGGCAAAGCTACAAAAGCTTTGGTCAATGATGCATGTTTGCCATTAGGTCAAAAGAAAGCAAGGACAGAAGGAAGAGGGATGGTAAAAGTGGGTGCTCTAGAAGAAGAGAAGAAGTTAGCAAGATGGTTGACCTTTGCATAAGAAGAAGAAACTCTTTGGACGCCAAGAACTGTTCTCATAAAGCTCATGATTAGGGATGCTGTACAAAGATGATGAGAAGGCAAGATGGTCATCAAGCTTCTGGCACAAACAAAGTACATGACATCGTGAGGAAAGAAATATGTAGGAAACATCACAAAGGTAAAGGTAAACCCAGGAGAGAGAACTGGTGCATAGACAATGAAGGCTCTAGCAAGAAAATAGATGATCAGACGAGAGACCTTTTGGAGAATGGAAATGCTTGTGAAGAAAGGAACTCTAGACATAAGGGATTGAGGAAAGGACACACATTGGACAATGAACTAGAAAGGAGTATGGTGAATAAAGGCCCTCATGCAAAGGGTATTGGTGGAGATGGTGGCGGACTGAAGGAGTCATGACTGGGTTGTGTCGAGCATGCCAAAGTCATCAGTTTGAGGTCTTATGGAGATAGGTGTCACGTTAGCCAGTGGAACATATATGGGATGATTGGAGAGGATGCAAGAAAGGGATTTCAAACAAGCAATTGGATGATGGGACTCTTTTGATTGATTTGGAAGATCCCACAAGAGATGTGTAGCTTGATACGAGAACAAAGCAAGAGTGGCTTTCTCTTTTTTATCAAATAGTTTACCTTCTATTTGTTGAGATTGTAGAAGTTGATAAACCAAGTGTGTTGCTACGTAGGATCATTGAGGACTAGGTGACAAATGGTCGATCTGGTATATCAAAACGTTCTATTCGACCTGGTGATATATTTTGTAGATCAAGCATTGGCAAGCATGGAGATACCCGTCGAGAGTTTGTAGGCGAAATATGATTTGGAAGAGGCCCATTGGTTGGTGTGATTCTTGAACTAAGATCTTGATATCGACTTTCCATTTTCACAGTTCGAAGCATATTTGCTTCGTTGGGCTAGGTATGTAGAGGACTGCTATTTTTACTATGACAACTCTCAAGGGATACTTGATGAGGTGAATGGAATTTTTTGGGCTTGGGTAGATCAGTTATTTATAGGTAGCTACGGTGGAGCCTGACTCACCTCTTGGAGAACATTGATCACTTGCAATGAATGAGACTAGGTAGGAATTTTTGAGGTTGCCATGCTACATTGCACCGAAGGAAGGGACTTAAAGGTGAGATAGGGAAATCTAGTTTGATATGTCTATTTGTGATTAGTCAATTATGTTGTATAATACTTATGCTTGAGAAAGTAACGATGGAGGGATGATCGATCTATCAACTCCACGTACATGTTTTTGTATTTTTTGTGTTTTTGTGTATGCATGATGTGCGGGATGGGTAGGGCAGGTGCTCCTTTTTGCCTCTCCCTAACTCTCAGGACATGAGAAGTCAAAAGAAAAAGAAAAAAAAAAGGAAAAAAGGAAAAACAAAAACAAAAGCGTATATATATGTGCACTAGTGTGCTATGATGGGTTAGTAGGCAAGTGGAGTCATCCTGACTGGGTGGTCTGGACCACGAGTTGATGCTAGCTTCATGATAGGCCTAGACTATTACGTGTGTATATCTATTTGTGCTACGTGCCATAGCGGGTTGATAGGTGAATGGAACCATCTTGGGTAGGTGGTACCATGAGTCGTACCTAGCTTCGCTATGGGCTAACATGTATATATGTGTGTGTACATCGTATATATGCCTTTGCATGCTATGTTGTGTTGGTAGATGGTTGGAACCAACCTAGCTAGGTGGCCAGGGCCATGATTCGCATCCAATTGTAACATAGACCAAGTCATGAATTAAAAATAAACAAAGAAAAAGAAAAAGTCCTTACTCCTGAGGGGGAGAGACAGAGAGGAGGAGGGCAGTGATCGCCCAGATGGTTGTGTGTCTTTTGCATGCATATACTTATAGGAACAAGATGTTGGATGTTGATAGATCAATCCGCTTGAGTCAGACACTAACCATGGCATAGTTATTATAGGTGCTTGGCCGGTTAGTTGTACGCAACTTATCGAATCTAGCTCTTCTTATGTTACCAATAGGTCCATTTTGAAGGTTGGTAATGGTGTATGTGCTCCTTGAAATTTCTTTACATATGTCTTGTGTCATTGTGTGTGATTGATTTTTGGGATGTGAGTGAGGCTATGTTTTAGGCAGCCTCATTTTTGCTTATATATACATGGCGAGTATAGAAGTTATCGGATGTAGATGTACGAGTGGGATACATGTTCTTTCGCTTCTCTTTTGTTATATTTTTTGGATTAACCTTTTTGTTGATTTGTAGATAAGATGAGCGTGACAATGGAGGAGGACCTCACCAAGGTATTTTTCAGTATGTACATGTTTTTGTTGAGTAATGTCATGTGTGTTGGTTGTCTGCAAGTTTGCAGGAAGATCTTGGAGAGGGAGATTCATGATTGGGTTATGGAAGTCTTTTTAGGTGATTGATTTCATTGATTACATTCATGTCTTGGATTGGGGAATACATGTGGTTGATATTGTTGGAACAAGTCCATGGCAAGTCTAAGTCGTGGCTTGAGTCATCAAAAGTAGAAACTTGAAGGAAATGTCTAGTCTTTGTAGAGTTCACTTGTGAACTCACCCTTGAAAGTTTTGAGTTTCTACTTGATGTAAATGTGAAAGAATGTAAGTGGTTGAGTCCACTTGATAAGTAGGAAAGAGAAAGCCACAAATTCATGATTAAATGATTTGGAGAATCAATCACTAAAAGATTGGATATTGATTTTAGGTGAGATTCAAATTCAAATTTAGGCTCCACACATTACTATATATACATGGCTTTTAGTCGCAAATTTGCTATAATTTGATAAAGTTAGAACTCTAATTCTACTACATATTCCAAAAATTTCATTACATATGGAGTTCACAACTGAGAGATATGTTCATTTGAAGTCACCTATATCTCTGCATCTTCTAGCTCCTGAAAAGTTGGGATCACAGACCTGACTTGCTAAACTTATTTCTCTTAGCATGGTTTCTTAGTTTTTATGAAATAACTCCTAATTGGTTTCATTGCTTCCTAGTTAGATTCCTTCTAAAAGTTCTTTGGTCAATTGTAATCAAAGAATGAGCACTGCGTGAAATACTGAAGCACGCTTGACCAAAATAAAAAGTTTCTTCATGTTGACCATTGGTCAAACTAGTATGTTTTGATTCAATCTTTTGAGAGTGATCTTCCAAGGTACATAGGGTATATAAAACATCCATTGGCAAGCTAAAAGGGTCCACTACATGTTCGTGGCATTTATTTGGCTCGTATAGTGCAAAGTTTTTGCAGCACCACTTCATCTTCTCCAAGTAGAGCAAGAAGGTCAACCTACATAGAAAGAGCAAGAAAGATTAAGCACATGGTGCTCCAAGGATGCACTTGCAAGGTCTTATCTCCTCAACTCTATCTTAGATTTTTTGTTGCCTCACATTCGAAGTTTTAAAACATCTCAGGAAGTGTGGAATGCACTTGAAGCCTTCTTCTCTTCAAGTACAAAGGCCAAGAAGCATCAACTATGGTTGGACTTTACAACTCTCAAGAAATATCCCAAACAAAATGTGGCTGATTTTGTCACAAAGCTTAAGGACATATCAGATTAGTTGGGAAGCATTCGAGAGGTAATAGAAGAAGAGCAAATTGTAAGGCAGGTCATCAATGGCTTGAAGGCAGATGACAAGTGGGAAGCATTCACCACAGTTATGGATCTATACATGGATATGCATGTACCAGATTTTAATACACTCATAGGACAACTACTTACTCAAGAGGCCAAGCTTATCAAGAATGGAGAAGGCTCTAAAGGTAACCAATCTTCTGCCTTGTATACTGATAAAAGAAAGTCCAAAGAGAACAAAGGAAGAGGAAAGAAAGTGGATGATGAAGCAGGTACACATCAAGCTAACTATGCAGGTAGATGAAGACATGGTAGAGCTAGAGGCAGAGGAGGAAGGCAAGGCTAGGGGAGATCCCAAGACTCTAATTCATGCTCTATTTGTGGATTAAATAATCATACAATTGAAAATTGCTTTAGGAATTCCACGAATCAAAGAGGTAGAGGATACAATAGAGGAAGTTATGGCTACTCTAGAGGAAGGAACAACAACTTCAATGGCTATCACAACAACTACAACCATTCAAACTATCAAGGAGGCAATAGGGGAAGAAGAGACTTCAATAACTACACAGAAGACTCAAATCAAGAGGACTCATTGCTAATCATGAATATGGCCAAGCCACAAGGTAAATCTGATGAGCATGTTTTCTACATAGATTCAGGTTGTTCCAATCATGTGGCAAGAAATGTGGCCCTCCTATCAGATTTAGAAGATCCAAGGAACAAGCATGAAGTGCAGACAGGTGATGATACAAGGCGTTTGGTGGAAAAGATAGGAAATGTAAAAGCACATGATGGAAACATCAACCTACTTAGCAAGGTACTCTATGTCCCTACCATCACAAAGAATTTGATAAGTGTAGGACAGATTGTGGAGAAAGGCCTACAGGTTAGGTTCACAAAAGAAAGAGCATTTGTTGAAGATCCAAGTGAAGGATTTAGGAGAATTGAAAAGGGTGAAAAGACAAGTAGATTGTTCACATTTGCATTACAAGACACTAGGAACATTGCTCTCTTTAATTATGGTAGTGAGACACTTACATAATTGGAAGTATGGCACAAAAGGTTAGCACATATTGGTGAAAGATCATTAAAGAAAATTTGTAGGAACCAAAGTGTACTTGGACTCCCTAACTTGTCAAAACAACACATGATTTATAAGTGTAGTGCATGTCAATTTGGAAAGTCTCATAGGTTACCATTCATGAAGAAAGGATATATGCATGGAGATCTCTTTGATTTGGTTCATACAGATGTATGGGGACCTAGCAAGGATGCTTCAATATCTAGATCAAGGTATTATGTATCCTTCATTGATGATTGCGGTAGATGGACTATATTATACTTTATGAAACACAAAGATGAAGTCTTTTCATGCTTCAAAAGATATTTGGCTCTTGTGGAGAATAAAACAGGTAAAACATTAAAAAGGCTAAGGTCAAATGGAGGGGGAAGAGTACTTCTCCCATGAATTTGACTCCTTTCTTCAAGAGAGGGGAATCAAAAGAGAGATCACTACAAGGTACACTCCTGAGCAAAATGGAGTGGCAAAGAGAAGGAATAGGACAATTTTTGAAGCTGCAAGGTCTATGCTAAATGAGAAGCACTTACCTAATTACTTATGGCATGAGGCTATATCCACAACCACTTATTTGATTAACAGGTTACCTTAAAAATCACTTGATTTCATGACGCCATATGAGGCTTGGAATGGAAGAAGACCAAGCTTGGATCATTGTAAGATTTTTGGATGTATTGTTTATGCTCATGTTCCTTCATAGGTTAGAGAGAAGATGGATCCAAAATCAAAGAGGTGTGTATTCATTGGATATGACAACAATCAAAAGGGCTACAGATTATACAACCCAAGAACCAAAGGATTCTTGGTGAGTAGAGATGTAGTGTTTGATGAGAATAGTTCTTGGTATGAAGACTCATGTAGAAAGGTCAACTCAACTTATGATCTTGAAGAAGATTTTCCAAAACTTGTTAAGGATAATCCTCCTAAATTTGAAGAGCAAGATACCTTAAAAGATGATGAAGCAACTCAATATGAAAAACTCAAAATGTGCAAGTCGAAAGGCAAAGCAAAAATGTAGGAACTTGGAAAAGACGTAGAATCATTACATCATGGCCTAAGGAGGTCCATGAGGGAGAAACGAAAACTAGAAAGGTATGGGTTTGATACTTCTCTAGTCACTAAACATTCAATCTATCTAGCACATGACATAAATCAAGAGGAACCCTCAAGATTTGAGGAAGCAAAGAAGAAATCAAAATGGAGGCATGCAATGGAAGAAGAAATCAAAGCTCTTGAGGAAAATAACACTTGGGAGTTGGTTCCCAAGTATCCATCAATGAAAGTGATAGGTTCAAGATGGATTTACAAATTGAAGAAGAACTAAGATGGCTCCATTAGCAGTTATAAGGCAAGGCTTGTGGCAAAAGGCTTTGCACAAACTCACGGAATTGATTATGAGGAGACCTTCTCTCCTGTGGCAAAGATGCCTACAATTAGGGTTTTGCTTAGTATTGCTTCTTCCAAGAATGGGAAGATACTTCAATTGGATGTAAAAAATGCATTTCTTAATGGATGGATAATACAAGAGGTGTGCATGGCACAACCACTTGGTTTTGAAAATCACATATATCTTGATTATGTGTGTAAACTTAAAAAAGCTTTATATGGACTCAAACAAGCCCCAGGGGCTTGGAATCATAGGCTTGTCTCATTCTTGCAAGACAAAGGATTTCAACCTAGCAAGGCAGATCCATCATTCTTCATCAAAAAGAGTAATTCTGAAGTCATCTGCTTATGTGTGTATGTGGATGATCTTATACTAACAAGAAATGATGCAAATGGGATCAAGAAAGTCAAGGAGTAGATGAAAGAAGAGTTTAATGATAAGTGACTTAGGGTCACTTACATATTTCCTAAGATTGGAAGTGTTATACAAAGATTATGGTCTATATCTTACTCAAAGAAAGTACATCAAAGACTTGTTGACAAAGTTCAAAATGCAAGATTGCAGGATTGCAGGTACCCCAATGGAGGTTAATCATAAATTGAGCTCACATGAAGGTGAACTCATAGAAGATGTCACAGGTTATCAAAGCCTTGTGGGAAGTTTGAACTATGCCACATCAACAAGAGTAGATATATGTTATAGTGTGAATGTCCTAAGTCAATTTATGAACACACCCAGGAAACCTCACATTGAAGCTGCCAAGAGAATACTGAGATATCTCAAACAGACCATGAATCAAGGGTTATACTACCCATATGTATCTAATTTAAGTTTGAAATTGTTCTCTGATCCAAATTGGGCTGGCTCCAAGGAAGACAGGAGGAGCACCTCAGGATATCTTACCTTTGCAGGATCAAAACTTGTCTCATGGTCATCCAAGAAGCAACCCACAATTGCTCTCTTTTCTATTGAAGCTGAATATAGAGGTCTTTCCATAGCTACTCAAGACGCAATGTGGATGAAGACACTATTTACAGATCTTAGATTGGAGATTGGAACTCCAAGTATCTTTAGTGACAACATGAGCTCCATTCACTTGGTGGCCAATCCAATTTTTCATGCAAGGACTAAACATATTGAAGTATCACTATGTAAGAGAGAAGATTTTGAGAAAGGAAATTCAGCTATCTTATGTATCAACCCATCAACAATGTGCAGATATTTTAACCAAGGCACTAGATGGAACCAAACTCAGCAAATTCAAAGGAATGATTGGTTTGAAGGTAATCTTAGAAGATTTAAGACCTCAAGCTCACCTGACTTGAGGAGGAGCTGTTGGAACAAGTCCATGGAAAGTCTAAGTGGTGGCTTAAGTGATCAAAAGGCATAGAAACTTGAAGCAAATTTCTAGTCTTTGTAGAGTTCTTGTGAACTCACCCTTGTAAGTTTTGAGTTTCTACTTGATGTAACAGTGAAAGAATTTAAGTGGTTGAGTCCACTTGATGCATAGGAAAGTGAAATCCATGAATTCATGATTAAATGAGTTGGAGGATCAATCAATAAAAGATTGGAGATTGATTTTAGGTGAGATTCAAATTCAAATTTAGGCTCCAAACATCACTATAAATACATGGCCTTTATTCGCGGTCGTGGTACCTCCATTAGCAGGGCTTCATGCCATATCAAAGTGTGGTCTCAAGGCACACATATGTACCAGTAATTCCATTGTACTTTACAATCAATATACATTTATATTCATGATCATTTGTGTCCATATCTTCATGCCAATGTGAGTGTACTGTTCACTACCACACTCCTCAGTTTTTAGTCAGATTGTAGAGATGATTTCTCTAAGCATGGTGCATCATTTTCAGTGATTTAACTTGATAAAGTTAGCTCTCTAAGTCTACTACATATTCCCACAATTACAATGGATTTGGACTTCACAACTGAGAGATATATTCATTTTAAGTCACCTATATCTTTGCATCACCTAGCTCCTGAAAAGTCGAGATCACATCGCTGACTTGCTAAACTTATTTCTCTTAGCAAGGTTGCTTATTTTTTATAAAATAACTCCTAATAGGTTTCATTCTTCCTAGTTAGATTTGTGTAAAAGCTCTCTGGTCAATTGTAATCAGAGAATGAGCACTGAGTGAAATATTGAAGCACTCTTGACCAAAATAGAAAGTTTCTTCATGTTGACCATTGGTCAAACTAGTCTGTTTTGATTCAATCTTTTGAGAGTGATCTTCCAAAGTACAAAGGGTGTATAAAACATCCATTGGCAGGCTAAAAGGGTCCACTTCATGTCCTTGGAGTTTATTTGGCTGGTGTAGTGCAAAGTTTTTGCAATGCCACTTCATCTTCTCCAAGTACAAATCAATCTCGTAACAGATATGGCTTTTGTTTAAGCCTTGTTGGAGGATAGTCTTTGATGAATTAGATTTATGATTGTGTCATTCATGTTTTTGAGATTTTGGGTTTTGTTTATTATACCTATGTTGGGGATTGCAGGACATGTATGGATGAAATGCTTTGTTGAGCTTTGTTGCAGGATGGTCTTCAAGGGATGATCCATGATTGCATGGTGGATATTCCCTTCGAGTCATTGGGTTTAATCATGGCATTGATGACTTAGATTGTAGAAAAGCATATGGATGGCATGACCTATTCGTTGAGTTCTATTGCAGGAACAAAAGGCAGTAGCAAAGGTAATGCTGAAGGGACCTATTTGAAGAGCTATGATTTAGAAGTTGATGGCACGACAACTCGGTGTAATAAGAGGACCATGACCCAATGTAGACCCAAAGATACATGTAGTGCAGAAGGATGGACATCGACAAAGAGCTAACTAGTTTAAGCCAGGTCAACATCATGAGCATAAGAAGATGTGCATCCTTGAGAGTCGATTGGAGGTAAAGATGCACTAGTGAGAGAAGATCATGCATGAGGAAATTGTGCATTTTTTTTGGGCCAAGGAGAATAAAAGAGAGTTGAAAGAAATGTTTCTTTATACATTCACACAATGGATGGAAATCAACTTTGGGAGCATTCCATGTGTATCGTGATGTACACAACAAGATAATTAAAAAAAACATCTGAATAAGATGGTTTTTTAAGGAAGGCTCGTGGTGTAGGCAATGGGGTTGGGCGGTGGTCTGCCCACCCTTGTTAGATGCTGGCAAAGGGAAGGAGAGTAGGGGGGTTTATGCCCCATTAGTTCACGGAGGGAGTTTTTTTTATTAGGGGAGGAGATGCTCAGTGTTTTTGCTCTCTTCTAGATCGACTTCAAGGGAAAGGAAATAAACAGGGGGTGGTGTTTTCTTCATGAGAGGCTAGGGGATTTTTTTGGTGTGGCTGGAGTTCGAGCTGGAGGGACGTAGAGGATGTTCATTTGGATAGAGGTATTTTTTTCTTCTCATTCTATTGAGGAGCCACCTATGTGCACATGTGAAGGAGACGTCATGGATAGAAGCAGATTTTGGGAGTGGTCTAAGAAAGCTAAAGGGGGACGCCTCGAGCATGGCTCTGTGAAGGTATTGGGGAAAATTAGAACTGTGCCTTTAAATCGAGGGGTATGAAGCATCACTTAGCCTCTATGTACGAAGAGCTTGAGAGGAGGTAGATCAGAATAGGCTCCGAGAGATGTATCTGAGAATTTCACCCAAGAGAGATGAAGGTTTTGAATGGTCAATCAAAGGCAAAGCTAAAAGTCCAAGATAAGGAGCATGACGATTCCAAGAGGAGGATAACTCGATCCAAAACCAATGCAAGTGAGAAGGTGAAAATTTTTGGAATATTGGAAAATGACAAAGGTCAATCTCCAAATGCGACGGGATACATCAATCTACATAACCATTTCCATGAACTTGGTATTGTACTGGGACTGTTTTTTGTTTTTTTTGGATGGAACCACCCTTGATTTTTGTTGTGCTAGTCATGAATGCATGAGATCCTTTAAGTTTCCTACAACCAGGTGGTGATCAATGCACCCTACCTCGCATTCTATTTTGTTAGAACCTTGATGACTTGGTATCGGTGTCCTTATGGATTCCTTAATGTGAACTGGTAGATGCTATGTTGACATCAGCCTACATCATCTCTAATGTATCATACATTCATAATCTTATACATTTGATTTAGTTAGTACAAGCTTCTTCATGTCTACTGTAATCTACTGCTAAGTGTTCATTTCAGTGAATTTGTTTTGCAAAGTTCTCTACCAATACTTCTCCAATTGATGTGCTTCAACTTGGGATATGTAGCTTAGACCTTCTACTTTTTTGCTGTCAATTTTGATATCATTTGATTTAGTATATTGTGAGATAAAATCCTTGCAAGTCACCTATGTCTGATCCCTATCATCTTCCTAAAAAGTCGAGTTTACACCCCTAACTTCTTAATAAAATTTCTCATCATGTACTCATCCTAAATTAGTGAAATAACTTCCTATAGCAAGCTTAGGACTTCAATTAGCTATTCTAAAAGCTCTGAGTCCAATTGCAATCAGTGAGTGAGTATTGAATGATTTTATGAGAAGAAACAAGACCAAGAATAGCAAGTTTTTGGAATCCTTCAATCTTGAAAGTTATCTGTTTTGACATAACTATTTGAAGCTGATGCCCCAAGGTACATTATGGATCCAAATGCATATTTGCGAAGCTAAAGGTGTCTACTAAGGTACTCTGAAGCTACAATGGCAGGTGTAGATCAGGATTTGTGTAGCACCACCTCATCTTTGGAGTGTATCCAACCATCTCGTCATAGTGGTATCAGAGCTATCATCAACTCAACATGGCGGATGGATTCCCATTATCAATTGACAAATTGGATCAAGGTAATTACTCTGCTTGGTCTATTAGAACGGAAGCATATCTACAAGGGAGAAATCTCTATGGTTACATATCTAGAGATGAGTTAATGCCAATACTTAGAAGCAAATCTGCAAAATTTCATTTTTACTATTCCAGCTTCTTCATCCAATGGAACCCTCTGTTTCCAAAGACTTGTAGGTACTCTTTTTACATCCTTGTAAAGCCCTGCATTTACTATCATAAAAATTTACATAACTGATGATATCCGTACCAATATCCATAACAAACTAGCCCTTGATATAAGATTTGAAGTAGCTTCTTCAGTGTTGTACTTAAGGGCTTTTCTTTTCTTCTCTCTTCTATGGACTTTGACTGAGATTGTCTCTGTCGAATCAGTAAACTGAATAATGTCCTCTTTTTCTTCATAGGCTTCCTCTCTACTTGAGTTTGGAAAAATTCCATAGCAAGATGATGGGTCTTCTGCATGGAGCCAAGCCAACATGTTTTCTTCTTCATATAAATTTGCTTCTTCAAATAGATCTGCTTTTGGTTTGTCCAACAATTCTTCTTCCATACAAATACAAATTGTCTGCATCATGCTAGTATGTCTTTGATTGTCTGGTCCTTCTTCTAAAAATATCTACTGCAACTCTTTTCCCTCTTGCTTTACCCACATTGTGTCCTTATCCAAGTCATGTAGCACATTGGCATGCCTTAACCAAGGTCGCCCAATCAACAAGGGGAAACTTCCTTCTACCTGTGGCAGCCTTAGAACAACAAAGTCCAAGTTAAAGATGATACCTTGTATCTCAACTTGGACTCCAGGAACCACTCCCATAGGCCTTAGTATGCTTTGGTCTGCCAGTGTTATAGTGAAGTTGGCAAGTCCGGAAGGGTGTAGGCCAATCTTTTTCATGGTATATTCAGGCATCAAGCTAATGCCAGAACCACCATCTACAATGACTCCTTGGAACTCATGACCCTTGATAGAGACTGTTAACCGAGGGCTCTTATAATCTGTGAGGGGTGCTTCCCCCACAATTTTATCTTTATGCATAACAGTAGCCTTTGACACTAAACTTGTTGTGGAAGCCTCATTAATTATCTGCAAGAGTTTTGACGTGAATTTCCCATCCATCTTTATTAAATAAAAAATACTTACCTCCTTTTTCATGGACTTGAGTAGTCTTGAAGCTTCTGATTCCTTAAGAGCATGGGCTCCAATTGACTTATCAAACTCATCATGAGCCCTATTGAATGCATGTCCAATGGCATCACTGGTACCTATGAGATTTCCTTTTTGCCTTGTATCTGCACATGTGGTGGCTTTGTCTTCAGATGTCTCTTTGTCTTTGTTCAATCCATTAATCCTTGATTCTTGACCTATTTCCACTTGAGCCTTCCCCTTGCTTCTTGTCTACACTTCTTTGCACATATAAATCATTTGAATGTGGGGCCCAGATGAAGATGCTTGGTTCTTAGGAAAACAATTAGTATAGTGGTCTCTGGCCTCTAGGCAGTTCTTGCAAGGAGGGGCATTTTCTGGTAGAGTGCACCTACTTTGGTAATGCCCACATTCTCCACATCTGAAACAAATAATTGGCCTCCTTGGCCCAGTTCCAAAGTTATCCCTATGTCTAGGGTTGTAATTGTTACCTTGATTAGGTGCAGCCACCATTACATTAGCCGGTGGTAGGGCTCCTCCTTGTGTCCAATATGTTGTTGCCGGCATTCCTCTTGAAGAACAGTCTTGAGCCTCATGCCCCATTTTCCTACATAACTGACATGATACATTTAAGAATGGACATTCGCTTCCCACATGGCCCTGTTTGCTGCACATGGTACACCATAGCCCATTTTTTATGCCACCTCCCCTTAATTCTTGTAATTCCTGTCAAAGTTGAGCTATTTCTTTTTCTTGGGCTTCCTCCTCCGTTTGTAGTTTGAGGGCCTCGATTTCTCACCACAACAAGGTTACTGCATTTTCTTCTTCCTTTTGAGGTTTACCTCTTTTTAAGTTCTCCAGCTCTTTTCTTAATTGAATCGTTGGATCCTCAATCTCTGCAAAATAGGGTAGTTGCGAAGAACTTGCTCCATATTGTTGTCTTATTTGTTCCAGTCGTGTAGCTGTATTGATGAACTCTTCTATGAGGCTATTGGAAACACTGATTCCTTGATTTTACATTGCGTAGTCACTGGAAGTGGTTTAGCTAACCATTTCTTAATAAATAAATCATGTGGAGGATCTGGCAACTTAGACATTAGTGCCTTGGCCCTAGTTACAAACTCTGGAAACATTTCACCATGACCTAGTCTCAAGTTTTCTAACTCCTCTATGATTATCTCTGTAGTATTCCCATGCTGGAATTGAGTTTTGAATGCATCTTTCATTAAATCCTAAGTGATGAAATGGTTTTTAGCAAATTGGCTGAACCATTTATCTGATAACCCTTCTAATGTGGTAGGAAAGAGTATAAAAAAGGCATCCTCTCTTCCCATCAAACCTCTTGTTTCGCATAATGCTAAGAATCTCCTAATATGCTTGTCCGGATCTTCCTGAGTTAAGCCTTTGAAAGAAGGAAATTTTATATTTAATCTAAAAAGTAGAGTCTCCAAATCAACCTGACCTACCATGTTCTTTGCTGATGATGTTGACGATAGTGGACTGGAGGATCTTTTGGCAACCTTCCTTCTTGTTGCTTTGCAAGTGACCCTCAATGTTTAAGACCAGGTTGCGGTCATGAGCTATTCATAATCCTCTTAAGATGAGATAATTAATAAGAAGATTTAGCTCTTAACCCTATGAAGTAGTACTGTCAGCACTTGAATAATGCTTCTCTATAATGCGATTTGAGTGTTTATAGGAGAAAAGGGAAAGATAAGAAGAAAGATACAAACACTGGACGCCTCTGTCGATTGATTATAAGAAGGAAAATACAATGGTGATGCACAATACAATCCAATGCTTTCTGTGCAAAATCCCACAGAGTGCACAATCACAAATTACAAACTACCCAAAGTTCTTGTTGCTGCAAGCCTTCTCTGCACTAGACCTCCACCTTCTCCAAGCTTGCACTTGTGCGCACCTTGCACTCAAGCTTCCAATAGGGCGAAGGATGGACACCTTCTGTCGGCACATGCACAACTTCAATAAGATCTTGGGATCTTTGGTTGTATAGCTTAACACTTCTCTGCACACTTCTAGGTCCTCTTCATGCACACCTTGCACTTCACTTCTCTGCATCCCACACTCACTGTCTGTCTCTTGAACTAACAGTGGGGCAGAACGGGAAGACTGATGCATTTTCAATCTAACAAGTGTGTGCTGTCATGGAGATTTTGTGACTGTGCGTTCGCCCACTGAACCTGTTAGTCAACGATGAAATCATTTCATTACAGAATATTGACATTGGCATTCCAACAAACCTAGACTTGAAGATGAACGAAATGAAAATATGCCTATTGATGCTTTATGTACCGAGCGGGCGGCGTAAGGAGGCAGGGAGGGCTTCCATCATCGAAGCATGGTGTGAGACAGCATCAAAACATTATACTTGAATGGTGCATTCATATATGTCATTGGAAGAGCATCCTTGGCTGTGCAGGTGGTACAAGATGCAGACACAGTCTTTGAGTATGTGCAACCATGGTGGCGTAGGCTATAGAAATCACATTCTCAGGCATTTACAATGAGCTCCTCCACAGTTGAAAACTCGTAAATTGTCCAAATGGCAAAAGTATTTCAAGCCCACAAAACCTCTCTCTCTCTCTCTCTCTCTCTCTCTCTCTCTCTCTCTCTCTCTCTCTCTCTCCCTCTCTCTCTCTCTCTCTCTCTCTCTCTCTCTCTCTCTCTCTCCCTCTCCCTCCCTCCCTCCCTCCCTCCCTCTCTCTCTCTCTCTCTCTCTCTCTCTCTCTCTCTCTCTCATGTATAGCTTCGTAAGCTCAGATTTGTCGTAACTCACAAATTAATGATAATAAACACAAACCTGAATACATAACAAAATACAACAAAAACAAGAGATTAAACAAAAAAGATAAGATTAATAGAAATCGTGAAAAATACACACAAATTAGAAAACGAAAAAAAAAAACAAAAACGATAAAAGAAAATAAAAAAAATAAAAGAAGTACGAAGTAATCCAAAAAGAATAAAAGAACAATTTATTTAAATTATTAAAGCTCAAATAAAAATCGATTAATAACAAAAAATAATTAAAAAAAGACCAGAGGTAAAAAGATTACAACAATGAATAATAATGATGAACCAAAGTTTATATTTTTAAATTAAAGAATAAAATAAACTTCAGAAAAGAAATTAAAACAAAAGCACAAACAAAAATCGCTTCTTCAAGTTGTTTGCCCGAAACAAGAAGTTTCATACTTCAAGTTTTACCATACATGGCTTGGACAAGGAGCTATTACATCCCTCCATTATGTTATCAGTGTCCTAGAGTAGATGCCGGCTCTAATAGATAGACTTATTGAATGAAGACCAAAAACACCCACAAAAACATATATTTACACACACAGATACATATACATAAAAGTACATAAACTGCATTCTCACAATTGTATATGAAGGTAAATAATTTTTTGGAGAATGTGAGGAGTTTAGATGGCTGAATGATATCAAAGAGGTCCTGAAATGATGGCATAGATATCCTTAAGATGTTCCCTAGACCATCAGTTAAGAATGTTGTAAGAGTTCCTTATATATTGCCAAAGTTGGCTAAAGTTTCTGCAACATCCACCTCCTCAAAACTTGTGGTCCATCCAGGAGTGCCACCAGTGTCACTGTCATTGTCCTTGGCATTGTTAGTAAGGTACGATCCGTACGATTTGTACGGTACGCATTAGTACGGTACTACATATGTACCTTAAGATTTGGGTCTCCTCGTACGATATTTGTACGTTCACAAGGTACGGTGACAATAAATGTATAAGGGAGTGTACATATATAAAGAGTATTATTTGCCATGAATATGCATAATATTGTATCTACACATAAAGATAAATGTTCTCTTACTAGTATAGATGCAAAACCAATGTATTTCCTTAATAAATCCTAGTCGAAATGGAAAATAAAACACGTGTACTTTTTTGGTACGAATTGGTACGGATACATACTAGAACGTACGAATGTGTTTCTTCTGGTACAAATAGCAACTATGGTCCTTGGTTGTATGATGTTTATTCCTATTTTTTATTTTCTTGTGGCTGGTTATTTTGTTCAAAAAAATAAGGAACTGTTAAAGAAGAATTTTATTTACTTTTTTGTATAATGTGCTTCAAATTTTCTGCTTATTTTTGTTTTTGCGTAATCAAACTTCTTGGTCTTCTTTTGTGCGTGTTCTTGTTATGTTTTCTTATGTGAAATCAGATACATATGAACTCATTAAGTTTTATGCATGCTGATCTAGAGTACTGGTATTTTTGTATTTTCACTCCCAGGAATATAATTGCAGGATGCTCTGGAGGTTCTAAAAAGAAGGGTAATGTGGGGCAAATCCATGCTTGAAATCAACTAGCAGTTGATCCAGAGTTTGTCTCCAATGTGATCATGATTCTTCACTTGAGAAGGCACCCGCGAGTATCAAAGATACTTGCCATCAAACACCCAAAGAATATTTTAAGAACCTCAATAAAAAGAATCCCTACGTTGCATATTTGGGTTACTAGAAAAAATTGTTCTACTTCTGAATGTGAGATCCGAATTAGAAAACATCAACTCTGCCAAGCTGAATATCAAATGAATGATAATGTGTATATATTTGAAGAAAGAAAGATGCTCCGTCTTTGTCGTGAAACATCTCGACTCTCTCATTGCACTCAATCAAGGATTGAAGATTGGAAATGAAAGTTATCCTCATTGTAATAGACACATGCACATACACATGCATGCATGCGTGCATGCACAAACACAGACACACAGAAAAAACAGTCAACAAGTTTTCTCTAGCAACATTGAAGTTCTACTTCTTGTTGTTGTAGGTTTGCTGGAACCAACCAAAGAAATTGTGCAAGATGTGTTGGACAACGACATCATTAAAGCTGGACTTGCGGATCCAGAGGTCATGGCTGCTGTGCAGGACATCGCAGGAGATGCAGATAGCATACAGAAATATCGCAGCAACTCCAAAGTAGTTTGCTTTTACTCACTTTTGGGCAAATTGATGGGTGACCAAATCCAATTACAGTAGAAAAAAGGGTCTAAACGTGACTGTTAGTTAAGCTTCCAGTGTTTTTTTATTAGAGTAACTTTATAAGAAAATTATGCCACACCGTTTATCATGATAGTTGGACCTCGGAAAAGAGCCTTTTGTTGTTACCCATACTTTCTTCCTCAGACATTATCGATGGGCAGAACTATTTGTGAGGTGTGACAGATTTATGTATTTGTAGTTCTATAGAAATCACATTCTCAGGCAAGAGGAAATGGACATTCGTATGCGGATCCATGATAGATACATACTTCAGAGGGCAATCACAAATTAGCTGCCTCTGCTCCTCATATGTTCCGAATGAAAGTAGGAGACATCTATTCACATTTCTTATTCTCCCTGTGGACCTAGAAAAGACATTGCTCGCACGTTTACTAATATTGCATTCGACTTCAAAGCTTGCGTCATCTCTCGTCTTAACGGAAATCATCAATATCTTGCATAGTTGAAGAAAGTAAAGACTCCTGTAAACAGGACAAAGTGGCTGCTTCTGAACAAGACTTTGTTTCCATACGGGTTCAGGTGCTAGACTCTTTGTCGGCCCAAAATTTCTTGCCTTTGCCCAGCCATTCTATATTTTCTCATCCTTAGCCAGGCCACTGTGATGAAGCAAAGGTTTCTTTTGTATACGCATCTAATTTGATCTACTACTTGGCAGAACAAACCATCTGATTCCCTGCTTAATTTAATAAGAAAAACTCATTTGCACATTGATTCGGTCACGTAAGACGTTGGGTTCCATTGCAAAATGTGGCAGTACAAGTGCTAAATAGTATCCAAACATCAATCAACTTTTCTGGGCCTGTTAGTTCGAACTAACAGTGGGGCAGAATGGGAAGACTGATGCAGGACAAACCTTGGCAGTAATTGATGCATTTTACAGGGAAATGGAGATTGGGATGTATTGGCGTGACATCCCTTCACGTGACAAGGAATTAAATGTTGTTAAGATTGCTTTTCTGTGCAATTTCACAAGTGTGTGGTAAGGCGAATCAGAAAAAGATGTATATAGCTGAGAACGTCGAGCTGCTGTCATGGAGATTTCGTGACTGTGCGTTCGCCCACTGAACCTGTTAGTCAACGATGAAATCATTTCATTACAGAATATTGACACTGGCATTCCAACAAACCTAGACTTGAAGATGAACGAAATGAAAATATGCCTATTGATGCTTTATGTACCGAGCGGGCGGTGTAAGGAGGCAGGGAGGGCTTCCATCATCGAAGCATGGTGTGAGACAACATCAAAACATTATACTTGAATGGTGCATTCATATATGTCATTGGAAGAGCATCCTTGGCTGTGCAGGTGGCACAAGATGCAGACACAGTCTTTGAGTATGTGCAACCATGGTGGCGTAGGCTGATTTCACATAGGGACTCCGGAACTTAGGCCCCTTCACGTATTACTGTCGGAAATGACATGCAAAATATGGTTTATCTACATTGGAGGTGGAACTCTGGAGTAAGTTTTCTGTACCTCCGCGCTGTGTGAATCAAAAAGAGACGAGTCGATTCAATATGCCAAAGGAGACTTCATATATATTATCTGGAAGATGATTTATTTAATGGATTTTTATTCGAGTTGGAAGGTGGAAGTTGTAGGTTCAAATTCCACTTGCTTGTGGTTGGGATGTGTGCCTTCATATGCAAGTAATCACTTGCATTTATTGGAGTCAAGGTGTGCCTTTATATGCAAGCATATACTATGAGTCATGTGTCAAAGCCTTTGGGAAAATTGAGTTAAGAAGTTTTTTTTTAATATAAAGGAAGTTCGGAAAATTGAGTTAAGAAGTTGAGGTGGTACTATGTTGCATCATCAAACCAGCTACAAGGTCAATATACTCCACCAAGGCAAACTAGTGAGCCTTTGAATTTTCCTTCGTTTGAAAGGCATTTGGTTTAGTTGGTATTGGATCATTGAATCTATATTTTTACCTTAATAAATCATGTCAATCAACGATTTCATATTTTTTTCTGTTAAATGTTTGGAGTAATGATATGGAAAAATACATGGACTATTCCTTTTGAGGGGTTTGTTCATATCTACCTTACAGTAACTAGCATATAGTTTCTTTATTTACATCTTGCCATAAATTTTCGTCAATAAATTGAATTCCTGTGTATATTACACATATGAATAAGTGTCATTTTTTAACATATCTTTTTATTTATTTTTGGATTCTATGCTCTTTTATGACTAACATACATCAACCCTAATGTGATTTTGTAGTTGCGTTGCCATTGTCATTGATTCATTTGCTAGATGAATTATTTAGCATACGATTATTCTAAATAGACATACAAAACTTCAAATTTTTGTAAGCACCTATTCATGTAGGATCATGTCAAAATGTAAATATTATTATGAATAAAGTTGCTAGATGGTAAAATTAAGTCAATCAATACCATCATAATTTCCTTGCTATTATTCTAAGATAGCTAGACTCATCTCAACTTCAAGAGAGTTTCTTTGCTTCATGTAATGTTTTTAGGATTTCGGAGGGTCCTTGCCTGGTTTCTCTAATCTCATTGTGCTTTCAAAAGTGTTTTGGAAACCAATATCATCCACTCAATTTAGATTTGTGCATATATTTCCTTGGGGACCATACGGTGAATAGGTGTTTTCTTGTTCCTTGCTTTTCTTCTACTACATCTGACATATGTGTATTTTAGGTGCAATATCGAATTTCTTTGAGTCCCTTTGTAGAGAAGATGTTTGGGAATCCACATACATCCCAAAGATATACCTTCTTATTCTATCAATTGATTTGGGATCCATTTTTTCTTTTGATTGTTGAGGGGACTTCCTTGTTTGTGTAACTTATTTGATTGGAATCTAGTTACTGCCCATGTCCCACATATGAACTTGATCATGGTGTTGTTCTATCTAGACATGGATATTTTGATTGATAATCCATTGAAGAAGGAATTCAAGCTAATTGATGAGTTGATACTTTTTTTTTTCATTGTTTCATTCCTCTTCTACTATGTTTCATGGGTCAAGCTTCCATGAAGATTCAACAAAGGGAAAAATGGTTTTGCCCTCATTTTTAAGTATCTTCAAGTATATATGATGGAAATGTTTGTTTGATAATGTTTCCTCTAGGAATTTCTTGAAAGTATAGGCAAGGAGATGTATGTTTCTAGCATTACATGGCAATAAACACTCATTGGATCTTTGTTCCCCCAATGTTTGCACAAACTTTGACCAAGTCTGTAAGTACAATCCCATCTACTAGTATGAAGGCCAGATTGGAATATTGAACTTTGATTTTTGCCATGTTGTTTATAGATTCTACAAGTATGAAGTTTATCCAATCAATCATATAATACCAATTGGTCCATAGAAGTCTGCTTTGAGTGTTCGATTAGAAAGTTCTATGAATGCAACTGATTATACATTGATTGACAATCAATTGTATAAATGTGAGAAAAATGACTTTCTTTGCATATGTGTCCATGAATAAGAATATTTAACATTATTAGAAGAAGCCCACTCTGATGTATCTGGAGGACACTTCTTTCTAGAAAAATGATACAAATGCTAATGTTTGCTAGACTCTAATACCCAACCATGCAAATGGATGTGAGACTTATGTAAAAGTGTGTGATGTGTGCCAAAGAGCCAAATATTCCTTTGTTCGAGATGAGAGATCTTTACGATTGATCATGGAGCAAAGAGCGGCCTTGATTTTATTGGACTTATACATCTCCCTGCAAGAAGATGCCATATTGAATATATCATTGTAGCCGCATACTACTTGGCAAGATGGGTTGAACCCAAAGCTACAATTAAGAGTGAGCTCATACTATTGCCAAGTTCTTATTTGAGCACATTTTCACATGTTTTGAATCTCTCATTGAAATTGTCAGTGATAGAGAGAGTCACTTTATCAATGAAGTGATCCAACACCTTTTGGCCAAGTTCCTTATAGCAAACAAAGAAATCCATGCCATATCACTAGTCAAGTAGAGAATTTTAACAAGGGCCTTCTCACCATGCTAACAAAATTGTTAAACAGTGGAAGATCTAGTTGCGATACACAATTGTATCATGCAATTTGGGCTTACCAAGGCACCTTTAAGAAATATTTATATGCAAGCCCCTTCAACTTAGTTCATGGGTAACAATTGGTGTTACTAATTGATTTTCTTGTGCCTTCTCTCAAAGTGGCACAATGATATGATTGGATGGGACATGAAGTCTCATCATTAGTAGACAGTCTTGAAAAGCTACCAAAGCATGTCAGAATAGTATCATACATTTATGTAGCTAAGAAATGATAGAAGACATATTTTGATGTACAGATAAAAGATAAGAATTTGAAACAAGGAGATCTAGTGTTGGTTTATACATTAAAGCAACACACAACAAAACTCCAAAAGGGAATATATATCCTCTCAGTGATACATTGCATATCACCCAGTAGTGCAATACAACTAGCTTCCCTAGAAGGGGATTTTATTGCTAATTACATAAGTAGGTGTAGAGTCAAAATCTACTAGGAACTTTGCACAAAAGAAACTTTGTATTAAACTTGAGAAGGCTAAGGATCACAAAGTTGAAGATTGATGCATATGAGAAGAAGCTCACGAAGAAGGATTGACTTGCATCTAAGAATGATGCAATAGCAAGCTCATGACTAAATAGATATAGACAAGGTATTCCATGGAGATGTGTGAGGTTGAGGGTCCTTCTCACAAGATCACCGATCGACGACCATATATTTGGGTCTCACCTAGATGTCAATCCTCAATACAGATATGAATCCTAATAGATATGAGAGGTTTCAAGAATGTTATATGTCTAGCTCTTGCATGAATACTTGATGCCAAAAAACTTTTGATGAATGGAACTCTCATAGGAATGGAAAATTCACACAACATGATGTGGAGAAGCATCCCCCGGGTTGTATATATGCCTATAACCCGAATGTGTTACTTATCTTTGTAAATTTACTTGGTAATACATTCAGTATTGTGTGTTGTGCTCCAAGCTTCTTCTTCTTCCTTGTGCAATTTGTGTGCTTTCGTAGACCTCAAACTCCAACAGTTGGTATCAAAGTAGCTCGTCTCTTCATCAAGGGCATTGTCGAAATCCCTCCGGTCCCAATCTCAAAATCACATGAAAATTGGTGAGCATACTCAAGGCGATTAGCAGTTCCAAAAACCTTCACTATGTGGCATCAAAATTTTGATCTTATCTCGTTTTGCCTCTGAACACACTATTGCAATACCTGTGGAGGCAATTGTGCCACATATATACAAGTTTTGGTTCACCAATAAAAGCATCTTGAAGTTTGCTACATGTTTAGTAGAGCTTGATAGGATAGCTCTATTCAACTTTTTGAGATACCATCATTTTTTTGCATCAGGGTATTTTACTTAGTGGCAGTATCTGAAAGCAAGGATGTATTGTGTATGCTGGCTGTTGAGGATAGATTGGATGACAATAATTACATATTATGGGCATATATGATGCGACATGTATTGGTAGCAAAAGGATTGTGGAATATTGTGCAAGATGTTGAAAAACATCCTACTACCTCTCCAAATAGAGTTATTGAAGATGATACAGATGGTGTTGAAGATGATGATTTTCAAATTCTTGTTTGCGTTGCCGTTCCTAGTGCACCTACTGTAGAGCAACTTTATTGGGATAGGTGAGATGCTTAGGCACATGCATTGATAGCTTTTTCTGTCAAACATTCCATTATTCTTCACATTCACTCTTGCAAAACAACAAAGGATGCTTAGGATACATTTACCACTTTATACTAGGCAAGGAATGAGGTTCATGTTGCTTACCTCTGAAAACAATTGGAGCAAGCATATGAATGAAGGAGATTTTTTGACAAAGATCAAAGATTTGAAGGAGCAATTGATTTTTGCTCCTTCAAAGATCAAAGATTTGAAGGAGCAACTAACAAAGATCAAAGATTTGAATGGATAATTTTTTGACAAAGATAAAAAGTTTGAAGGAGCAATTGATTTTGCTAATGAAGTGTTACTAGATAGCTCACTTGTGTAGAGTGTTCTTAATGGTCTTTCGGATTCATATCAGAGTTTCACCTCTATTCGTCGCTTGATAATGAAAGGTGATCCAAATGCCTTAACATTTGAGCATTTAGTCTCTGTTTTGTTGCAAGAAGATCAGTCTAGGCAGAACAAGTCGATCATGTGAGTTGCAAATCAAGCTTTCTTAGTTAGTCAAAAGGGCAAGGGAAAATGGAGCTCATCTACTAGCGGGCAAAAATGTGCTAATGCTACACAGTTAAAGATGTAAGACAGAGATGAGAAAAAAATAGAAAAGTAGAAACATTTTTGCAAATACTATTTAAGGAAATGATCATGTCATAAAGATTTGTCCAAAATTGCTTGCAAAAGGAGCAAAGAAAAAAGAGGCTAGAATGGTTGTTGTAGAGGCTTCTACACCAAAAATTTGAGTCTGGTAATCTTATGTAGAATGAAGAATGCACATTTAATATTGTATGCAGTTATGGCCTATCTTCTCATGAGTAGTGCATGTCTGTACTAGACTCAAATGTCTGGTACTTTGATAGTGGGGAAACCAAACATATTACCTCGCAACGTAGTTTCTTCAGTCCACTTGAGCCTTCTCCTACATGGAATATTGACAAATGCGCTAACAACTCCTCTTATTGTGTAATGGGAGTTGGCAATATCATTTTGACTACTACTGATGGTAGTTCTTTTACATTGTTAGATGCTTTGTATATGCTAGGAATAAAAAAAAATATGTTGTCAGTTTCAGCATTAGCTAATATTGGCTTGTTTGTCAAATTCATTGATGACACATATACAGTTCGTGATCTTTCAAATGGTGATGTGATTATTGCTTCTAGAATTTTATATCGTGGGATATATAAGCTCATAGATTATGAAAAATGTGTGAATGATTCAACATGTGCAATTCAATATGCTCAGGCTATGTTAGATGCAAAGCTTTGGCATGCACGCTTTGTTCATTTGAATTATGCTAGTTTGCGATGCTTGCAAAAATCTAAAGTGATGTCCTCCCTGCCCAGACAAGGAATCTTGTAAACATGTTTGTGAAGGCTATATTTTGGAAAAATGCAACATTCCTTGTTCCCAAAAGATGGTTCAATTCAAGCTACTTAGAAATTGTACTTTGTTCACTGTGATGTCTGTGGTCCTATGCACACATCTTCTTTTGGGAACTGACTTTACTTCATGCCTTTAATTGATGATTTTTCTAGGTATGCATGGGTCTATCCATTGAAAGCAAAGTTTGAAGTGTTTATGTGCTTCGAAAAGTACCGATTTTGGCTGAAAATGTGTGAGCATGTAAATTGGGCACCCTCCATTTTGATCGAGGGGGAATACATGTCTTCTGATTTTAATGCATTTTTGGTTGAACATGGGATAAAACATCGTACAATGCTATAAACACCTCAAGAAAATAGAGTTGCTAAAAGAAAGAACATGTCACTCATGGAGATGGTGCAGTTTATGGTCAAAAGTCAGGATTTGCCATTGTTTCTTGCTTGAGGCCATTATGTGTGCAACATATGTACTAAAAATGTATCCCACCGAATCAATGCAATCGATCACTGCATATGAAGCATGGCATGGTTCCAAGCCATCTGTTGCTCATCTTCATGTCTTTGGTTATCTAGCATATGCGTAACAACAATGCAAGAAATTGGATAATATGTAGTTAAATGTATTTCTTTTGGGTATAGTTTTGAAAGAAAAGGCTATCATCTATATCATCCACAATTTAAATGCATTATGGTTACTCGTGATGTTGTTTTTGTGGAAGATGCAATTCAGCCATTACTTTCATGTACCAAAGAGACATCAATTTAGAAACTTCATTCTATTGAGATGTATACGACACTGTACACTAATGTTTTATCCCACATTCAACCAAAAATGCATTAAAATTAGAAGACATATATTCTCCCCTTGATCAAAACAAAGGGTGCCCATTTTACATGTTGACAAATTTTCAACCAAAACTAAAAACTGTTTGAAGCACATCAACATTTCGAACTTTGATTTCAGTGGATATACCCATGCATGCCTAGAAAAGTCATCAATGAAAATCGCAAAGTAAAGATAGTTCCCAAAAGAAGGTGTTTGCATAGGACCACAAACGTCACTATGAACAAGCTGCAATTTTTGAGTAGCTCATATTGAACCGTCTTTTGTGAAGGAGGAATATTGCATTTTGCCCTAAATAAAATCTTCACAAGCATGTTTACTAGGTGCCTCAAGTTTGGGCATATAGTACATCATTTCAGATTTATGTAGGCATAGCAAACTAGAAAAATTGAGGTGACCAAAGCATGCATGCCAAAGCTTTGCATCTGACATAGCCTAAGAATCTTGAATTGCACATGCTAGATCATTCACAAATTTTTCATAATCTATGAGCTTGTACAACCCCACAACATAAAATGCGAGAAGCAATAATGACGTCACCATTTGATAGATCATGAATTGTACATGTTTCATCAACAAATTTCACAACCAAGCCAATCTTGGCTAATGCTGAAACTAATAATAGATTTTTCTTGATCCTTGGCACAAATAAAGCATCTAAAAATGTAAAAGAGCTACCATAAGTAGTAGTGAGAATGATCTTACCAACTCTCATGATAAGATAAAAGGATTTGTTCATGCATGTGATAGTATTCCCTCTAGGGGAAGGCTCAAGTGAAGTGAAGAAACTGTGCTTTAAGGTCATATGTTTAGTGGCCCCACTATCAAAATACCAAACATCTGAGTCTACTACAGACACAAACTACTCATGAGAAGATAATTCATAACTGTAAACAATAGTAAATGCCCATTCTTCATTCTACGCAAGATTTTTAGACTCTAATTTGGGTGTAGAGGCTTCTACAACAACCATTCAAGCCTCTTTCTTCTTTGCCTCTTTTGTAGCCAGTTTTGGAAAATTCTTTATGACATGATCATTTCCTTTGTAGTATTTGCAAAATTTTTTTTGGTTTTTTTTTTCTTCTCATCTCTGTCATCTATCTTTGATTGTGTAGAATTAGGAGGTTTCTGCTTACTAGTGGATGAGCTCCATTTACCTTTGCCCTTCTGACTAGCCAAGAAAGCTTGATTTGGAACACGCATAATGGAACTATTCTGCCTAGATTGATCTTCCTACAAGAGAACAGAGACTAACTCCTCAAATGTTGAGGCATTTGGATTGTCTTTCATCATCAATCAGAGAGTAGAAACAAAACTCTGATATGAATCTAGAAGATGATTAAGAATGGTCTACAGAAGTGAACTATCATACAAGACTTCATCAACAAAAATTAACTACTCCTTAAAATCTTTAATCTTTGTCAAAAAACTATCCATGCTCATTCACGTGCCCACTCTCCAACTATTTTAAAGTTGTAGGTATATCAGAAGCATCCTATGCTCTTCCGCAAGAGTGAATGTGAGGAATAATGGAACGTTTGATAGACAAGGCTATCAATGCATGTGCTTGAGCATCTCTACCATCCCAACAAAGTTGTTGTGTAGTAGGTGCAAGAAGAACTGCAACACGAACAGGAACCTGAAGAATATCACCATCTTCAATGCCATCTACATCAACTTTAGTAACTGTATTTGCAAGTGTGATAGGACATTTTTCAACACCCTGCACAATTTTCCAGTCCTTTTTCAACCAAAACATGAGGCATCATATAAGCCCATAATGCATATTTGGTACCATCCAAATTATTGTCAAAAACCAACATACAAAATACATCACTGCTTTTAGCCATGGCCACTAACTAAAATACCTTGATGTAGAAAAATGACTCTATCTCAAAAAATTGATCAAAACTACTGTTGGCAGTAGTCAAGGAACTGAAGGAGTCACAAGACAAGGAAGCCTACGAAGGGAGTCGGAGCGAAGAGACAGCACAAGCAGACACAGTAGTCAAAGAAGATCTGGCAACTAGGCCATTTAAATTTTTCAGGCATCAAAGAGTTGGGCACACAAGAAGAAGGAGCAAGTAGGGAGCTCCAGGAAATGTATGTCAAAATGTTAGAAGAAATCCCTACAAAAATAGTGATTTTCATCACTAAAAACCATTGTAAATACCATTTCATATTTTTGTAGCTCCATTTTGTGCAAGCCAAGGAGTCCTTGAGCTTGAGGAGCTTTAGAAGTACCTACCTATCAGTTTTCACATTTTTTAGACTCCGTTTGAACCTGCAAATAGGGTAGAGAACCTAATTTTTAACTAGGCCGGACACTAGGTCTGGACAAGGCCAAAACCTAGTCAAAAACTATAAATAGAGCTAGAGAGCTCATTTTTGGGTTAGCTTGTAATTGAATTGAACTTGTATGAGCTTTTGGAAAGTAATCTAAGAACTCCATTGCTTCTCACTCTTTGTCTTGCCGTGTGTGCGCGTGTGTGTGTATGTGTGTGCATGTTAGTGTGCTTCTCACTCACACACTTGAGCCTTCACTTGCTCGAGGTCTTCATACCATCCTCACGTCTCCCCGGATTGACATTAAAGAAGGTGCTACTCATCACTGAGCTACACCAAATTTTGGCGCTGTTGCCGGGGATCGAGCTTTGAGGACGAGCGTGTGATGGTAAGACGTAGAGTTGACGCGTTGGAGTCATAGGTATTTTCTTCACCTTTTTCCTATTTTCTTTCGTTTTTCTCATCACCATCATCATCCTCACCATTTTCCACATCCATCTCCATCATCGCGAAAAATTTCAGTTTTTGGTCATATCACTCCACCCATACCATTCCCCTCATTTCACTTGTGAGAGAGAGGGAGAGAGCGTTTGTGTGCTTGTGATTTTCTGTGTTTTTTGAGATTTTCTGCAGGAATCAGCATCCCCAGTAGCTGCACCAGCTCCAGCAGGTAAAAAATCTGTCTATGCAGGGCGTTGACCTCTGTCAATCGCGACCGACAGAAAAAATGCTCTATTTGCTAAACAAAGTACAAAACCATGATTTACAGGCCTAGAGCTTCCCAAAAATGTGTTTAGATTTTTGAAATTCGTCAGATTTCTGTCAATCGCGATCGACAAACCACGACGGACACCTGCCGACGGCTTTGTCAATCGCGACCGACAGAGTCAACGATCGATTGACCACGACTGACAGACCATATGTGTGACACGTGTCAATCGCGATCGACCAGTTAATCGTAACTGACAGCCCCGACGGCCCTGTCAATCGCGATCGACACAGTCAACGATTGCTTGACCACGACGGACAGACCCTCGCGACGGACCTGTCAATCGCGACCGACAGAGTCAACGACCCTTTGACCACGACCGACTGAAAATCCGGGCCACGTGTCAATCGTGATTGACCCATCAATCGCGACTGACAGCCACGACGGACCTGTCAATCGCGATCGACACGTCAATCGCGACTGACACGTCAATCGCGATTGACCTATCAATCGCGACTGACAGAGCTTGCGAACGCGATAGAAGGGCAAATTTGGCCAATTTTTTAGGGCAAAAAATAGTGGTTTATTCTTGAAAAATTGTGAGACAAATGCTAGGGTTTTCATAGCATTGTGAAGCCATTACATCAAGTATTTTGAGAAGTCCTGTTTGCCTATGAACCTGTTTGAAATCCTGATTTGGCCCCAAAACCCTGAATGGACATACCTTCCTCATACGAAATCCGATTGCGGTGATTTTTGTTTTGTTGGAAAGCTCGTGGGGAATACAACCAAAACTTTGACTAGTTATGGTAGAATTAATGTCAGGATTATTAGATAGGATAAGTTGAAGTTGACCATATCCTGGGGTAGGAAAAAATTGAGGGTCCTTTGGGATTGTTTTCCATAAAGGCAAAAGGCAATTGGGTCTGTGAATTACATGCATGAAAATGATCTGTCTGTCAACTAAATTCAATTCTTGAGCTAATTGTGGACTTTTTCAGGTTCTTTAAGAGCATCGAAGGGAACTCGAAGCAAGAGTAAGTGCGAGCTTGGGAACACGCTTCCTGGGCATACAAGGGCAACCAAGGGAAGAAACTTAAGGTTGGAAATTCTCAACACCCTCTATCAATCCCTAGCATAGGCTAAGTACGAATAGAGGTTTTGATTAATTAGGAGCACGTTAAGAACAACCAAGTCCAAGAACTCTAATCACTCAAGTGCAACTGCTAGGAGATTACAATTGCGAAACAACTTAAGGAAAAGAAATTAAATCGAGCGATCGCACTCAAAGTACAATAAAACTTAAGTGTTCCTTGCGACGAGGATTAATTGGACAAGAAGTGACACCCTAAGAGCAATTAAAAAAGAACAAGTGAACTAATACAAAAGAACTCAGCAACGCAAGTGTACTTGGGAAAATTTGGGATTATTCAATTGGGCTTATGAACCTTAGATCAGGTCGACACCTAGGGAGAGATAGACAAAGTCTTAGATCGTCAGAGGCTAGCGTCAATCATACTGCTAGGTCTTGGGCCCAGTAATTGAGCCATCATTCGTACTACCCTAGCTCTGAGACTAGCGAGTCTGAGATGTCCCATGGTATGGAGAGACCCACAGGAAGCTCCGGAGTGCCATATTTACATAGGGTGGAAGGCCCTTACAAGATGCAACTCGAATACCTTAGGACCAATCGATTAGGTGCTAGCATCTATGAGGACGGCCTAGGAAGATCTGTGGTCCAGATTAAAAACCCTAACCAATCCATTGGACTAGAGCGCCCTACTGTCAAGTTCAAAAATGGAGCATACCTGGATAAAGAAGGAACCATATACGTAGTCACCAGTCACCCGGAGAGGACAGATGAATTCGGGAATGTGATCCCTGAAACGGACTTAGGTGACCTAGAGCAAGGAAACATGGATGTAGAACCTAGAACCCCCCGAGGCAAATTTGTTCTCACTAGGATTATCACACCAGAGTGGATTCCCCAAGATAATAAGAGCATAGATCTCCTCCTGAACCGAGAGACGGATGAAGCCTTTTGGAGATACAGACCTAATCAGCCGAGTGAGATAGGAACAATCATGATATATGAGTTTAAAGATCCTGATAGCCCAGGTAGAGTGACCTACTTAGATCACGCTTCACAAAGAATCTTTGGGGTTACAGAAAATGATAGGCATGCTTACACTTGGAAGGGTGAATTCATTTTTCCCCAACCAAGATCAAATGTGTCATTTGGTCACCAAGGAGCTGGAACCTCCCACACTCATGGAACTCAAAGAGACAGACATAGGGATAGACTGGAGGTAAGCTTTGCCAACCCTGTGGGAAGAGACAGAATGAGAACGGAAACAAATAGGGTGGAACCTGAAGGATTTAGAGCCCCAAGGAATCAAAGGAATATGGAAGACTTCCCTCTGCCAAGGCCTAGGGAACACACCAGGATTTTGAGACCGACTCAGTTAGTTAAGTCCATGAAGAATTACTTCGATGGCATAGGAGACCCATATGATCATGTGGCCGAGTTTAGGCAAGTCTTGAGAGCAGAACAAGTTGAGGACCTATTCACGCAATATAATGCCTTTGGTCTAGCACTTAGGAACACAACCCTTACGTGGTTTCAACCATTGAATGAGAGACAGTTCAGGAGCATAGACCAACTCTTGGATGCTTTCATCATCAAATTCTCCAAAAGTGGCATAAGGCATAACACTTCCTCATTGATATACAGCTTCAAGCAGACCCCTCAAGAGACTGTGAGACTTGCTGGAAGAAGATTTAGGCAGTACCTTGAGAGATGCCCTGTTCCTGAGTTACCCACACCTGCCAAACAAGTGGCTTTATTCTTGGATGGATTGCTAAGTACAAAGTTGAGATCCTATGTGTACTTGAAGGACCCTAGGACCATAGAAGAGTGTGTATGCATGTGCATCGACATTGAGGATAACCTAGGGGAGGAGTTAGAGCTTTCCAAAATCTACAAAGATTCAGATAGTGCCTCTAGCCTCTCTTCCTCACAATCCACATCAATTGAGGAACTTGCGGAAAAAGTAGCTCAAAAACTAGGTGTCTCTAGTAAACAAATTCCTAGATTTGCCCCAGTCAAAAGGTGTTATACTTGCGGTGGTGACCATATGGCGAACGCATGTCCCATCATGGCTCAACCCCAAGTGAATCCTAGCAGCCAATATTGCACCATAGAGCGGAGATACACAAATCACACAGCACAAGATTGCCCATACAATAAGCAAGCAGTTAGAAAAACCTACCCTCAGCCCTATCCACAACAGGGAAGATACCAGAACCAGTACCCCCCACAACAATATGGTAGACCGCAGCAACCCTATCAACAACCCTACCAGAACCAGCAAAGGCCACAACCTGTGTTAGCTCAACAACCTCCAACCCCAGCCAATGTGATTCCTGTAAAGTATGCAGCAGCTGAGGAAAATTTGAATAGAGCTATAGTGCCAGTAACACCACTACTTTCAGAAAGTGATCCCAACGATCATAGTTTTGATTCTACACATATTGATAGTCCCCAGGCTTACTACATGCAATCTCTTGAACATGGCGAGCCCTACTACAGTGAAGAACCAGGTGAACCTAGTTGGGAACCAGAGTACACAAATGTAATGTACACAAACCCTAACTCTAGGCCCCAGCCTAGGCAGGTAAGACCCCCATTCCCTAGAGGACCATGCTACAGATGTTAGGGAGATCACCTCGTTCGTGATTGCCCCTTACCTCCACCTACACAACCCCAGTCAGTAACAATACAAGGCTTTTGTCAAGACTGTGGGAAGGAGCATCTCTTACGAGATTGCCCTAAGAATCCCCATAATATGCCAAAAATAACTCCAATTAACGTTATTGAGTTAGTAGTAGACTCTACAAGGAGCGTGACGTCCACTGCACCAGTAACAAGTGGTCACTAGAGCCCAGGCTTTGCAACAGAACCCAGGAATAGGTCAAGAGAAGAGTGCAGAGGTTAGTGGAACCAAGAGCATAGCCAAGAAACGGTCGAGAGCCTGGAGGGATAGTCGAGAAAGAATGAAAAGACAATGGTCTAAAAAGATGAGCGACTTAGAAGAAAGTATAAGAGAAACTAAAGCCAAAATTGTGGAACTCACCTCTCAAACAAACTCTCACATACCACCACCACCCTCATTTCCATCACCATCTAACCCACCATCTGCCCCCCTACCTCAGACCATCCCACCACCCCCTAGAGTAGGATCAGTGTTAGCTGACCCCACTCCTGAAGACATAGACATGATGCTTAAGGCATATCAGGCCAGAATCCAAGAAGGGCCAAATGTAACAGATCATGACAAGTGCTACCCTCACTATTGCCGGGCCACGAACACAAGAGATTCAAACTGACCCTCAATTTGGTACGAGTAGCATTGAACATGCAAGGAATGCATATCCCCACTGAGAAAGAAACGATGGTTCCAGGCAGGATGAAGCATAAGGAGCTCAACAAACTGAAGGACATGGTAGCAATGAAACCTACCATTGCTCTACACCTACGAACTATCATGCAGCATTTTGCCTTTCCCGCCCAAGAACGATTCACCATGCCACCAAAGAAGATATGGTTCAGCTTGTACTTGGCAGAGACAGAGAATCTCACCATCAACATACCGCACTGGATCATCGATCAAATACATCTAGCCCATCAACGGTGGAATAAGAAACAGAAAAATGTACTACATGGATGCTGTGCTCTCACAAGAATAATTTACAGGTGCTTAGCATACGACGTGCCCATCCAAAGAGCACTAGTATGGTCCAGGGCTCAAGAGTTCCAAAGACGACTATCAACAGTGGGTTCTCTATCGAAGAAGATGAGAGGGGGAGTTCAATTACCATGCACTCAACCAAGGGGAGCCACTACCACACCAGAGGTGATCCCTCCACAAACGAGGCGTGTCAGACCATTCACCATTCACCTACCCAGACCAAGTGCAGAAGGACCCAACCTGGTGTTCCCTCCTATTCCTGCAGACTTGGAGTTCCCTCAAGGCTACACCCTTGCTGATCTAACAGATGAAGAAATCGCCCGATTAATCAATGAATCTAACCTGGAGACAGAAGCAGAGCAGACACAAGGACAACAACCCACGACTACCACTTCAGCCCCGACCCAACCAGGAGTAGTAGAAGTAGAAGACGATGAAGAAGAGACAGAAGAACAAGAGGCACACGACGAATATGATCAAGAATATGAAGAACTTTCAGAACTAGCAAGTGCCCCGGCATACTCGGCACAAATAAAAAGATTATATGAAACCATGAAGCGGGTCCAAGAGCAACACAAACTATCGCTCGAAACAGGAAAGATGATTATTGTTGGAGTTAGACGTCTGCGGAAGCACGCGAACAGCACAAGGAAGAAGAAGAAGCTTGGAGCACAACACACAAGACTGATTGTATTACTAGAGAATGTACAAAGATAAGTAGCCCATTAGGGCAATAGGCGTATATACAAGCCGGGGGAAAAAAACCTCCTAAGGAGGGAAAAAAGTGCCCCGGCGGTCCTAGAGTGTTCACACACATCACTACCTAAATATATCAACAAATCCCCCCTGGGAGTGATGCGGTGAACAAGGAGCTGGCACTCATGTATAAGGAAGTGCCGAGCTATGTGGAAATCACTCCACAAAAGGAAGTAAGCCCAAAGCTTTGCGGAAAGCTTCAAACTTCTCCCTAGGCAGAGCCTTCGTGAAAAGGTCTGCAATGTTCTCCTGCGTGGGCACATATGCCAAGCTGATCTCCCCAGCAGAGAACCTCTCCCTGACATAGTGATAATGCACCTCAATGTGCTTAGTGCGAGCATGGAACACAGGGTTCCTCGCAACTGCCAATGCGCTCTGACTGTCAGTGAAGATGGTGGTGGCAGAAGACTGGCCAACACCCAAATCAGCCATAAGGCGTCTGAGCCACACACACTCAACAGTCGCTGTGAAAGCTGCCCTATACTCAGCCTCACAACTGGAAGTGGCCACAGTAGGCTGCTTCTTGCTCAACCAAGATATACATGAGCTACCAAGCATGAAGCAAAAACCACTGGTGGACACACGAGTGTCATAGCAACCAGCCCAATCTGAGTCAGAAAAAGCATGCAAATCTGGCGGTGGTGATCCCCCCTTGGGATAAAACAACCCAAGTAGCCGAGTACCACTCAAGTAGCGAAAGATGCGCTTAACCGCTTTCCAATGCGTGACTCTTGGGCAATGCATAAACCTGCTCATCTGTGAGACAGCAAACTGAATATCTGGCCGAGTAATGCATAAGTAAATCAAGCATCCAACAGCCTGCTGATAGAGAACAGCATCAAATGCATCTCCAGCATCATGAAGACTCAAGCGTAAACCTGTCTCCATAGGAGTGGCAATAGGCTTACAGTCTTCAAGGCCAAAACGTTGCAATAATGTGTCAATATATTTCGTTTGACACAAAGCCATTCCACCATCAACTTGCATAAATTGAATGCCCAAATAGTGATGCAAATGCCCCAAATCAGACATCTCAAATGAGGCATGCAAATCAGCCTTGAAATCAGCAATATGCTTCTCAAGAGGACCAGTGAGCAGCATGTCGTCTACATAGACAACAATGATCAGAAGCACATCATTAGCACGCTTAACATATAAGGTGCTTTCAGTTGGACTGTTCTCAAAACCATGTGCAATCAGATAGGCATGTATCTTCTCATACCAAGCACGTGGTGCTTGCTTTAAACCATATAACGCCTTCTTTAACCTGCACACCTGGTTTTCATGCCCTTTCTGCACAAAGCCACGGGGCTGAAAAACATACACTTCTTCATGCAAGTCACCATTCAGAAATGCTGTTTTAATGTCCAACTGATGTACATTCCAACCATGATGGGCTGCAAGTGCACAAATGCTCCGAACAGTAGTCATACGGCATGTAGGTGCAAAGGTCTCATCAAAATCAATGCCTCTTTCCTGCGCATAACCCTTTGCAACAAGCCTAGCCTTATACCTGTCAACTGTACCATCAGGTTTACGCTTCAGCTTGTATACCCACTTAGTGCCAATGGCCTTCTTGCCAGGAGGCAAGTCACATAAAGACCATGTACCATTCTTCATTATAGCATCATATTCAGATTGCATAGCAACCATCCAATTTTCTGAATTTTGTGCTTCATCAAAAGAAACAGGCTCATTCTCATCACAGAGACTAGATGCAGCCATAGCATAGCAATCTGATGCAAAGGAGGTACTATGAGAGCCTGAACGAGTACGATATGACAAAGGTGCATCTAATTTGCTGTCACGCAAAGTCTACACCAGCCATTTTGGCATAGTTTTTGCCTGTTCAATATCAGCTCTCTCATCAACAAGTGCATCATGTAAATCTGCATCAGAAATGGAATGATCTGCATCATCATATGAAACCTGCAAAGGCTGAGAAGTTGCCTCATTAGGACCAGCACTAGCCTGTCCACCTGTAAAAAGAGGCATCAAAGTATCATACATGTCTTTGGAGCTAACAGATGTCTCCTTAGTACATGAAAGCAATGGCTGAATAACATCTTCCACAAAGACAACATCACGGCTAACCAGAATTCGTTTAGTCTGTGGATGATACAGACGATAGCCTTTACTTTCAGAACTGTACCCAACAAAAATACATTTTACTGCCTTATCATCCAATTTTCTGCGATGTTGTTCAGGCACTAATGCATATGCCAAACAACCAAAAACACACAGATGAGCAACAGATGGCTTGCGGTCATGCCAAGCCTCATATGGAGTGATAGACTGCAACGCTTTGGTGGGACACCTGTTCAGTACATATGCTGCACACATGACAGCCTCAAGCCAGAAACTATGTGGTAAAGCCTGACTTTTGACCATGCACCTCGCCATCTCCATGAGTGACCTGTTCTTTCGTTCAGCAACTCCATTCTGTTGAGGTGTATACGGCACTGTACACTGGTGTTTTATCCCACGTTCAGCCAGAAATGCATTAAAATCTGAAGACATATATTCCCCCCCTCGATCAGAACAGAGGGTGCCCATTTTACATGCTGACAGATTTTCAGCCAAAACCAAAAACTGTTTGAAGCACATGAACACTTCGGACTTTGCTTTGAGTGGGTATACCCATGCATGCCTGGAAAAATCATCAATGAAAGTCACGAAGTAAAGGTAATTTCCAAAAGAGGGTGTCTGCATAGGACCACAGACATCACTATGTACAAGCTGCAATTTCTGCATAGCCCGAACTGAACCATCTTTTGGAAAGGAAGAACGCTGCATTTTGCCCAAAATACAGCCTTCACAAACATGTTTTCCAGGTGCCTCAAGTTTGGGCAAAGAAGACACCATTTCAGATTTCTGCAGGCGTAACAAACTAGCAAAATTCAGATGACCAAAGCGTGCATGCCAAAGCTTTGCATCTGACATAGCCTGAGAATCATGAACTGCACATGCCGAATCATTCACAGATCTTTCATAGTCTATGAGCTTATACAGCCCACGACATAAAATGCCAGAAGCAATAATCACATCGCCATTTGAGAGATCATGGACTGTACACCTGTCATCAACGAATTTCACAACCAAGCCAATCTTGGCTAATGCAGAAACTGATAACAGGTTCTTTTTGATCCCTGGCACAAATAAAGCATCTGACAAAGTGAAAGAACTACCATCAGCAGTAGTCAAAATGATCTTACCAACTCCCATAACAGGATAAGAGGAGTTATTGGCGCATGTGACAGTATTCCCTGTAGGGGCAGGCTCGAGTGAAGAGAAGAAACTGCGCTGCGAGGTAATATGTTTGGTCGCCCCACTGTCAAAGTACCAAACATCTGAGTCTACTGCAGACATGCACTGATCATGAGAAGATGGGTCAAAACTGCAGACAGTAGTAAACGCCCATTCTTCTTCCTGCACAAGATTTGCAGACTCTGTTTTTGGTGTAGAGGCCTCTGCAACAACCATTCCAGCCTCTTTCTTCTTTGCCTCTTTAGCAGCCAGTTTTGGACAGTTCTTTATAATATGATCATTTCCTTTACAGTACTTGCAGAACAATTTCTGCTTTTCTGATTTCTTCTCATCTTTATCCTGGTTCTTCGATTGTGCAGCATTTGCAGATTTCTGCTTACTAGTAGAAGAGCTCAATTTTCCTTTGCCCTTCTGACTAGCCAGGAAAGCTTGATCTGCAACACGCATAATGGACCTGTTCTGCCTGGACTGATCTTCCTGCAACAGAACAGAGACTAATTCCTCAAATGACAAGGCATTCGGATTGCCTTTCATCATCAATCGAAGAGTAGAGGCAAAACTCTGATATGAATCAGGAAGGCCATTCAGAACGGTCTGCACAAGTGAGCTATCTGGTATAACCTCATCAGCAGAAATCAATTGTTCCTTCAGGTCTTTGATCTTTGTAAGAAAACTGTCCATAGAATCACCTTCATTCATGTGCTCACTCTCCAACTGTTTTCGGAGGTAAGCAACACGAGCCTCATTCCTAGCCTGGTACAAAGTGGTAAGTGTATCCCAAGCATCCTTTGCTGTTCTGCAAGAGCGAATGTGAGGGATAATGGCACGTTTGACAGACAAAGCTATCAATGCATGTGCCTGGGCATCTCTGCCATCCCAACGAATCTGCTCTGCAGTAGGTGCAACAGAAACAGCAGCACGAACAGGAATCTGCGGAATATCATCTTCGACACCATCTTCATCAGCTCCAACACCTGTATTTGCAGTACCTGTCGTTACAGGTGTAACAGGACGTCTTTCAACACCCTGCACAATGTTCCACAATCCTTTTGCAACCAGTACATGTCGCATCATATAAGCCCATAATGGGTAGTTGGTACCATCCAACTTATCCTCAACAGCCAACATACGGAATACATCACTGCTTTCAGCCATGGCCGGTGACTAAAATACCTTGATGCAGAAAATTGACTGTATCTCAAAAAGTTGAACGGAACTGCCCAGACGAGTTCTGCTAGACCTGTAGCAGACTTCGAGACGCTTAAACTGGCGAACAGAAACTGGTATATACCTTTGGCACAAAAGGACGAAATAGCCTGCACAAGCGCTGCGATAGTGCGTTCGGAGGCCGAAATGAGCTCAGATCGCGATTTCGGCACCACAAAGCCAAGCTGTTTTGATCTAGGAAACACCCTGAGTATGCTCACCAAATTTCATGCGAATCTGAGACTGCAAACGGAGGAGTGTCGACGGCGCCCTAGAAGAAGCAACGACCTGCTCTGATACCAATTGTTGGAGTTAGACGTCTGCGGAAGCACGCGGACAGCACAAGGAAGAAGAAGAAGCTTGGAGCACAACACACAAGACTGATTGTATTACTAGAGAATGTACAAAGATAAGTAGCCCATTAGGGCAATAGGCGTATATACAAGCCGGGGGAAAAAAACCTCCTAAGGAGGGAAAAAAGTGCCCCGGCGGTCCTAGAGTGTTCACACACATCACTACCTAAATATATCAACAATTATGAGTCAAATGTTAGCTGAGGAAGGTGTGGATGATATGTTCATCGAATCAATGAACCTGCACGCTGACACAGTGGGGTTAGATGAGGCTGTTCATGCAGCCATGACCTATATTCATCGATCTGAGAAGCAAGTGCCTACCCGTCCCATGCGATCTGGCAAACAAATACACATTAATGTATCAGAACCGGGTGGCAACACACAAACAAAAGAACATCAGGAGGAACCACTCTCACCACCCACCTCACCTCTCACTACACATGTCACCTCACCACCGCGCACTACCACACCCATTTCTGCCATTACCAGAGTTGTCATGGGAATTCCTCTCTCTCCCGGCATCCAATTCGGAGGAGTTACCATGCCCACCTTCACGACACTCTTCACAAATATCACATCCACCCCACCCACTGTTCCCATCTATACAGTCACACACACATTCGACACAATGGAGACCTCACTAGTCACAGCACCACTCCCACCCCCCACACAACCTCAATCTCCCATACCCCCTCCACCTACCTCACCTATTGACTCCACAGCATTCACAACTCCCTTCCCCTTCCCCATCCCTCCTGCATCTTCATCTCTCCCTGCATCGTTTAATGTAAATAGTATATTCCTAGCATTACATTACTGCATGTATCAACTTTAGAATGAGTACCGGGATCTAGAAGACCGTCATCATCAGCTGACGACGAATCATCAACAACTACAAAGACGACTTACAAGGTTAGAAGAAGAAAATGCAGAACTCAACCAACGCTACACCACCCTCGAGCAAGCTCATCAAACCCTCTTGGAGACACCCCAACCATCACAAGAGTCAGGTGTCAAACAACTCGAAGCATTACTGGAGGTTTACCAAACAGATAACCTGAGAGTCCGACGGAATTTGACTCTACTCCGAAAACACATGGCTACGGCCCTTGAAGAAAACAAACGTCTGCAGAAACAAAACGAAGAAAACCTGGAAGCTGCCATGGAAGGCTCCCCCCATGAAATCGACCCAGAACAATTCAAAGCAGTTCCCTCAGAAACCATGAAAACCATCTTGGAAAGCTATGCTGATTTATTAGAAGCACATGATGATTTGGAAAGGGAACGGGATGAACTACGTATCCAGCTCAGGGAACAGGAGGCACAACCCAAATTCATAGAAACGACCTCGACTTCAGCGGAAGTGAAGGCATTGACAGAGCAGGTGGCGGAGCTGCAAAAAAGTTACTGGAATATGAAAGGCAGCCCTCTCCAGTTGTAGAACCAGAGCTTGAGGAATTAGTACCCATTGAGGTAGACGAAACGTATGAGGAACCATATGTTCCTATGCCGATGCCAGGTGGTGCACAGACCTTAGAAGGAATGGACACCTTAGAAGTTGAAGTACCTGAATGGCTCCAGACACTAGAGAAAACAGCAACAACCCATGAAGATCGAGTGGCAATTCAAATCCAATCAATGGCCAAATTAGAAGACACCATCATAAAGTTAGAATATTTCCGCAGCATGTCTCATCATAGATGGATCGGCACCAACGACGATCAATATGTGCCATATTGTGTACTCCTTGCAGATTACAATGCAGAGATTCAACGCAGATGTGGCAAACCTCCAACTTTCGCCACACAATTTGGGCCCGATGATATCCCAGAAAGTGCTAAGAAAGGATCCATTCATCAACCCACCTGGAGGATCCGTCTTCTTGAGACCTACCCAGAGATGGTTTGTACTTGGACTAACATGCCACTTTTTATTAAATACAATCCTTGTTATGTTCCAGTCTTCCGCAGGTGCACCTGGCCAGAGTTTACAATTGCTGTCAAGAACATCAAAGGTTGTGCAAAGTGGTTAAACTATGTTTATCTAGCACCTCCTCAAGGACCTCCCACTGTGAATTACATGATTTCTACAATCCGTCACTGGAGCATTCGACTACGGAATACCGCTGATGTGATGGCCCAAATGTGCATGAAAATCTTTGAACTAACGCTAGTCACATTCAGGACATTCAAGAATATTAAAGACCCCCACTTCTCAGGTGTCGGATTTCTTACAGGAAACCAAGATCTCGTATACGACATGAGCACCACCCCATCAATAGAGGTAATATATGCTTGGCACGCCACAATAAAGTACCTCCCAGCTTGCTTTAAACAGACATTCGAGGAGAAGTTCGTAACAGGATTCTGGGAATATCACTCAGAAATATTTGTACCCAGACCCTCACATCTCCTCCACTTATTTGCTGTGGAGAGAACCATCCATTCAGAACAACTACGGGTGCCACATTCGGACGTACCAGGACCAGTGAATTGGGACGCATTGTTAACAGATCTAGCACGGGGGTTACGATTAGAAGAACACCACCTCGCTGCCGATGTTGTTCAATATTATGTCCAACGCACAACTAGACAAGGGTCTGTCAGAGACGACAAACGCGAGAGAGGGGGCGGTGTTGGCAGTAGTCAAGGAACCGAAGGAGTCACAAGACAAGCAAGCCTACGAAGGGAGTCGGAGCGAAGAGACAGCACAAGCAGACACAGTAGTCAAAGAAGATCTGGCAAGTAGGCCATTTAAATTTTTCAGGCATCAAAGAGTTGGGCACACAAGAAGAAGGAGCAAGTAGGGAGCTCCAGGAAATGTATGTCAAAATGTTAGAAGAAATCCCTACAAAAATAGTGATTTTCATCACTAAAAACCATTGTAAATACCATTTCATATTTTTGTAGCTCCATTTTGTGCAAGTCAAGGAGTCCTTGAGCTTGAGGAGCTTTAGAAGTACCTACCTATCAGTTTTCACATTTTTTAGACTCCATTTGAACCTCCAAATAGGGTAGAGAACCTAACTTTTAACTAGGCCGAACACTAGGTCTGGACAAGGCCAAAACCTAGTCAAAAACTATAAATAGAGCTAGAGAGCTCATTTTCGGGTTAGCTTGTAATTGAATTGAACTTGTATGAGCTTTTGGAAAGTAATCTAAGAACTCCATTGCTTCTCACTCTTTGTCTTGCCGTGTGTGCGCGTGTGTGTATGTGTGTGCATGTTAGTGTGCTTCTCACTCACACACTTGAGCCTTCACTTGCTCGAGGTCTTCATACCATCCTCACGTCTCCCCGGATTGACATTAAAGAAGGTGCTACTCATCACTGAGCTACAACTACCCTATCAAGTTTCGCTAAACTTGTAGCAGACTTCAAGGAGCTTATATTGGCGAACCAAAAAATATATATATCTTTGATGCAAAAACATAAAATTTCCTACATAGGCACTACGATAGTGTGTTCAAATGCCGAAACGAGCTCAGATCGTGATTTTGGCACCATAGAACGAAGTAGTTTCGAACTCCTAATCATCTTAAGCATGATCACAAATTTTCCTATGATTATGAGACTGTGACCAAAGGAGTGTTGATGAATCTCTAGATGAAGTGAGGACCTGCTGTGATACCAATTGTTGGAGTTTGAGGTCTGCAGAACCACACGACGAACACAAGGAAGAAGAAGATGCTTGGAAGACAACACACAATATTTAATGTATTACAAAGAGAATGTACAAAGATAAGTGATCCATTAGGGTGATATGCATATATACAAGTTGGGGGAAAGAAACCTCCTAAAGAGGGAAAAAAGTGTCTGACGGTCTTAATGTTTTCATACACACATACTACCTAAATATATCAACACTATGAACATCAATAGTTGTCCACTTCTTAAAAAATGAAAAGTCTAGATACCCAAGGAATTTTCACAAGCATAAAGAGTTTGGATATCCACCCACCGAAGGGACATCCACATAATGGGCCTCTACATCAATTCCTAGAGACATTTAGTACAAAGATGATTTGGACAAAGAAATCTCTAATAAAGATGTCTTATGTAGTTGCGCTTAGAAAAAGCCACAAAGAGGCACCAAAAGAAATTTTGCCTATAGAGCACAAGTGGAATATCCTTACACTTTGGACTAAGGAGATTTTTTCAGTTTGTGAACCCCTTGCTAAATCAAACAATATTTTTGCAAATAATCTTCTACATAGTTCCATGATCTATGCATAATAATGCCATTTGTTGGTGATCATGGAGGTAACTATTGTTAGTCACTTATTTAAATCTACTTAATATTGATTACCCTTGAGGAACATCACTAAATAAAAGCCTTAAATTACTTATTTGGTCCTAGTTTAACCATTCCTATAAATATCAATCAACCAATAAATTCATGTCATTGTCATGCATAATAATGTCCTATCCTTTGAAAGACCATAGATAAAGGATTGAACTTGGAACATCAATCATGAATATCTCGAACAAGTTCTAACACTTTCACAAAAAGATATTGTTTTAATTTTGACGTCCTAAACTTATCTTCTCTATCAATTTTAGGATTCAAAAATGGAAGTAGCAAGCTCTTCAAGACAGAAGATAGATTTTTGTGGCGAATCCACCTATTGCACCTCAGTGAAGAAGACAATAAGTAGTGGTTCCAAGGCCAGAACAAGGGTCTACATGCTAGTGGAGATTATTGTTTCTTTGCCACTTGGGTGGATAATATGAATATTATGTATTTCTTCTCAAAGGAACTTGAAGCTTTACTATCAATAGATGAAGTGGTATTGAAAATTTTGATTGCTATTGACTATGGGAAATTCTCGCAAATCCCCCTGATTCGACTTGATTTCACATTGCACATAGCTAATGGAATCTATTTCACATGCCCAAGTTTTGGATCCAAAAGTAGTGGATTCAAATGTAATGTAGAGATCATAGGAGATCCTCTACTATTAGATTTTAGCCTCATCATCATAGACAAAATTATTATATATATAGAGAGATAAAGGGAAAGAAGGATCCATTGTTGGGTATGTGAGAGAGTGAGGAAGCAAAAATAGAAGTACACAAAAGAGAGAAGAAACATGATCCTCTAGTATTAGATTTTACCCTCATCACCATAGACAAAATTGCTATATATAGAAAGAGATAAAGGGAAACAAGGATCCATTGTTGGGTATGTGAGAGAGTGAGGAAGAAACACGATCATTGGAGGAGATATCTATAGATAGATGATGAATGATGATTAGCATTACGGGAATGGTTGAAGTGAGAGCTAAAATTTGATCCCTAAGTTCTATGTACCACCTATATGAGTATATCATGTATATGTGATTACATGGGGAAAAAACTCTAGCCAGCTTTAGAGTTAAATGTGCCCATGTATAGGAAATGATTCACATCAAATCTACTAAAGAGAAACATAAGTGTAACAAAGCCCATAGATCAAATGATGCAAACACAAAACCCCTAGATCAAATGATGCAAACACATATACGGAGTGACCAATCAACCCCCACAAAGTAATAAACCTAAAGTTTATGTAAAGAGTTATGAAAATCCATTTAGAGACTCCAAGAAGTCTATATAAAGACTCAGAACAACTTGTACTATAAATTAAAGGAATATAAAATCACTTTTCATCTTCATCTTGCTTTTTGCTAATTTTTGTACATCATCTTCTCCAAAGTCAGCAGATTTGTAGAGGTTGCTTCTCACTCTTCAAAAGTACAATGCTTATGATTAAGTACTCATTGGAAAATATTGAGTGTCCATTTTATGTGTATAAAGTTTTGTATCATTTGGGTTCATAATTTATGAAAAACAGATCACTTAACTATCGGGGTCATTCTCTAAACATTCCTGAATTGTCAAGATGACCACATGTTGAAATTATGATTACAATTGAGTAATGATTTGCTTATAAATTGAGTTATTGTGCATAATAGATACTTAAACCTATAACCCACCATCATCTTAGAAGAATTTATCCAATTTTAATCAAACTCAGAGCATTGAGCATTTGAAGGTGCATGTTGCAACCATAAATAGAAATTTTCTTGCTCTAGCTCATGTCCAAAGTAATCTACTTTGGAACAATCTTTTCTCAGTGATTTTCAAAATTAACTAGGATTTTTTACTACATAAAAAACATCACAAGAAACTTGGGAGTCACTTGAGACATTCTTCTCTGCTAGCACCAAATCTAGGAAGAATCACATATGGAATGAGTTCAACTAAATGAAGAAAACACCAAAGCAAACAATCACAAAGTTTGTGAGTAAAGCCAAGGAGGTTGCAAATCAATTTAACTTGAATTGGATATTTGATTGAAGAAGCCATCATGAGGTGGATCCTTAATGGTACTAGGACTGACAAGCAATGTCAATCATTTACAACTGCTTATGATATTATCATGGATGTGCAAATAGCTGACTTCAACATATTTCTTGGAAAACTCTTCAATCAAGAGGCCAACAGTAAATTGAAGGAAGGTAACTCTTATCAAGGTAACACTAAAAGTGCTCTTTATGCAGATAAGAAGGATAAGAAGAATAAAGGAAAGATGAAGAAAGATGATGATGAAGAAATTTCCCAAGCCAACTATGCATGCAAGAGCAAGTGGAAAGGGAAGAAGAAAGGAGCAAAGGAGGACAAAACAAAAGGACAAGAAAGTCAACATTGTTCCATCTATAAAAAGATTAACCACACCACTTAGAATTGTTGGTTCAATGGAAGATTATAGAAAGGATTTAGAAGTGGATTTGGAAACACAAGAGGCATAGGTGGACAAAACTACAATAACAATAATAGAAATGATAACAGATGGAATAACAGCAACTACTCAAAGGATCAATCACATGAAGATTCATTACTCCTAATGAATTCGAGTCATAAAGAAGGTAAAGAAGATGAAATTTTTTTCTACATAGATTTTGGTTATTCAAACCAAGTTGTAGGCAATGTTGTGGGCAATATTGCTCTTTGTTATGGAGTACCCCCAAGAGAGGTGTGAACCACCTCTTAGTTGTGATTAGATGGGCTCATACATGAATGCCATGTGGCACCCATGTATGAAGCCATGTGGGGGGATGACTCACCATTATGGAGAGAGAGAGTAAGGCTAGGACACCACGCGGCTGGGCGGCACATTCGAATCGGATCTCTGTGTATGACCTCGAGAGGCGCAATTTCTGAGCAGGAGATGGAAAAAATTGGGAAGCTCATCGGAGCCTGACACTGAAGCTCATCGGAGCCTGACACTGGTATCGGAGCAGGACAGCGCCAGTAGACGCCGCACGCGCGACGGACGGCCCACAGGCACATCAAACGAGGCGCCCACGCCAGACGACCAGCAGTCACCGCCCGCGATCAGAGACGACCCACAGGCACATCAAACGAGGCAATCGCCACCGTGCGCAGAGAGGAGAGCCCACAGGCGTCCGCCAGCCCACGGGGGGGGGGGGCCTTGCTCCTCCTTCCCCACTCCTGGATGGCCAAAGCTCTTTAGAGCTTTCTACTTATACCTCTAAAAAGCTTGCAACCCACGCGTATATGGGATAAAGCTCTCTATCGACAGGTATCTCCATTTTTTTTTTCGAAGGAACAGAGGTTGCCAGTTGTAGGAAAAAAATTAGAGTTTTTTAATAAACTTTGGAGCATGAAGATGATGGCTTGGATCAAGATATTGGCTAAATGAGGATGCACATATGTATTACGGGCTGTGGAGAAGGGTTTACGGTTTCGGGTTTTCATTGAAAAGCTTCAGTCCTTCAGTTTGGAGCTCTTCAAAGTCTCTACTTCAAGAGGGTTACCTTCTTACCTCCCATCGGTGACATACCCGACTTCTCCGCACCATATCTTCTTCATACTATATCGGATCTCGCAAATCTTGGTCACTTTTCGAAGCTACGTTTCCAAGCTTCGCTCAGAGACCCTCGGTGTTGGATTTGGACGAGATTTGCCCCATCAAAATCTCTCTGCAGCGCTTCAGTAGGAACTAGGCGGCCACTCCCGGGCCTAGTTTTTTGTCATCCGGACTCCAAATCCAATTTTTTCACTTGGGATAGTCTCAAATTCTTAAAGTGCAGGTGCTGGGCAACAATTTGTGGACTGGCGAGGATTGGAATATCTCTGAAATTGTTCAGTTGCACTTAGTTTGCCCGTTTGAGGCTTTTCCTACGCACTTTTGGTGTTGTTTTGGATGGTTTATGGTGTCTAGAACCTCCCCGGACCAAGCGGACATTTCCAATTTTCTTTTGGGACTGGCGAGGAATCAAAATCAGTGGCTTGAAGCATCAAAGACCACTTGGATTATGCTTCCGCAACTCTACTTTGTATCAGGGAAGTGCTCTTGTGTTATATTTCTCTTCTTCTTGCATATTTAAACTCTACTTCCATTCATTTTCATACTCTCTAGTTAGCAAACGGGGGAAGGGTACTTAAACATGGAAACTAAAGGCAAACAAGTAGTTGAGACCACTTCTCCACTTAGAGAGCAACTAGAGGATCCGGATGCTAGGATGGAAGAAGTAGAGTTAGGACAAGAAATAGAAGAGAATTTAGAAGAAAAAGAGCCTTCACAGCAAGAGCATACTTATGAAGAGCTTATAGATGAATTTGTCACTCATGACCAATTCATTGATTTGAAAGAACAAACCCTTAAGTTAGAGAAAGATTTGGGTAGCATTACATCTCTTATACAGCAGCTTAAGTCTCAAATGATCTCCCTTGAGACTAGTGTCACCTCTTTCCTAGCTAGGAAGGAAAGAGAGACTCCTACCATTCCTCTAGAGATTACTAGGAAAGAGACCTCTCTTCCTAGTAAGCATAAAGGAGAGAGCTCTAGGGAAGCTCCCCTCCTGAAAGACTTGAAGCCACCTATCTTTACGGGGGATGACCGAGACAGGAATAAGGATGCAATCTACACTTTTTTACAAAAGTGGTATGATTTGCATCAATTGAAGGGCACCCCACCTGAGTATCGTGTGCTAGAGGCGAGTCTTTCCCTCGGCCCACATGCTTATAAGTGGTGGATGAGTCTTAAGGAGGCGAACTCTATCCCTAGTGACTGGACTCAGTTTGAGACTCTTTTCCTAAAAGAATTTCTTCCTGAAAATGAAGAGGAAAGGAATTCGAATGAGTGGGATAGGATTACTCAAAGAGGCAGGCCTCTTTCAGTCTATCTATCCCACTATAGAGAGATCACTTTGAAGCTTAAGGGTCTAGATGATTTTCAGAAGACCAGAGGGTTTGTTAGGGGCTTGGATAAAGCCATAAAGAGGGAAGTCAGGAGGAATGCGCCTAAGACGTTTGAGGAGGCGATCAAATATGCATAGATATATGAGGACCATAACCGTCCTCAGTATACTCCTATGGAGATGGATCAGCCCCTTAAACCTCTTAGCACCACTAAATTTAAGAAAAAGTTGCCTTTTGGGAAAAACAAGGTTTTTATTAAAAAACAAAGATCACAAGGGCCTAAGCTATCCACAGACCAGTTTGAAAAGGCCAAAAGAGAGAACCTGTGTTTTGGGTGCCTATCCCCTAGTCATTCGCAGTGGAACTGTCCATTCAAGAAGGGGGAAGAAAAGAAGAAAGGACCAGAGTCTAGTACGGCTCCTGAAAGGGGCAAAAAGGCGGTCCACCTAGTGCAGACCCTTCCCATTCATGGCAGCTCTAGCTGCAAGGGAGTGGAGGTGTTGCACGAGGATATAGAGCACACGTGTTGTTTGACTCAGTCATTGTGGTCACCGCAGTTTGGACCACATGACTTGGTCAAGCTACATGGTAGTGTATACGGGACCAGGGTGCGAGTCATGATAGATGACTCTGCCACTCATAACTTCATAAAACAAGATAAAAGAATATGGGATACTATGGTATCCAATTTGGAAGTCAAGATGCAGGATTATACAGATCATATGGACTTCCAAATTATGAACATGGAGAGGACAGATCTAGTCTTAGGAAGAGAGTGGCTATGGGGGTTGGGAGATACACTTAAACGCAGCTATCAAAATAACACACTCGAGTTTGAAAAGAATGGAAGTAAAGTTTATATTCAGGGAGAGAGAGATGTACCTAGTGCACCTCTCATCTCATCATTAGAGTTGTATAGTCTCTGTTGTTCACAGCATGTACAGGATATGTTTTTATTGTATAGTCATGATATGGAGCATTGTACAAACAACTCATCTGATGTATATTTTCATGCTTTGAATGTAAATATGAACAGGACTTTCTACTATTCTTTTTTGCAAGAGTGTGTAGTTAAAAGTTTTAAGGATCTTATGTTTGAGTACAGAGATGTTTTTCCCACTGACTTACCTAGAGGGCTACCACCTGAGAGAGGGGACATTGATCATGCCATAAAGGTTGTTACTAACACTAACCCTATTTGTAGACCACCTTATAGGCTTAGTGTTTCTCAGCATGAGGAGGTTGAGAAGCAATTGCAGGATTATTTAGATAAAGGCTTCATCAAACCTAGTAACTCACCATGGGCATCGCCAATGCTCCTAGTTAAAAAGAAAGATGGCTCTATGAGACTATGTATAGATTATAGAGCACTTAATAAGGTAACTATCAAAAATAGATTTCCAATGCCTAGGTTGGAAGATCTATTTGATCAATTACATCAAGCTAGGTATTTTAGCAAGCTTGACCTTAGATCAGGATATCATTAGATCAGGATTAGGGCAGAGGATGTCCCTAAGACTGCATTTAGGACTAGATATGGGCACTATGAGTTTTTGGTGATGCCTTTTGGTCTCACCAATGCTCCTGCCACTTTTATGAAGCTCATGAATAGTGTTTTACGGCCTTATCTAGGACATTTTGTAGTAGACTTTTTGGATGACATTCTGATCTATAGTGCATCAGAAGAGGAGCACTTGGAACACTTGAGAAAAGTATTTCAAGTGCTAAGGGAAAATTCGCTCTTTGCTAAGGAGTCAAAGTGTGAATTTTTCAAGACAGAGGTTAGATACCTTAGACATATAGTCTCCCAGGATGGAATCCAGATGGATCCTGAAAAAGTAAGGGCTATTATGGAATGGCCACATCCACGGAACCTGGAAGAGCTGCACATCTTCCTAGGTTTATCAGGTTTCTATCGAAGATTCATTAAGAACTATGCCAAAATTGCTGTCCCGATGACGGAACAGCTTAAAGGGAAAGGGAAAGCCTTTCATTGGGGAGACGAACAGAAGCAAAGTATGGAAAAGTTGAAGGTAGCAATTGCTACAGCTCCACTTTTACATATAGCAGATCCCAATAAACCATTTGTGGTTGAGACTGACGCGAGTGATTTTGCTATAGGAGCGGTTTTAGTACAGGATGGTCGACCAGTAGCTTTTGAGAGCAAGAAACTAGAACCGGCTCAAAAGAATTACTCCGTCTATGAGAAGGAGTTGTATGCAATAGTCCATGCTTTGAAAAAGTGGCGTCATTATTTATATGGTGCCAAAGTTACGATAGTGTTTGATCAAGAGAGCATTAAGTGGCTCTCTAATCAAACAGACCTTAAAGGTCGTAAGGCCCAATGGGCAGAGACCCTTCAAGAGTTTGATTATGAGCTTAGGTATAGGAAGGGAAAGTTTAATGTAGTGGCTGATTCACTTAGCCGCATGCCTATGCTCAATGGACTGAGTTTTACTCAGATCACTAGTGAGCTACTTGAGTCTCTTAGAGGGAAATGTAGGCTTGATCCTGCATATTCCGAAATTTGGGAAGCCATAGAGAATGGGGATCGTGATATACGGGTTTCTAGTAAGGATGGAGTATCGACGGGTACTCAAGAAGGATTCAAGTGGAAGAATTACAGTATCCAAGATGGATATCTGTTATATAAAGGTAAGGTGTGTGTCACTAGAGATACTGAGATGAGACGGCATATTTTGTATGAGTGTCATGACACACCTAGTGCGGGACACCCAGGAGTTAACAAGACTTATGATCTTGTTAAGAGGCAGTTTTATTGGCCTGGACTTCATAAGGACGTCCTACAGTATGTGCTTAAGTGCAATAAATGCCAGGTCAACAAAGCTGAGAGGTTGAGGATTGGAGGGCTACTCCACCCATTGGATATTCCCAATGGGAAGTGGGAGAGTATCTCCATGGACTTTATAGTCGGATTACCTAAGACACAGAGAGGGCACGACTCGGTCTGGGTAATTGTGGATAGGTTAACCAAAATGGCTAGGTTTATTCCGACACGTACTATAGTGAAGACACCAGAGTTGGCTAGAATCTTTGTTGAGAACCTATACCGGTTATATGGTCTTCCTTTAGACATAGTTTCTGATCGGGATAGGAAGTTTACTAGCCACTTTTGGAGAGCGGTCTTCAAAAGGTTGGATACAAAGCTTAGCATGAGTACGGCCGAGCATCCACAGTCGGATGGGCAAACAGAAAGGGTTAACCAAATCCTAGAAGATATGCTTCGAGCATATGTGAATGAAAGGCAAACTAATTGGGAAGAGTACTTACCTATAGTAGAGTTTGCATATAATAGTGCCAAGCACTCTTCCACTGGGCATAGTCCGTTTATGCTTATGTATGGGTTTCAGCCAAGGGCTCCTTATGCAGTTGGCTTGCAGAATGAAAAAGTTCAAGCTGCAAAGGACTTCTTGGAAGAAATGAATGATATGCTTAGACTTGCTAAGGACAGCATTAGGAAAGCTCAGGATAGGGCTAGAGCCTATGCTGACCCTCAGAGAAGAGATATCAACTTTGAGGTAGGAGAGCAAGTCTATCTTAGAGTTCCATCTAGGTCTGAAACCATGAAGACGGGACCTTGTCCAAAATTATCTCCTAGGTATTGTGGACCTTTCCAAATACTTAAGAGAATAGGAAAGATGGCTTACCAGCTCCAACTTCCAGAGAATAGTCAAATCCATCCAGTTTTTCATGTTAGCCGGCTTAAGAAAAGGCTGGGTGAATCTGACAACCTCATTCCAGATAGTGAGGTAGTAGAGCCTATTTCTGTGCAATCTATTCCACATGAGCCAGAGAGCATACTACACACTCGAGAGAAACGGACGAGGAGTCACTTGTATAAAGAGTGTCTAGTAAAGTCGAAAGATAGTTCAGAAGATAGTGCCACATGGGAGCGGGTTAGCACCCTTCAGAGACGGTTTCCCAGTTTCAGTTTACCTTCCCAAGAGTTTTCTTAAGGGGAAGGATATGGGGAAACAACACGGAGACAGGACCATGTATTTATACACATGGGGATATAGTGGGAGTGGTGATACTATCATTTCTCTCTTTCTTTTAGACCTTCCAATACCATTTTTGAGGACAAAAACGGAATCAAGGGGAAGGAAATGTTATGGAGTACCCCCAAGAGAGGTGTGAACCACCTCTTACTTGTGATTAGATGGGCTCATACATGAATGCCATGTGGCACCCATGTATGAAGCCATGTGGGGGGATGACTCACCATTATGGAGAGAGAGAGTAAGGCTAGGACACCATGCAGCTGGGCGGCACATTCGAATCGGATCTTCGTGTGTGACCTCGAGAGGCGCAATTTCTGAGCAAGAGACGGCAAAAATTGGGAAGCTCATCGGAGCCTGACACTGAAGCTCATCGGAGCCTGACACTCTTCTATCAGAGTTGGAGAAACCCACGCATAAGCATGAAGTAAAAATAGGGGATGATACCAAACACAATGTGGAAAGAAATGGCAATGTCAAAGTCCCAAATGAGAGAACAAACATTCTGAGTAAGGTTTTCTATGTACCCACCGTTAATAAAGACCTTATAAGTGTAGGCCAAATAGTTGAAAAGGGCTTGCAGATTAGGTTAGCTCAACATGGAGCTTATATGGAGGATCCATGTAAAGGCTTCAAGAAGATAGCCATAGGTGAGAAGCATGGTAGTGTGGCATAAGAGTCTTGCTCATGTGAATGAAAGAAATCTGAAGGATATATGCAGGGATCAAAGTGTTATAAGGCTGCCAAATATCTCAAATCAACACATAATTAATAGGTGTGATGCTGGACAAATTGGGAAGGCATAAAGACAATCTTTCAACCACAAGGGATACATCCACAACGATCTCTTGGACTTAGTACATACACATTGTGGGGACCAAGTCAAGAACATTCATTATTAGGCTCAAGGTATTATGTGTCTTTTGTTTATGAGCACAGTAGATGAAAAATTCTGTACTTTATAAAAAGTAAGAGTGAAGTGTTTGATCTTCAAGAATTATCTAACACACGTGGAAAATCATATAGGTAGATCGTTAAAGAAGCTCATAATGGATAGAGGTGGAGAATACTTCTCCAAAGATTTTGATGAGTACTTGCAAGATAAAGGCATCAAAAGTGAAGTCACCAATAGGTACTCTCCTCAATAAAATGGTGTTGCAAAAAGGAGGAACAAAACCCTAGTTGGATCAGCAAGAACTATGCATGAGTAAAAGAAGCTACCACATTATCTTTGGGCAAAAACTATATCTACTGGAGTGTATCTTGTCGATAGAGTTCCATTGAAATATCTTCAAGGTATGACTCCTTATGAAGCTTGGAATCGTAGAAAACCAAGTCTAGGTCATTGCAAGGTCTTTGGTTGTCTAGCATATTGATACACTCCTATGCCCAAGGAAGAGATACAGATATGTGCTTATGCTTGACCTAAATCACTCGAAATTGGTCCACTCTTCTTGCTCTAGGTCATCCAATAGTATTCAAATGTATTCGGAGGAAGAGAAGGGAAAAGAGGCCTGAGTGCAGATGAAAACCAATACCAACCCCAAGAGTTGACTCTTACAATCACTCTCTCTCACTTGCTTTCTTTCATTCTCACATTTGATTTCATGCGCCTATCCTTACATACAAGCTCACTCATACACTCTTTTGGGCTCTTCTCTCCCTCTCACTTGTTATCTTCCACACGCTTACACATACATATGCTCACACCACCCTTTGTCTCTGTTTTTCCCTCTCTCTTACTTACCTAATCTCTTTCTTGTGCTTTTACTTATGCACACTCTTTCTTACACACACACACACACACTCATGCACACACATTCACACACACATTCTTACACTCTTTTTTTTTTTTAAAGGAGGTTTGGCCAAGGCCTACTCCCCCGGACTTTAACTTTGAAATTGCAACTGTACTAGGAAGGGCATAGTACCCATGGGACCCCCCTTATGCCACAAGAACAGGGGTTTACAAGACTGGGTTAAACGGCGGTCACAACTATCACGCAAATAGACAAACGGTGGCCAAAAGCCACATACAACAGCGCTCCAAGATTCATATGTCCCTTACATGTTGCTGCCAGGGGTTGAACCCTCACCCCCGCCTCAAGAGGTGAGAGACCCAACCACTAGGCCAGCGAACTGGGACTATTCTTACACTCTTGTTTCACTCCCTTACACACTCTATTACTTTCTCACACATGCACACCTATACTCACTCACTTTCCACC